>CM053582.1:578329873-578378108 GCA_028627135.1 Pseudochirops cupreus
GGGAGGACAGAAGCCACCAAAAGTGAAATAGTGAGCCAGCTTTGGGGCCAGGGATCTCCCCTGGAATTCTGTCAGCAGAAGGGAGCCCAGGAAGGCCCCAGAGCACAGCAAGGGTGAGGGAAGCCTTGGTCTTGGGTGAGAATTTTGGTGGCAGACTGGGGGAGAGAGCAGAGGCAATGAGACCAGTGAGGAGGCTCCTGCCACCGCTCTGGCCAGGGTGAGAGAAGGCCCTGCCTCAAACAGAGATGGCAGGAAACAGTCAGCCCCATCCTGATGCCAGGGGCCTGCAGCTCAGCTGACCACGGGGCAGGCCCCTCTGGGGGTCCAAAGTCAGGGTTCCCCCTCTCCCTGTCTCTATCCCATGCCCTACACCCTGCCCTACTAATGCCAGTCTGAGGTCCTGGGCACTCAGCACCCCACCAGGGGCTCCATGTCAGCTCTCCTGCCAAACGGGCCGAATGCTTCAGGGGACGAACGGCAAAGGCAAAGACCCTGAGCGAGCGGCCGTCGGAGTGCTGTGCCCACATCCCGGGGCAACCCTGCATCTGCTGGCCACTCTAGGAAGCCAGCCTTCTCTTCTCCTCTCCCGGCCTGGCCAGGGTCATTTTGTCAATGCCCAGCCACTGCCCAGGAAAACCTGCAGCCTTGGATTTCTGAGTTGTGGGGGCCAGAGCCTGGCAGTGCTCGAGATGCCTCTTCTGCCAGTGCTCCACCACTGGCCCAGCCCCTCCTTGGTCTGGAAAGATCGCTTCCACTACAAACTCACAGAGCATGCACAGAGAGAGCCCAGATGGTAGCCCCCCATGAGCTCTGGGCAGGGGGGGGGGCCACTGCTCAAGGAAAACGGGCCCAGGGCTAGGCAGGGCGGGCACTGGCCCAGGCCAGTGTGGGGAAGGGCCTGAGGATGGGCAGGGCTGAGGCCTTCAGGGCCAGGAAAGCCTCTGGCCTGCGATGTGGCAGGCAAGATCGCTAGCTCCAGATGCAAGAGGAGCCAAGTTCAAATCCCATCTCTGCTAGGCACAGGGCACCAGGATGACCCTGAGCAAGGACTGCCCTTCTTGGAGCCCCTGTTTTCCAGCTGGCATAAGAAAGGGGTGGGCGAGAGGCCTCTGTAAAATGAGGGGGAGCTAAGTGGCGCAAACTCTTTAGCCTGGCATTCAAAGCCCCTGGACCACCCAAGGCTCTCAGCCCTGCCCTCTGCCTCCATATCCTGTGGGCTGTCTCACTGCTCCCCCCTCCCCAAGGACCACCCCAAAGCTGCCTCCTCCCAGCCAGGCCGCTCCCACGCCATCCTCGCCGTACTCCTGGGCACTGGGGAGCTGCCCCTTCTGAAGGCCGAGGCTGAGGATAGGGCTGCTTTCCTTGGGGTAACAACCTGCAGGCCCTACCGACTGAAACGTTCTCATTTCTGACTAAAGGCAGCTCGTGTCTCTCACCCTCTCCAAGAACCTGGGGACGGGTCAGCGGCCTCCATGCAGCCCGCGGCATCTGCTGGCTTTGGAGAGTCTGCCACAGGGGACAAATGGCCCAGCAGAGGGCAGCGGCCCTGGGGATCACGGGGGCTAGGGCCCTTCACTCCTCCTGGCCTCAGCTGTACAGTTCCGTCTCTGTCCTTTGTCCAGGAGAAGGTCCCTGTCCCTCCATGGGCGCCGGACTCTGGCCAGGAGGAGATGCTCCCATCGGCTTTCTGGGCCCCGTCCCACAGACTGTCTGAAAGTCATATTTCACACAGGCACCCAGAACACAAGGATGTGAAGGGACCCATGTCCAGCAGGGCATGGGAAGCCTCCACCCTTGGCAATGCGGCGCTCCGTCCATCTCACGGAAACACTCCAACTCACCCAAGAATTCACCACTAACTTTATGGCTTTTCCCTGCCAAGGGCTGGTCTTTGCTCGAGTGCAACAAGGAATGGTTTGGGGGAAGCTGGCCTCGGACCCAGGCCAGTTGGGGCCTACACTGGGTGACCCTGGACAAGTCACTTCCCCATTCAGAGGACACGGGGTTTAGCAGGGGCTTTCCACAACACCGGTGAGATTGTGAAGGGACATAAACGTGGGCTGATCTGAGAAGAGACAGGGAGCCAGGGACGGCTTCAGAGTAAGGGGGTGACAAGGCCTTGGGACGATGGCTCTGACCGCTGTTTGGGGAGGGCGATGGGACAGGAGGAAGCTGAAAGCAGGTAGAGCCACAAGAAGGCTCCAGCAGCAGAGGAGCAGAGGGGCCTGGCGGGGACAGACCCCAGAGGGGCCTGGCAGAGATAGACCCCAGAGTGGCAGAAGGACAGGGGGAGGCTGGCAAATGCCCTGAAGGGTTCACAGCTGATTAGCTGGGGGGAGGATAGAAGGAATGGTAGAGGAGGATGGTGAGATCTCACAGCTGGGGGGCTGGGGAGGGGGAGGCAGGTCAGGCTGGGAGGGGCCTGGAGGGAGGGAAAAGCAGAGTTGGGGCTTGGGGAGGGGGGAGAAGGCAGGCCTGGGGCTGAGGGGTAGAAGGCAGGCCCAAGGCCTGGGAGCCCTGGGGGGTTGGGAGAAAGAAAGCCCAGGACTGGGTGGGGGGAGAAGGCAGGCCAGAGCTGGGGAGGTAGAAAAGTTCAGCTGTCAACACCCCGAGCTGGAGATGGGCCTTGGTCATGCCGGTAGAAACATCCTTGCAGCCGGCAAGGTAGGGTGGGTGCCTCGGGAGCCCTGGCCCAGCCAACTTCAGGCATTTGGTTGTGTCTGATCCTTGTGATCCCCGGGGGGTTTCTTGGCAAAGATCCTAGAGGGCTTGGCCATTTCCTGCTCCCATTCATTTTACAGATGGAAAGGGAGGCAAGCAGGGTAAAGTGACTTGCCCAAGGTCACATAGCTAGGAAGTGTCTGAAGCAGGATTCGAACTCAGCAAAAGTGACTGACTCCAGGCCTCAAGCTCTGTGCACTGTGGCGCCCCCTAGCCACCCACTTCAGAGATACAATTACTCGAAGGCAGACCTTTCTGATCCCACTATAAAATGTGCTTTCTTTCTCCCCATTGTCAACCTTCCTCCAAAGAGCCAGCAGCACATTTTTCCCTTACACCCAGACTGGTTTCTTCCAGAATAGGTCCTAGGGTGGGCCACCTAGAGACTGAGAACCACTTGCCTATAATTGGGGTCACATAACCTTGCCAGATCACCTGTAGGTCAAAAAACCAAGGCACAGTCCTCGTGGGACAGGCCCAAGGGCCCTCCATTTCCTGGGACTGTACAAGGCAGCAGGTCATGGAGTCCAGAACACACTGGTCTGCGGTGACGCAGGTGTGAGCGGCCACACATCCACATGCACAGGAGCGTCTGACAAGCAGAGAGTGACTTCCCTGATCCAAGGCTAACAGAGCTGACAGGTGGCATCACTCTGCAGATGAGGAAGACAAGACCCAGGGAGAGACAGAAGCTGGAGCCGCATCGCCCAGTAGTAAGAAAGACAGAACTCAAACCCAGGCTATGAAGGTCAGCCCCACATGGATTTCCCTGGCTATTCTTCAGGAAGTCCCTCACACTATTTATCATGGCCATAAAATTTTATACGTGTTCCTCGGGATCAGGCTTCCACTGCAAATAAACAAGCCGGGCCCTGCCCTGAGTCAGGTAGGTCTGTTTGGTGAGTCAACACTGTCTGAGGAATCTTCCCCACATTCCCATCATCACCTTCCCAAGCACCTGAGTGCTGGGAGGACCACAAGCGCACTCCTCCTTCCCAGGCCTGTTCAGTCACCACTGGCCTGAAACCAAAGCATCCTCTTTCCCCAGGCCTCAGCTGTCATGTGCTCAGCTGCCTGCCTGCCAATCAGTATGCATTTATCAAATACCTACAATGTGCCAGGCCCTGTGCTAAGCCTTGAGGATGAAGAGAAAGTTGAAAACCAGGCCCTGCCCCAAGGAACTACCAGTCAGCTGGGAGAGGCCACATGTAAGCAACTATCCACAAAAGTTCTAAGGTCGACTGATGATGATAACAGAATGAGCAACAGACGGTACCACAGGCCAGTGAAGAGAGCACTGGGGCTGGAGTCAGGAAGATGAGTTCAACTGTGGCCTCAGACACTTAGAGCTGTGTGACCCTGGGTAAGTCACTTCACTCTGTCTGCCTCAGTTTCTTCATCTGTAAAATGAGCTGGAGAAGGAAATGGCAAAGCGCTCCAGTATCTTTGCCAAGAAAACCCCAAAGGGGGGCACAAAGAGTTGGACACCACTGAAAGGACCAAACAATAGAAGTAAGGCTCTGGTATGAAGAGGGATCAAGAAAGGCTTCCTGGAGAGGCTCCAACTTCTGACACTCAAAGGCAGGCGGGGAAGGAGGAATGGCAGAGGGAGGCAGCCAGTGAAAACATACAGAGTGGGGAGCTTGAGGACCAGCAAAGAGGCCAATGTCTTCGGATCACTGAGGGGTGAAGGAGAGAAGACTGGAAGGTAGAGAGGAGTACAGTTATGATAGACTTTAAAAACCAGAAGATTTTATATTTGATCCTGAAGGCAATGGGGAGCCATTGGAGATGAATGATTACAGAATGGGAGGGGGAAGTATAGAACATAGTAAGATCTGACTCTTAGGTATATCAATTTAACGGCTGAGGATGAATTGGAGTGGGAAAAATATTTGAGACAGAGAGGCCCTCCAGGTGTGAGATGATGAGGATTTACACCAGGATGGTGGTAGTGCCAGAGGAGAGAAGGAGGCATATTTGAGAGATGCTGCAGAGAAGTTGATCAGAGATGCTACAGAGGTAAAGTGAACTAGAAATGCTACAGGAGTTGAAATGGACTAGAAATGCTATAGAAGGTGAAATGGACCAGAGATGCTGCAAGGGGGTGAAATGGACCAGAGATGTAGCAGAGGTGAAATGGACCAGAGATGTGGCAGAGGTGAAATGGACCAGAGATGCTACAGGAGGTGAAATGGACCAGAGATGTGGCAGAGGTGAAATCAACAGGCCTAAGTACCATATTGGATCTGGCAGATGAGAGTGAGGAGTCCAGGATGACCACAAGGTTTCAAGCCTGGGTGACTGGGAGGCTGAAGATACCCTCAACAGTAATAAGGAAGTTAGGAAAGGGAGAGGAAGGAAAAGAGAATGTATTTAATTTTTGTTGGGTTTGAGATGTCTCTAGAACATCAAGATGTCTAAAAGGCAACTGGAGATGAGAGACCGGAGATCAGAAAAGAGGTTAAAACTGAACCACAAGATCTGAGAATCATTCCCATAGAGACAATAATTGAATCTACGGGAGCTGATGAGATCACCAGGCAAAATAGTCTAGAGGGAGAAGAGGCCCCAAGACAGAGTGTTGTGGGGAGGAAGCACCACAGCATGAGCTAGATGAGGATTCAGCAAAGGATACTGGGAAGGAGTAATCAGAGAGGGAGGAAGAGAAACAGGAGAAAGTGATATCCCTAAAAAATAAAGAGAAGAGAGTATCCTGGAGAAAATGATTGATAGCATCAAAGGCTACAGAGATCAAGGATGAGGACTGAGAAAGGGCATTAAATTAAGCAATGAAGAGATCATTAGTAACTTTGGCTAGAAAAGTTTCAGCTGAATGATGAAGTCAGAGGTCAGAGTGCAAATCAATGGTATCAAACTCAAATTTAGAAAGGGACCACTAAACGGTACAAAAATGAACTCTGAAAACCACACATTAATATTATCTATGTTCTATTGTATTTCATTAGTTTTATCATCTTATTTATTTATTACAGTATCTGTTATTAAATATTTCCCAATTACATTTCACTCTAGTTCCTGATCTTGGAAGTGTGGCCCCAGTACAGACTGGAAGGCCCTGTGATTGACACCTTTGCTGTGGAGTAAAAAGGGAGAATGAGACGAAAAAAAGTCAAGGCCGACTGCCTTCTCAAGTTTAGTCACAAAGGGAGGAGAGACACAGGATGATATCTAAGCACGGATAGGTGAACCAAGTAAAGATTTTTTGAGGAAAGAAACATTTATTTAATACCTACCATGTATCACTCACTGTGCCAAGCCCTTGACAAATATCTTATTTACTTCTCACAACCCTAAAAGTTAGGTGCTAGTATTATCACCATTTTAGAGCTGAGAAAATTGAGGCAGAGGTTAAGTGACTTTCCCAGGGTCACACAGCTAGTGGGAAATCTGAAGCTGGATTTGAACTCAGCTCTTCCTGACTCTAGGCCTATCTATACCACCCAGGTGCCTCTTTTGGGAACAGGGTGGCCGTGGGCAGGTTTGTAGGCAGTCAGGAAGGAGGTAGTAGACTGAAAGGGGACAGATATAGCAATCTGCTCAAGAAGACGGGATGGAATGAGACCACCATATACATAGAAGGGCCTGCCTTGGCATATAACACATGAAAGGAAGAGACAGTGGCAGAAAGCATCCAAGTGATAGGAGACGAGGAAGGGGGAGCTTGATCTTCCCCAAGAGGCAAACTTTGATGAATTAACGACAGTTCAATGAAATGTGGGCAGCTCGTTTTCCAGTCACCAGCGAGTCCTTTTCTTTCTAATATGATTGGGCCTTGATGTCTAGCACACACCCCCATACACAGACCCCTGTCCTGAGCACTAAGCAATGAACAAGCCTCCTGGTCAGTTACTGTAAGGACAACTGGGGCCCAGCAGTCTAGACGACTTGCTACGAAAAGTTTACTGGACCGAGTGGCAAATCTGGAGTCAGGGGAGCTGGGTATAAAACCTGTCTAGGATACTTGTTTGGATGGAATGCTTTTTAAACCTTAAAGTGCTATACAGAGGTGAGTCAGGCTTACTTTCTGGCTACTCGACTTTGTGAAAGAGAGGAGAGAAAGGAAAGGAGGGAAAGGGAAAGAAGGAGAAGAGGAGGGGGAAGAGAGAGACAGAGGGAAGGAGGGGGCAATGAGAGGAGGGGGAAGGGGGGAGAGAAGGGAGAGAGAGAGAGAATTACAGCTGAAGAGTGGGGCAGCTGCACCCTCCAATCCAAGAGGGGGGATCCCAAGAACTCTTATTTGCCCACTAAAGGAACAAGCCCCTGGGAGACAGAAGCATTATCTCCACTCTTCAATGACGCACTCTCTGAGGACAGAGACCATTGTTACTGTTTCTTAGTATCTCTTGGCATTTTCCCAGGACACCCACCAGGCTACTTTGCACATAAGCTGCCTTCAATTATTTGCTGAATAATCAACAAAACACGTTATAGGGAAATGAACATAGGGACGACTTGCCAGTTTTGGCCAACAGCTGATTCAATTCAGTCCTAACCATGCGTCTGCACAATGGCTACTTGGTGCCCAGCACGCTTCCACGGCTCATGTTAGTTACAAAGCTTCCCTGTCCTCAAGGAGTTGCCAGTCTTGCAGGATACCCATCAAAGGATAAGTGACCAAAAGGGGAACAGAGTCAAGCGGTGGGCAGAAGGAGATAGCCCCATACATGCCATGACAGAAGTGTTAGAACTAGGCCTATCAGAGATGGCCCCAAAGCGAGGCCAAGGGTGCCTCCCTAAAGGGTCTCCATCTAACAGGTGGGCCACTCCTTCTCATTCTTCCTCCCTCAACCTTCCCTCACCTTACTCTGCCATGAAAAAACGAGGCCAATCTCCCTCCTCTTCATCTCACATCACTCACGTCCCCCCATCTCCTTCCTTCCTGTCTCACATAAAGAGGGGCCCCTCGCCGTGCTTTGGTGACCCAGCTCGGCCTTCTGGTCTTTTCCAGAAGACTGTCCCCTTCAGAATCCTCTTCTCTCTCCCTCCTCCTCCTTCCCTTCCTCCCCCATCTCCCCCCACACCATCTCCTGTCAGCTTCCCTGGTGCCTACAAAGACTCCCACGTCTGCCCACCCTCACCTGAGCGCCCCTTTCTGCCTACTGTCACCCCCTATTGCTCTTCCTTTTCTCGGTGGCCCACGAGAGCCCTCACTTCCTCTCCTCTCATTCCGTTCTAAACTGTGCAGTCCAACTTCCCACCTCATCACTCATCTGAAACATCTTTCCAGAGTGACCGATGAGCTCTCAGTCCGCATCTGGCACTGTGATGCACCCCCTCCTCTCAGATCCTGCCTTCTCCTCTCTTGGTTCTCCCACTACTCTGGCTCCTCTACTGGGGCTTCTGCCATAGCTCCCCCCCCCCCCAATGTCAGTGCCTCATCTCGGTCCCCTCCACTCAGGGATCTGGTCAGCTGCCATGGCTTCAATCAGCATCTCTCGCTGATGGACATAACTTGTCCCAGGCTCTCTCCTGACATCCACTCCCATATCTCCAAATGGCTACTGGAAAGTTTGAACTCGGTGCCATGTGGATATCTCAAATTCAACATGTCCCAAACAGAAAGCATTGCCTTCCCAGCCCCACCCCAAGCCTTTGTTTCCTCCTGGTTTTCCTATTACAGTTGAAAGCACCACTACACTCCCATTTGCCCAGGATCACAAACTAGACTTCAGCCTCCCCTCTTGCTCATCCCCTACATGCAATCGGCCACCTCTTGTTTCTTTCCTCATGATGGTTTTTTGGTCAATGTGTCCCCTTTTCTCCTCTCACACAACCTTCACCCTAGCATAGGCCCTTCTCCCCTATAACTTGGACAAGTAGTGCTCAGGATATGATCCAAGAACCAGTGGCTTGGTGGGTGGGATGGTCCTGATATCCTTTCTGGGGGTCTGCAAGGTCAAAATTATTTTTATAATAATGTTCAAACATTTTAATTGTGATTATGATAAATACTGACAGATAAAACCCACCTGAACAAATGGTGGGGTGGGGAAAATCCTCAGTAATTTGTAGGAGTACAAGGGGGGCCCTGAGACCAACATGTTTAAGAACTGCTGGTCTGAAACACGGCCACAGCCAGCAGCTTGATCTCTCCCCAGTCCATCCCATCCACCGGGCTGCCAAAGTCATCCTCCTCAAGGGCAGGGTCTGACCTCTCCCACCTCCCAGACAGACACACATACAGTCAATCAATCCCAGCGGCTCCTTATCACCTCCTCTGGCACCGAAGGCCCTCCAGACCCTAGCCCCTCTTTCCAATCTTGCCAAGCATGCTCACTTACGCATGGGCCTCTAAGGCCTACCTCTGTACCTTTGCATTGGCTGTGCCCCCAGGTCTGGAAGATCCTCCCTCCTCCCTTAGCCACTCCCCCAAATTTACTCTGTATACCATGGGTAGATTTTGGGTACACTGTTGCCTCCTGTGATAGAAGGTGACTTCCTGATAGCCAGGGATTGTTTGCCCAGCGGAGTGGGAGGCAATTTAAAAATGTTTGTGGATGGGCTTCATGGTGAGAAGGGAGGTGGGAGTGTCCCAGCCTCCAAGTGAAGGATGATGGGATGGAGCCCATAACTCTACAGGAAGGATGGCTTCCCCCTCCAGGGCACACCCTCCATTCTCCTTGCAAGTCACTCAGGAAGAGAGGGAAGGATAGTTTGTGATCTGTGCTCATGGCACAGGAGGCCACTCAAATGAGGTCACAGATCAAAACCACGGGAATATGCAGAAGAAAAGCTAGGCACATGTGGTGCTTTGTGAGGCCTGGGAACTGAACTCTGGAAAAGCAGGAGAGGACATGCATTTCCAGAGGCAGGGTAGGGGCAGAAGAGTGGGGCGATGAGAGGGGTCTGAGTACAAAAGACACAGGATAGGGCTAGAAAGGAGAGCTGGGCCAGGCTCTAGCAATGACAGACTAAACATTGTGCTCCATCAGGCAGCCACTAACCTGGGGGTCCAAGAGCATCCTGACCAGGGTAGCCTCCCTACAAGCCAACACATCTTGAACCTAAGGGGGCCAGGGAAGCAAACTCCCAGATCTAACCACTCCCCAATCCTACCTGGTGTGGGAGGGAGGCTCATTTTCCACCACCATCAGGACACGGGGCCCTTACTACCCTCAACTACACCTAGAAGAGGGGGCATTACACCAGCATGGGCCTTCTCATCTGGTAGCTTATCTGGAGCTCCAGACCCCACATTCTCCCAGTCACATTCTACTGTGGCCCTCCACAGAAGCCACAGGCTGAAAGGAACAGTGAGCCGCCTCTAGGGAACTAACTTGAAACCCTTTGGATAGCTCTAGAAAGCTGGTCCAGACACCTTTGAGAGTCTCTGGCGACCAGAGTATCAGGCTCCCCCTGGGGAAGGAACCCTCTTCCTTATCCTTCTCGGCTAAGGCTTCCATATTCTAGCCATCCTCTCTGGAGCAAACAGCTGGGGATCCCTTTGGCCACCAGCACAAAGTAGAGAGTAATGCAGGTAACCCCAGGCTCACTCTTACAACCAGACCTGGCTCATCTCCTAAGGAACATCAGGATATCGAGCCTGTCGTGATATCTGGGAACACAGGCACTAGACAGGACCTGAGAGACACCCCTGTCCAGCTCCAGCCTGAAAAAGAATTCTCCTCTCAGCTCAAATGCCAAGGGCATGGCCTGGGGGCCAATAAGCATCCTCCTTGGGGCCTCCATTCCCAATCTGAAATAATAATCCCTAAAATAAGGTGTTTCAATGACCTTTACCTCTATTATCTCAGAGTTTCACAACTGCCTTGGGAGATGAAGAGATGTGTTATTATTCCCATTTCTTAGCTAAAGAAACAGAGTCTTGGAGAGGTGAAAATGTCCTGTCCATGGTCACAGCCAGAGTCTGGGGTGGTCCTGATCCAAAGCTAGTGCTCTGTTCCCTGTGATGTGTGACCTCACAATGAGTTATGTTAACAATTCAACACAATCTGATTTAGAATAAAAGCACTACATGGCCCCTAAAATGGAAGGGTGCAGAAAATGTGCTGCATGTACCTGGAAGTGCTCCCAGACCACAACCAGAAAAATGGTCAAAGGACATGAACAGGATTGAAAAGAAGAAACAATGTCAATAGTCACTGGAAAAATACTCATCTTCACTAATAATCAGAGAAAACAAAGTAAAAACAGCTCAGAGAAATGGCCAACTCACAAGCAATAAACATGCAGAGATCACCAACAGTGATCTAGTTCAGCTGTGGCAGGTGCCCCCCTTCCCTGCCACCAGAATCATAGCCACAGAGACCCTTCAGGGAGGACTCTGGGAGCATGCAAAAAAATTCACAACAATCAGACTTTGGGACTCAATCACTCTCTCGTTGGGAAGAATCTCTGAAAGAGCTTGCCCTGGCCACGCTTCATCCAAAGCTGTTAAAAGACCTTCATGGTAGTATTGTTACATAGAAATGCAAAGACCTGCACCCAAAGTATGTCCCAACCAAGAGGGAAAAGGCAAAACAAATTGTGGCTCATTAATATAATCAGATCCTACAATGCAATTAAGACCAACCTATATGGGAACTACAAGTCAATCTTGAAAGGCCTTTCAGAAATCAGAGAGTGAAAATAATAAGCAAAATGAAGTTAATAAGAGCATAGGGACAAAGACAGAAACAAAGAGAGAGAGAGTCGGAGACAAAGAGGGAGAGAAGCCACAGGACTATGGCCCCCACTGGTCCAGAAAATAGCTTTCCCCCACCCCCAATAAATTATGCTCCTGCATTTCATTAAAGAGACACCCCAGAAATGCCCACTTCTCTCTTGACGCATGTGAGGGCACAAACCCCATGAAGAAATTCTGGACTTTATGCACCTATCAAGGGGCCAGAAGAAGAGATGCCTAAAAGGCCAAAACCAAAACAGGTGTAAAAAATCTGCTGTTTTTCATTCTGTTTTATGACCCCAGGAAGCATAACCCACCCCTCCCCATCACCTCATGCCAGTTCAAGGGCCTCGGCAGAAGGATTTTTCTGATTTAGGGATTTTTTTTTACTAATTGAGAGAATCTCAGCTTCCCAGTGGCACCAAGGGGCAGTTCGCCTCCCTCCTACCCTCTGGAAGAAGCCCAGTGAATTATGGAATGCCCCTCTTAGGAAGCCCCTAGGTCACTGACAGGCAGGCAGTCACAGAGCCAGACCTTGAGCCTCTGGTAGGGGCTCCACTGAAGCTGCCCATTCCACTGAGGGATAGTGTCCACATGGTTCAGAAAGCACTCCTAACATAAAGAGGTCTTGAGTAAAAATGGGACCCCTGACTTCTGAGCCTGGCTCTGCCTCCAGCACCCTGGGCAGATCTCAGGCCCACCCATCCATCTGACAGGTGGAAGCAGCCTGTGCTGCTTCTGTGTCCCATTGCCCGCTGGCTGAGCCAGTCTCACAAAGGCCTTCCTTGACCCATCTTCCTTTGAAAGATCAGGCAGCAGTTCCAAAGGACATCTGCAGGCTCAGCAGGGTCAGGCTAGGGTGCTGCGGAGGACCCTGAGAGAAGTCTACCCCACCTACCTGGTGGGAAATGTATTCTGTGGGCAGCCTTCCTTCCCCCGGCAGCCACCTGGTCAGCTGGGCCATCCCCACATCTCCATCCCTACTCACCCTCTCCCCTGCCACACCCACGACTGACTCAGAGGTGGGTCAGTCCTCCTCATAATCCCTGCAAAAGAGGAAAGCAAACATGGCAAAGGCTCGTGGGCAGGCTACCAAAGAAAGCCCCTGCACCCAGGCGAGGCCCAGGCTGGGTCCTACGCCTCCTACTCTGACCCTGGGTCTGAGGCTCACTCCTCATCCCATGAGATCACAGGGTTCCAGCTGGACAGGAACCAGCAGTTCTTGGGCACGTATGAGGTGCTGGGCCCGGAGCTGCACGTTGGCAGGACAGACACAAGGGGACCAGTCCCTGCCACCCACAAGGAGTTTCCATTCTAATGGGGGAAGACGAGCCCCCCAAGGAAGTTGAAGAGCAAGTTGGAGCCCAGAGAGGGGGTAAGGGGGGAAGCAAGGGGGCCTGGCCTAGACCCTCCCTCCATGTGGAGGCACTCCTAGGTTGAGACAGTGGCTGAGGGAGGGGGTCACAAAAATGCCAGGAGTGGCATGCCCAGGGGTCCCACATCCAGTTACTGCTGGGGCCAGTTACAGCCAGGTCCCCAGACTCCAAGCCTAACACACTGTCCTCCTCACCATGCAACCTTCTGGCCTTCTTATCCTGGCAGAGATTGCTGACAGCAACCTCCCTTCTTTTCGAGGTAGGGCAGAGGACAGGAGGCTGGACTTTGAGTCAGCAAGACCTGAGTTTGAATTCTGCCTCTGAGTATGGAATAGTTTATCTGTCTTATTTATGGATAAGGGAAGAATTTGGAAGCAAAAGAGATAAAGAAAGCATTACAAAATGTAAAACAGATAATTCTGATCATATAAAATTAAAAAAAGTTTTGCACAAACAAAACCAATGCAGCCAAAATTATAAGGAAAGCAGAAAACTGGGGGGGGGGGGGAATTTTGCAACAAGTATCTCTGATAAAGACCTCATTTCTCAAATACATAGAGAACTGAGTCAAATTTGTAAAAATACAAGTCATTTCCCAAATGATAAATGGTCAAAGGATACGAACAGGCAGGTTTCAGACAAAGAAATCAAAGCTATCTATAGTCATATGAAAAAAATGCTCTAAATCACTATTAATCAGAAAAGTGCAAATTAAAACAACTCTGAGGAACCATCTCACACCTGTCAGAGTGGCTGATACAACAAACTTTAAAAAGGCCAATGCTCGATGTTGGAGGGGAGGTGAGAAAACTAGGACGCCACCCGGGAGTGTCCTTTTGTGTCCCAGGCTCAGGCAGATTTAAACACAGAGGCCAACCAAGGGCCAGGCCACGGTCTGAAAAGAAGCCTGTGAGCCTGGGGGGCATTTTCTGGCAACACTGTCATGATTAGGACAAACCTGATCATTTCAGTTTGACACAGCAAAGGAAAATCAGTGCCTCTTCACCGGACGTCACAAAGACAGTGCCCCATTCCACCAGCACCCCACCACCCGGTGGCCCCCTGCAGCCCGGGAGCCTCACCACCCCATGGCCTCCCTGTGACCCTAGGCCACAATCAAATACGAATTTGATACAAAAATCAAATTTCCTGGAGAGGCAAGGAAGTCCCAGAAATAGATAACAGAACAAGAAGAGAGAGTGTGTGTGCGTGTGTGTGTGTGCGTGCATGTGTGTGTGTGCGCTTGTGTGTGTGCGTGTGTGCGTGTGTGTGTGCGTGTGTGTGTGTGTGCGCGTGCGTGTGTGCGTGTGTGTGCGTGTGTGTGCGTGTGTGTGCGCATGTGTGTGTGTGCGTGTGTGTGTGCGTGTGTGTGTGCGTGTGTGTGCGTGCGTGTGTGTGTGTGTGCGTGTGTGTGCGTGTGTGTGTGTGTGTGTGTGTGTGTGTGTGTGCAAAAGAGGGCCAGTGCAATTTAGTCTTGCAACACCCCTAAGAAGTAGGTGCTATTGTTACCCCATCTCACAGATGAGAAGACTGAGGCAGGCAGCGGCCAAGAACTGGGCCAAGGCCACACCACCAGTGAGCATCTGAGGCCACTACACAAGCCCATGGACCTATCCTCCAGGCAGCTAGATGGCACCACCCTGGACCTGAACTCTGCTGACCCTGCCTCAGCTTCCACAGCTGTAACACAGAACACTTCACCTCCAGGGTTCCTGTGAGGGTCAGATGAGACGCCGTATAAAGCATTCTCTAGTCGAGCACTACGTCATCACAGGAGGGCAGCGGGCAGTGCAGCGGACAGTGGGCCTGGAGCTGGGACAAGCAGAGCTCAAATCCCGCCTCAGACTCTTTCTGGCTGTGTGACTCAAGTAGCCAAGTCACTTCACCCTGCTTGCCTCAGTTTCCTCATCTGTAAAATGACATGGTGGAGGAAATGGCCAGCCCTCCAGCGCCTGCCAAGACCCCAAAGTGGGGCCCAACTGAACAAATGGTCAAGTCTCAGGTTACAGGAAAGCCTGCACTTAGGTAAGTGGACCCGAACCTCCTTCAAACGGAAGACATCGGCCTTCTCAAGCCTCGTCCCCCCACTCTGACCTCCCCAGGCAGGGGGCCGAGCCAGCCTGCAGCTGCCTTCCAGCCCAGACAGCCCTTGCTGACTGTACCGTCCAGGGGGACCAACCACCTGGGACCAAGCATCAAGAAGAGCCTGGCCAGACAGGCTCCCTGGGCTGAGACCCAGGCCGCCCCAAGTCAGACAGACCAAAGAGAAGGTGGCCTGGGCTGCCCAGGCTGGGGCTGAGCTTGGCACCTGCCTCTAGGGATGAGGCTGACAGGACCTGGGGGGAAATAGGGTGCCCACCTGCTCACCTGCTGGAGTCCTGTCTGCACTGGTCCTACCGCACCTGAAAGGTTATGGCAAAAACAGGCTCCCTGGGCTGAGACCCGGGCCACTCCAAGTCAGACCAACCAAAGAGAATGTGGCCTGGGCTGCCCAGGCTGGGGCTGAGCCTGGCATCTGCCTCTAGGGACGAGGCTGGTAGGGCCTGGGGTGGAGGGAGAGGGGGCACCCGCCCACCTGCCCACCCACCAGGGTCCTGTCCGCACTGGTCCTCCTGCGCCTGGAAGGTTACGTCAAAAACAGGAAGTTGTAACAGACTTGGGTGATGAAGGAGGAAGAAAACCAGAAGCCTCCCTGGCCACCCCCACAGCAGCACCTCCCCACCCCCCACACCCTCTAACTGAACCAGTATCAGGATGCCCCGAAGGGCCCACCCACTTTGGTCAGATCCACAGGGTGCCCAAGGACTCCAGGGCAGGAAGGAGGCCTGGGTCCTGTGGTGCAGCCTGCCCATCACTGAGGATGCCATGCAGAGGGGGTAGCAGAGCCAGCCCCCAGCAGGGCTCCCTCATCCTAGGGCCGGCCAGGCCACTGGGCTCCAGCTGGGGGCTGTTTGTTGGTGCCCTCAGGCCCAGTCACTCACAGACCTGGATACCCAGCTGCTTATTTGGGGAGGGAAGTCTCTCTCTCCAAGCCCATCCCTCTAAGATGCCACCTGGCTACGATGCGGTCGGATCACTTTCAAGCCCCCCACAGAATGACACCAAGGCCGAGGCTCACCAGAACCTACCTCTCACATGTGGAAGCCCCACTTCCTCACCTGTGAAATGGGGCCAATGGGGTCGGGAGGACGCAAGAGGCCTACCAGCCTCCTCTGCCAGTCCCAGCACTGGCACTGCCAGGATTGCCAAGGCCAGGTGGCAAGTGACCAGGTTGGGGCAAAGGACCAAGCCCCATCCAAGACCTTGGGGCCCAACGTCCCTCTCTCCTCATGCAGCCTTCAGAGCTCACTAGGGCACAGTGGGTGCCGACATAGGGCCAAACTGGACCCTGTGTCCCCTGGCTCCTTTTCAGCTGCCAGAGGTAGCGGCCAGAACAAGGCTCAAGATGAGAAGGCCCAGGCCTCTGATTCAAACCTGTGAGAACAAGTCAGTTCACTTGTCTATACAGCAAGGCAACCCAAGGCAGGGTGGATTGAGCAGGGCCTGGAGTCAGGAGGGCCTGAGTTCAAATCCAGCCTTGGATACTCACTAGCTGTGTGACCCTGGCCAAGTCACTTCACCTGTTTTCTAACTGTAAAATGAGTACAAGGAGAGCACCTACCTCTCAAAGTTGTTGGAAGGATCAAATGAGAGAATATTTGTAAAACTCTAAAGACAGTGGGCGGCGCTTGGTGACTACTCATCTGCTCCCTCCCTCCTCTCCTCCCTCCTTTTGTCCTCTCCCTCCCTCCCTCCTTCCTTTCCTCTTCCCTTCTTCCCTCCTTTTCTCTTCTCCCTCCCTCTTCCCTCCCTCCCTCTCTCCTTCCCTCCCCCTTTTCTTCCTTCCTTTCCTTCCTCTTCCCTTCCTCCCTCCTTTTTTCCTGTCCTTCCTTCCTTCCTTCCCTGTTTTCTTCCTCCCTCCCTCCTTCCCTCCCTTTTTTCTTCCTTCCTTTCCTTCCTCTTCCCTTCCTCCCTCCTTCCTTCCCTCCCTCCATTTCTCCTCTCCTTCCCTCCTTCCTTCCTTCCCTCTCTCCCTTCCTTTCTGACTCAGGCAGCACTCACAACATGAGCAGGCCAGAGTGTGGCTGGCCCAGGACAGCTGCCAGCTCTCCTGGAAATGAAGCCTGGAAAGTTCCTGACCCCCTGAGGCCTGGTGTGGCAAGACCAGCCTCTTCCATGAGGAGAGCACATGCCTTGAAGGAGGACTTCCAGCAGTACTCTCTCAATGGCCTCCTACCCACCCAGACTGCAAGGAAGGGGCAGGAAAAACCACACGGGAGACTTGGGCAGGAACAGCTGCTCCTAAGAGGGGAGAGCAGCAGGCTCCCTCGCCCATCAGGCCTGCCCAGCGTCAGGGGACAAGAGCCGGGGGAGTGTGGCCGACCAGGAGTCAGCCCTGAGCTCTCAGAGACAAGGCCAAATGCTCCTCGGCCATGAGGACCACGGGAAGCCGAGGTTCCCACAGGGTTTTCAAGGCGAAGGACATACAGACCTCCACATTTAACCTATTTTCCCCACTCTGCCCATCCTAAAAAGGTGCCATCCAGGCTGGACAGTGACCAGGGAACCATCTGGAGCCTCGGCAAGCAGGCAGCTCATCAGCTGGAGACTTCAATGGCTGGTGCCTCTGTTAACATATGAAGCTCCCATTTCCAGGCTGGTCCTGGAGAACCGAGCCTTGCCAGATGGGGTCACTCCCTCACAGGCCACCTTGCCCATCACCTGCCAAAACAGTGATGGCCAAACCCCAACAGGGTTACAAGATGCTTGGGCTAGTCAGGTCCCCATTTAAAACTGGGGTGGGGGAGGTGAATTCGAACTCTGGACAGGACTGGAGCAGCAAGAGAAGGCATCTGCAGCTGAGTCGAATCAGGCAGCTGGCCCCCCACAGAGGCAGAAAATCCACTACCCTGGAGGCCGGAGGCCCCCCTACCCCATTCCTCCTGACCACTCAGGCTAGGCCAGCCCTATCCAGCCTTGGCCAGGCCCAGAAGGAAATGCACAGGGGGCTGCTGAAGCCAGCAGCAAGCAGGAGGTGGGAGAGCAGGCTCTGAATACAAGCAGGGAACTCTACTCCACCAATACCCCCCACCTAGCATCCCCAGGGAGGCCAGCAGGCCTCACTGCCAATGGGAGCTCCGGGGACCCCAAAAAGAGCAGGGCAGCACCTGGAAGTCTTCACGAAGAAGCAGAAGGTCCTCACAGGTACAGTATCACCGTGACCACGAAGACAAACCCAGAAACCCACAGTCGGCACTACCCACCCACAGCCGCTCCCATCTCTGCATGAGTACGGACACACACACACACACACACACACGCACACGCACACACACACACACACACACACACACACACCCCAAAGGACAGAAATTCTGTGCAAAGATTTCATTGTTGTTGGGTCATTTCACTTGAGTCCAAGACCCCAGTTAGGGTTCTCTTGGCAGAGACACTGGCAGGATTTGCCATTTCCTTCTCTAGTTCATTTCAAAGGTGAGGAAACTGAGGCAAACAGGGCTAACTGACTTGCCCAGGGTCACACAGTTGAGAAGTATCAAAGGCTGGCTCTGAATTCAAGATGATGAACCAGGCCCTTGATACCCTGTGGAGCCCTTGGCTGCCAAAATCTTTCCAGGGACATATGATAAAAGGCCTGAGGCTCCAGCCACAAAAGAGAAATTGGAGGCCTTGGAGACTGTCCCCTTTTGTCCAGGGTGGGCACAAGGTAGTGGTGGTGGGGTAGGGCATGGAGAACAGAAAGGACAGGCCCTCCACTAAGAGACTCTGTTCCGAGAGGATCCCCAGTGACAGCCAGGTAGACAAACAGGTCACTAGACTGAGTGGGAAAGTCCTGGGTTTGAGTCATGCCTTTCTTGGGCACCCCTGGAGCTCTAAATGTTATGATCTCATCCCTCACTCACCTGCCTTCAGGAGAGACCTAGGAAACATCCCACCTCTGTCACCAAAAAGGCAGCTTCCAATCCCCCCAATTCTCTAAAAGGTGAAGTCGGGGCTGGAGTCCCCACTGCAGGGGCCCTGGCAGGGCCAGGTGAAGGCAGAAGGAAGGAAGCAGGAGGCCTGATGCCAGGAACCCAGAAGGAAGTAGGTGGAAGAGCCAGCCCAGGGGGAATGGTTCTGGGTCTCAGGCAGGAAAGCCTGGATTCAAGCTCTGCCTCGATGGTTAGGGACAAATCAGCCACCTCCCACGCAACAAGGGGCAGGGCGCTGGCGGACAAGTCTCCTCACCAGGAACTGCCTCCCCAGGTGAAATCATGGCCAACAGAAGGAAGACAAAGTCGGTGACTGGGTCAGCAGGTCCTGCTCTTGAAGGACTGGAGGAAGTGGACCCACTTGGTCGCCAGTACAAGACGGGACATGAGAACTGTCTCCATAGTCACAGAGACAATGGAGCAGCCTTATTCTGGGCACTCCCCGAGGGCAGGACCAGGAAAAGTGACCAAAGGAGGCTTGGGGGTGACCAGAATGGCTCAGCATGAGAGCTGGCCCAAAGTGGCATGAGCTGGTGTGGCTCCCTCTGTGGAAGTCTTCACTTGCTGGCTCTGATAGAGAGGCAGGGCTGAGCCCGTGGAGCCCTGAAGGACGGCTCCAGATCAGGATTCTATTGTTCCCTAGGGAAGAAGGAGGGGCCTCTACAGCTCCTTCCCACAGAAGGAATGGGGTCTTCCCGATGCCAAAGCTCATTGACTCCTCCACCATGCTGGAAGGCACCTCCAGCACACAGCACCAAAAAACCTGAATTCCTGGCCTCAAGGCTCCACAGTCAGATACCACCCAAAGACAGATGTCTAAGTACTATCCAAAGCAGAATGTCTCGGTGACAAAGAGGCGGTGCCCACAGAGGGCTCCAGGCCTTGGAAGAGGAAACTCCGTGGGCTGGGTTCGAGGAGCAAAGGAGGAAGAAGCTTCACCAAAGAGACACTGACCCCAGTGGAAAGGGGCTGCCCCTTTCTCCTCCACCCCCACCCTTGGTCCAAGCTCTGAGACCCCCTCCCAGGCCCAGACCAGTATGGCTTTGATGAGGAACAGTAAAGCCTATAGAACTGTGTTCACCAGGCGGCCGGTGGAAACAGGAGGCCGCGGACAAAGCTGTGGCCTTGGTGCCAAGAGGCCCTGCCTCAGACACGAATGCCTCTGGGACCCTGGGCAAGCTGTGCAAGCACTGCCTACCTCAGTTTCCCCCTATGTAAAACAGAGGTGATCACTGCACCCCCTCTCAACGTCGTCGTCAGGATCACATGAGTAAAGAAACATCAAGCACTTTCACCAAGCTTCAAGTAATCCATAAACAAGCACTGTCGCTGGTTTGGTCGTTAAATGTTTAACAACCGCGCATGGAGCAGGTAACACAGGCCAGGGTAAGCACGCTCTATGAAGAAAGAAAACACGGCTCAGAGAAGTAAGGGGACTCAGCCGGCGCCAGAGCTGAAGAGGCCTGGAGACGGGATTCTAACCCAGGCCTTTCCCAAGACTTACTGCTCTGAAAATAGACCCCCAGAGTCCAGGAACAGGACAAGAGGCATCCTTCCAGCCACCACAACACGTGCACACACATGCAGTAGGTACAGGAGCCCACACAAGACCACCAATGCACACACCAGCGCCTCTCGGGCAAGCCCACAAAGACAGAGGCACATACGTGAGCACACATCTGTACATGTACCAGCACGCTGCATACATGTGTGCAGCACACCTGCATTCATGCACGTAAGCACAAAACACTCACACACATTCACATGTACATGTGCCAACATGTATGTGGGAGGAGGGAAAGAGGGAGGGAGACACAGGGTGGGGGGAGTGGAAGGCATCCTCCCAGGGGCAGCTCACACCCCACACACCCCGCCCAGGTAGGCCAGGAGAACAGGCCAAGCTGTGTGGACTCCAAGGCAGGTCCTGTGGGAGCCCTGGGGGCTCCCAGGCTGTTCCTTCAGCACCTGACCAGGCACCAGGTGTCCAGGAGCTTCTGCCTCCTCACCTGAGCAACATCAGGGGGTGCCTTGGGCAGAGCCACAGTCAAGTGGGCTCCTGGCCCTGGGGGCCTCTGATGAGCCCTCAAGTCTTTACCTCAGCATCAGTGAGGTCCCATTCCCTGAGCCTGCTACAAGTAACAAGCCCCAGCACTGATCAGACAGGCCTGTCCTCATGTCCAGACGATTGTCCTGCTCTCCTTCTCTGGGGTCTACTGAGCCATTAGCGCCCTGTGGTCTCCCTGCTGACCCTCCCAGGCATTAGCAGGGAACAGGGCACAGGCCACCCCAGGAAGTCTTTCTAATTGATCTTAAGTCAAAAGAGAAAACCCTGGGAGTCTCCCCCAGTCTCTGTGATAGCCAGCCATCTCCTCTGGCCTCTCACTGGGTCTGGAGGCCTCCAACTGCCCGGTGCCCCTCAGAATGGCACTCCCTGGCCTGCCAACCCCCTGGCCCTTAAAGCCAGGATGGCTGAACTGGGCATTCCGGCTACCTGGGTTGGCATGAGAGGACCGAGGCGTCCTGGTCACCAGTGGTCTCTAAGCCGTGAGGCTCTCATGCCCACTATGATACAGAGCTAGCTCCCAAGAGGCCTGTCACACAAGCACTGGCAAACCCCCACTGTCCAGACCCTTGTTTCCATGGCCCACCAGCTGTGGCGTGTGGCCCTCCAACCTTTCACCATCTTAGCTAAAGCTGACAAGAGTCCCCAGAGAGAGGAGTTCAAAAGTCTGCACAAGGATCTGAAGAGGGGGCTCCCACACATCCCCCGTCATGGAGCCAACTGACAAAACGCTCCCAGCAGTGCTGCCCCAAGTCAGAGTCCCCCTGACTTCATGACTGATCAGTGGGGGCTGGAGGAAAGCACCCAACACCCCAGATGTCTAGCTCCTAGATCTTGAATACCTGGGTTCGGACAAGGCCCAGATCAGGCCTAGATGAGGCCCAGCTGCCCCCCTTACCCACATCACTCATCTCTGTCTCCAAGCATAGACCATGAGCCCCATCCTACCCCAGAATGGCAGCTGGCTGCAGGCCATAAAAGACCAGTCACTAAGGGGGTCGTTGGCACAAACGTGCTTGGAAGCCAAAGACGTAGAAGGCCATGGAGGAATTCTGGGTCTCAAATTCCTAGACCCGAGACAGAGACCACCAGGAGCTGGCCCGCTGTCTCTGGGTCTCCTGGCCAGGCCAGGAAAGGGGGCCCTTCAGGAGCCTTTTGGATCTCCTTGGCTGGAGCAGGGAAGATGGGATCCTCAGTGTTAAATCACTGAGTGCAGGAGAGGAAGAGAACCACAGACCAGGGCCACCACCACCCGTTTGGGGTCAAGCACTAAACAGGCCCCCATGAGAGTCCTGCTCTTTCTCCATTACCCACACTGCCTATGGACAGGATTGGGGACATACCAAGCAGCCAGTGACCCCCGGGTCTTTGGAGACCTTCCCACATGGCCTCTGGCATTCCAAACATCTGGAGTTTTACAGAGAAAGATGGCCATTGATGGAATCTAAGTTCCTGGGTCTCAAAAAGATAGCCTGTTCCTGGGACAGGGAGGATCAACCAATGGCCAGGGCCACATCCACAGCCCATTGAGAAAGGGGTAGGAAGCCTCCTTGGCTTCCCCAGCACATCCAAATCACCTACCACCACACCAGGCTCCGGCCAGCTGCTTACACTGGGTGCAGGGGCCTGGCCCACCATGGTCACGGTGGTGGGATTTCAGCTGCAGGAAAACTCCACTGACCTTGGATAAAGCCTCAGGATGGAGGCACCAAAGTAGGGGGACCCAGCCCCTTGCAGGCCCTAGCCACCATGCTACCCTTCATCCCACCCTCAGCCCAGTAGGCCAGCTGGCCTTGCACAATATGCCTGCCTATCTCCCAACAAGGGCAGAAAAGCCTCCACAATGTTCCTGAGAGCAGAAACTCAGCCTCTGCCAGGTTGAGTTGGAAGACTTTCTGAGGATTGTACATAGGACAGTGAGGGAAAGGATATCATTGAGCCCCTCCAGATCCAGACGCCCTATAAAATTCAAGGGTGGATAACAGTACAAAGGAATGCCTGACCAGCACACAGAAACACAAACATACGAGCTTTTTTCCCCCTCCAGACCCTGACAGGCCCAAAAGAGCCCTGGTTGGGCCTGAAATGTCCAGGCCAGGTGAGAACGGGCTCTGAAGAGCCAGCCTGACACCCACAGAGGCCCTGCCCTGCCCTGGGAGCAGCCAGGTTGGATGCTCCAGTCTCCCCAACTGCATCTATCTCCTTACCAGGTTTTAGGGGCTTCTCTCTGTCATACCCCCGGCCTCTACCACCTTAGTGCAGGCTTCAGCTCATCACCCCTCCTCCAGCCCTGCTACAAGGACTCCAGACACAGCCTCTCCCTCCCACCCCAGCCCTGGGGCTCAGGCTCCTCCTCGGTTATGAAAGGGTCGACCTGGGGGATTCCCTGATCCCCTAAGATGTGTCCAACAGCTCAGGGGCACTCCCCCAACTCAGGCTCCCCTTCTTCCCAGGCACCTCACTTAACAGCCCTAGTGGGCTGGGCCCATGTCCTCGGTTTACCCCTGACTCTCCAGTGGCCAGCTCTCCATCTAAGGCCTTGCTAAGTGGTTCGCTGAATTACAGCTTGAGATCAGCAGCCTGCCTCCCCAACTCCCCCTGGTGCCTGGCACAGAGCAGGCATTTAAGAGGTGCTGTTGGGTTGATTGATTAGGAGCTGAGGGGAGAGCCTCCCACTCAGGAAGCCTTCCCTCAGATGTCTGGGTGTCAGCAGGTCCCCACAAGTGACAGATGACAGTCAGGCAGTCCTTCAGCAGAATAAGCGAAATGTCTGGACGAGGCTGTCCTGTTGCCATCCCACCCCCCAGAGCTCAACCCTGGCTCACAGAAGAAAGGTGTTGAGTTCCTCTGTGCAACCCCGGCCAGATGCCAGCAGAGGGCCAGAAGGCACCTGGTTCTGTTTCAGGGAGCCAGGGAGGGACATTCTCAGACAGAATTCCCCGGCTGCCTAGGCACTCTTGCCAGGCTCACCCTCGAGACCACCCCAAAGATGAGGACAAGCATGGGATGAACGCTCAGGCTCTCCGGGCTCCCAAGGCCCTGCCCACAGGCCTCTGGAATCATTTCTCCTTTGAGAACACTTCAGGTAGGGAGGCAGCCGGTCAGGCCTGAGACCAACTATCAGCTGCCTCAGTCCTCAGGCTGAGACTGGACTCCCCTGGCCCACACACATCTCTAGCTGAGACACCCTTTCTCTCTCCCACTAACCCAAGAGAGGCATAGCCTTCATTCCAGAATGAAGCCTGGATTCCCACAGGCCAGGGACAGGGAAGCCCCAGCAGCATCCAAGGAGCAGCCTGGGCCTGGACTCTGGGCTCAGCTCAGCCTGTTCCTTGAGAAAACAAAGAGACAGGATCTTTGAGGTCCCAGCAAGCTCTTCAGGAGAGGGGAGGGCGAGGAGAGGAGGAAGGCAGAAAGGCAAGGGTAGCCTTCTCCACCCCAGGATGGACCCAACCCCCCCCCCCCCATGAGAAAATTGGAAATCAGAAAGGCTTTGGTGCCCAAGCCGAGGTCCAGTGACTCCCAAACCAAGTCACTTCCCTTCCTTTCTTTTGCAAAGGTCACAAACGTCATCTGAGTGGAGGGATCTCCAGGAGTCAAATCATCATTCCACACAGCACAGCAGATGTGAGCTATTTCCTGACTTGCTAAGGAGGCAGGGACCTAACAGCTCCATCCACGGAGCCTCAGGCCAGCTCCAGGCCAGCTCCCCCAGGTGCTGCCTGGGCCCAAGCTCAATGCCCCGGCGGGGTATAAGCACCTAGCCTTGGCCACAGCCAGGCAGATGCAGGAGCCAAAGGCACTGGATCTGATTCACCTCAACCTGCCTTTGAACAAGTCAAATGTTTCCTGGAGCAAAAATACTTGAAAGTTTCTTTCAGATACACGCTGCAAAATGCCACATTTATCTTTGGAAAGGGAACCCAGGCAATGAGGGGTAGGGAAGGAACAGAGGCAAAGTTCTGGCCAGCAATGGCAGAAGGCCCAGCAGGGCTTGAGACCAGACAAGGAAGGAGGGACAGAAGGGCCCAAGGGAAAGGGAAAAGCTGCCCTCCCCTCCTGTCCCCCTCCCCTGACATCTCCCAGGAAGATCCCAATCACCTGACTAACCCCTAATTTGCCAGGCCAGGGTCATGGGCACATAGAGGCATTGGGCCATCCCACCAGAGTCAGACCAACCCCCACAACCCCGACCTGCCATTCCCAGATGCTTGAGAGGGGTAGGCAGCACCCACCCCCACCCCAGGCACCCACTGGCCTTTAAAAGGAAAGGCCAATGTGCTTCGGTGCTTTGGCCAGAGGGATGAGGCAAAGGTGGGCGGCGAGCCCTTCGGGGGCTGGGGTGGGGGAGGCTTTGGGAGGATCGGAGATGCTGGTCACCCCCCAGATGCACCCAGTTTCCAGGGTGGGACCTCTTAAGCCTCGGTTCGTTTTTCCTCCCTGACACGGGGAGCAAGGCAGGCCAGGACACATCCAGAGTTCGGAAGGAGCCCCAAAGGCTTCTGGTCAGGGGCCCCTGAGGTCTGCCTCTCAGCGAGGGAGTAAGGGGGAGATCCTCCCCAGAGGGCAGAGGCCCGCCCTGTGCTGGCAGTGTCTTAGATGAGAGCCCCAGCACTCCCAAATTCCCAGAGGGCTCTATTTCTTCCCAAGCCAGTCAAGATCGCTGTCTTGGCTCAGCTGGGCTAAGCTAGACTAGGCTACTAGGCTAGCCAGAGGGCTGCCTCGGCCCGGGCTCGGCAGGAGGGAGGGGCTGGGGGCCAACTGGTCTGGGGGCTGCCCGCTCCCTACTCATGGGGGGCGGGGGGAGATCAGCCTCCCCTCCGAGGGCCAAGCTTTGTTTCGGCTCTTGGGGCTCCTCGGAAAGGCAAAGCTGGGAGAGGGAAGTTGGGGTGAGGCTCGCCCCTCCCAAGCCGGGTCCGGCCTAGGCAAAGGTCAGCCGGGGTGGGAAGGGCAAGGGGTGAGCGGCAGGTACCGGGTGAGGGGCTACGCAGACAGGGCCCGCCGACCGGCCCCGGCCCCCCAGGCGGCGCGGTCAGGCCCGACCTCCGGAGGGAGGAACAGGGGGAACCGGGAGGGAGGGGCCGCTCCCTGGCACGAATGCCCGGCGAGGCGGGGCGGGGCGGGGCAGGGCCCGGCCCGGGAAAGGGGGCGGCCGCATCTTCTCCCACCGCCGGCCCGGGCCCAAAGAGTGATCGCTCCGAACGCAGACCCAAGGCGCCGACCCCCAGGACCGCACTGGGGGTGGGAGGCTGGGAGGGGGCTCGGTCGGGCCCCGCCCCCTCCCCCCCCACCCCGGCGCGCCGATCGCCGTCCGGTCCCGGGCGGGCCCTCGGGGCCCGTCCCGCCCCGCCCGGCCGCCCCCCGCGCCCCACTTACGTCGTCGAAGAGCGAGCCCACGTTGGCCGTGACGAGCAGGATCGCGGTTCCGCCGGCTCCCACTGCTCTCCCGGCCATCGTGCCCGGCCGGGGGGTCGCGGGCAGCGGCAGGACGCTCGGCCCGACGGCGGCAGGCGCGGGCGGCCTGGGCCGCGGAGGCTGCGGGGGCTGCGGGGCCCGGGGCCCGGCTCAGGCCGAGGCGGCCCCGATGGGGCGGCCGGGGGCAGCTGGCAGCAGGCGGCGGCGGCGGCGGCGGAGCCGGGGGCTGCGCCCCGGGCGCATCGCGGGCGGCTCGGGGCCGCGTTCGGTCCGGGAGGGGAGGCGGGGAGGCAGGAGCGGCGGGGGGCGGGCAGGGCCCTCGGACCGGGCGAGCGTCCGGCGGGGCCGCTCCGCTCGCGGGGCTCTCGGCTCTCCCGGCCCGGCTCAGCGCTCGCGGTCCGCGGCCATTCGGTGCCCGCCAGCAAAGTTCCCGCTGCCGCCCCGGCCGCCGCCGTGTCCCTGCTCTTGGCAAGTTCCTGCGGGAGGAGGGGGAGGAGCCGGGGCGGGGCCGGGTGGGGGCGGGGCCTAGGCGGGGGCGGGGTTTCGGCGGGGGCGGGGCGGGGCTCCGGAGGCCCGGCCGTGCGTGCGTGTGTGCTTGGGGCCTTCCTGCGCGGGGCGCCGCCCCCTCCTCCCCTGCCCGAGCTTCGGCCCCTCCTCTGCCACGGGGGCCTCGGCGGGGGCGTCCCGGGCTCCGGGGCTCCTCGGGGCTCCTCGGCTCCGCTCGGCCCCGCTCGGCTCTGCGCCTCGTGACGTCACGGGTGGCCTGCGACCGCCGCGGCGGCTCTTAAAGGGGCCGCGCCACTGGGGCCGGGGCCGGGGAGGGGGAAGGAGGGGGAGGGGAGGAGAGGACGGCTCCTCCCTCTCCCCCGCCCCTGCCCCCAGGCTGCTTTCGGACGGGGAGGGGGGGTGAGGGGGGGAGAGTCAAAGAAGGAGGCGGTTGGAGCGCGCGCGCGTGTGTGTGTGTGTGTGTGTGTGTGTGTGTGTGTGTCCCGCTGTGTCTGATTACGAATGCGGGTGTTTGTTTGTCTTTGTAAGTGTGCATGTCTCAGTGTGGCAACTCCTGTGTTTGTGTGTGTCTGGCTGGCTGTATGTGTATGTGGTTACAAACGTGGCTGTGGTTCTAAATGTTTGTGTGTCCGGCTGTATGTGTGTGGTTATAAGTGTGTGTCTCTGGGTGTAAATGCTTGTGTGTGGGTGTATATGTGTGTGGTTATAAATGTGTGTGTGTTGGTGTAAATGTGTGTCTGGCTGTATATGTATGTGGTTACAAATGTGGGTGTGGGTGTTAATGTGTGTAGTTATAAATGTGTGTGTCTAGGTGTAAATGTTTTTGGTTATGAATGTGTGTGTCTGGGTGTGTGTATTGTGAGTCTGGGTGTATATGTGGGGGGATGTAAATGGGTGTAAATGTGTGGCATGTGGGTATAAATTCAAGTTTCTGTGTGTGTCTGGGTGTAAACGTATATGTGTCTATGTAAACGTGGGTGTTTGTGTGTGAGATCTAGAGCCCTAACAGAAACTGCAGCTTTCCCCCAGGGTACCAAGGGAGGGAGGAGAGGGTCTCCCCACCCAAAAGGGAAGAAATGCCCTCTGGGCAAAGGAAGCCACGTGGTGCTCCCAGCTATTGCTGGGCCTTGGGAGATTTCCCAGAGACTACAGGAGGGTGCTTTGCCCTGCCTTGGCACCACCCCAGAAAGTCCATCCTCCAGCCCACAAAGCTGCTTCCCGCCCCCTTCACTATCTTCCCCTGCCATCAATGATATTCCCACCCAATATCTTCCACAGAGGGTTCACCAAATGTGCTGGGCATTATCCTCTCTACACAAGTATATTTTATAAATACTAGTAAATTATGCTGGGGTCAGTTAGATGGCTCACAGCCTGGGGTTGGGAAGGCCTGTGTTCAAATCCAGCCTCACACACTTACTAGGCTACGTGACCCTGGGCAAATTGCTTGACCCTGTTTGCTTTCATCCCCTGGAGAAGATAAGGACAAACCATTCCAACATCTCTGCCAAAAACAAACCCAAAACAAGAACATGGACAGTATAGTCCACAACGTCAGGAAGAGTCAACAACAAACTGTGCGGGCTCTCCCTCTGATGGGCCATCCGCTGGAGGTGGGGGGAGACTGGAGGAGACCAGACATATTGTTTGGCGCTGTCTTTGTATTTCAAGAAGTGATGCCTTGGTTGGCATCTCTGCTCCCTGAAGCAGAATCTTGAGAGAGAGAGACCATCGATAGAGGAAGAAGTGGGAGTGCTGTCTTTGTAGTGGACCTCAGACTGCCCAAAGAGGAAGACAGAAGAGATACATGCACAGCTCCCAAAGTTCATAATGAGGCATGGTACCATGGCCTAGCAACCTCCATCATGCCAACACGTTGCCTCTTGCTGGCCCAGGCAGAGCAGCACACACCATCTTTCTAAAGGTGGAAGAGACAATAAGACAGGATTCTCATCTGGAGAGGAAATCGGTGCTCAGAGTAGAAATGATGGAACGTTCAGATGAAGGGTCTGCTCCCTTCTAGAGTCACGGAATAAGGTGGGAAAGCCAGGTGCCCTAGTCTGAGGGGAGCTTCTTAGGAAGACGGCTAAGTAGAATTCTGTCAGTGACAGCACAGCAGACAGAAAGCTGAGCTCACAACATCCCGGCAGATGTTTGCTTAGCTCTGTGTGTCTGGGCAAACCGATGGACTCTCCTCCGCCTCAGTTTGCTCCTCTGAGACACAGGATGATAACAGCACTCAAATGATGGACTCCCTCCCCCCTCAGTTTGCTCCTCTGAGACACAGGGTGATAATAGCGCTCAAATGATGGACTCCCCCCCCCCCCCTCAGTTTGCTCCTCTTTGACACAGGGTGATACTAGCGCTCAAGTGAGCCAGCACATGAGAAAACGCTTAGCAGCTCTTACAGGTCTAGAAATCCTTTCAGCCATTATTCAGAGAACATCAGCTTGGGAAGTCAGGGAAACTGTTCTTAAGTTGATTTATTTTTAGTTTGCAACATTCACTTCCATAAGTTTTAAATTCTGTCCCCCTCCCCAAGACAGCATGCAATCTGATATAAGCTCTATGTGTACATTCCAATTAAACAAGCTTTCACATTAGTCATGTTATACAGAAGAATTAGAACAAATGGGAAGAACCATGAGAAAGAAAAAACAAAACAAAAAAGAGAGACGTTTGCTTCGATCTGCATTCTGACTCCATTGTTCTTTCTCTGGATGGAGCTGGCATTTTCCATCATGAGTCCTTTGGAATTGTTTTAGGTCCTTGCATTACTGAGAAGGGCTAAGTCCATCAAAGTCAGTCCTTGAACGCTGTGGCTGTTTCTGTGAACAATGTACTCCTGGTTCTGCTCACTTCACTCAACATCAGTTCATATAAGTCTTCCTAGGTTTTTCTGAAGTCTGCCTGTTCATCATTTCTTATAGCACAATAGTATTCCATTACATTCACAAAACACAACTTATTCAGTCATTCTCCAATTGATGGGCATCCCCTCAATTTCCAATTCTTGGCCACCACAAAAAGAGCTGCTATAAACATTTTTGTGCATGTGGGTCCTTTTTCCATTTGTATCATCTCTTTGGGATACAGCCCTAGAAGTGGTATTATTGGATCAAAGTGTATGAACATTTTTATAGCCCTTTGGGCATAGTTTAGTAAGGGAAATTCTTGAAAATAACATTGAAGGCACTAAAACGATCCCATTTAGGAGGAAAGGGGGAGAATGGTCTAAAGAGACTTGTCTGGCTTCCAAGGTCTGACAATCTAGTCCTTCATTTCAAGAGATCTAGCCTCACACATAGGTGATCTAACTACAGGATATACTGATAATGCCTGATTGTCATGAGAGGGTTCAATTCTGGTTCTGATTCTGAGACTAAAGCAGGATAGTAGTAGGCAACCAGATCTCCCTAGAAATTGTAACCTGTTTGTGGGTGGGTCAGTGGAGTTTTCTGTTAGGCTAGACAAAAGGAACTGGAGCTTCAGTGTACTGAAAAGGGAAGCAACAAGATGAATGCAAAAATAAGGCCTGACATTGTAAGAATAATGTCAGAGTTAGCAGGCAGACTTCAGAAAAACCTGGGAAGACTTACATGAACTGATGCAGTGAAGGGAGCAGAACCAGCAAAATGTTGTTCACAGTAACAGCACAACAGTGAATGACTTAGCTCTTCTCAGCAATAGGATGATCCAAGACAATCCCAAAGGACTCATTATATCCACCTCTGGAAAAAAAATGGCGGCACCTAAACACAGATGGAAGCAGACTATTTTTCACTTTATTTTGTTTTGTTTTTCTTGGTTCAAGTTTTCTTCCACAATGTGACTAATACAGAAATATGTTTTATATGATTGTACATGAATAACCTCTATCAGATTGCTTGCTGTCTCAGGTGGTGGGGGGAGGGATAGGATTTGGAACTCACAACTTTAAAATGTTAAAAAATTGTTCATATATGAAATTGGGAGAAAAATAAAATGCTATTTAAAAATTTTAAGAGAAGAATGTCAGAGAGTGATATCAGAAAAGCCAAGGACAGTGAGTATGGTGTGGTTTGGGGGATCCAGGAATGCCTGGGACCTTGCTTGGCTTGGATAGGACAGTAATCACTGAACCCAGTGAGAGACCAGACCTTCTGTCTTCACCAAGGAGAGCAACCAGAGGGAATGGAAAGGGCAGGACAAAAGTAGCTTTTATAGGGAGCAGGAAGCCCAAGAGTAAGCCGGGAGAGAGCCTCTCTAAGTCTCCAGCCCCAAGGAGCGCTGCCCCAAAGTCCGATGGGAAGTAGCGCTATCAGCCGTGTTGGAGGGATCATGGAAAATGGGGAAAGCACGGCCAGTTAGAGGAGCTTTGACGTAGGCCCGATTTTTAAAAAGCAGAAAGAGAATTGAACCTGCAGGTCAGAAGCCGTGGAGCTTGCCGGGCTCTTGGTAAAAGCTGAGAACCCACTAAAGCAACAGTTAGTGAACGACTGAGGCTTGCGGAAGACTAGGGCGACTCAGCAGGTGCGCTGCCTTTGGGTATTGGCTTCCTCACCTTGTGGATGAGAGGAGAGTTGTGGATAGAGGCACCTCGCGTTTGGTATCAGTGTTGGGTGTTGTCTCATGCTGACCTGGTGGTGACCTAGATCCACCTGTCGTTTCTCTGGAAAACTTCACCTCAAAGCCTCCCCACACCATTGTCTTCTAGGCATCCGAATTCAAAACATCCATAACAAAATTGAATCTGTTTCCTGCCCCCCCCCCCAAAAAAAAGTGAGCCCTCCTGGAAATGGTCCTGTTTGCTGTTGTTGGGGCAGAGTCATCCAACCCTCTACACTTTCTCGCCCCCAACGCAACCCTCAGCAAAGCCGCCTTCTCTCTTCTTTCCGGGACCATCACCCTCTCATCTCAAGCCCTCATGGCCTGCCTCCTGGACGGGTGCAATAACCTCCTGGTCTGTTCTCTTCGGTCTCTGATCCATTCTCCACGTATCTAAACTCCTCTGCTCAGGAACATTCAATGGCACCTTCTTGTCCCTAGAATGGTTTTCTTTTTTGTTTGTTTGTTTTTGCTTTTTAGAGGGCAATTGAGGTTAAGTGAGTTGCCCAAGGTCACACGGGTAGTGTTAAGTGTCTGAGGTCGCATTTGAACTCAGGTCCTCCTGCCTCCAGGGACGGTGCTCTATTCACTGAGCCACCTAGCCGCCCCTTGTCTCTAGAATGAAACACAATGTCTTCCATCTGGCACTTAAAATGATCCAAGATGCCCCTCCCTTCCCTGTTGGCTTCTGTCTTCATGTGGTTTCAGGTGCTCTCCAGCTCTGGCCCGTGGACCCAACCGTGCCCACTCCATCTCTCCAGGCCTCAGAATGTACGCCCTTGACCAAACTGGCCACGTGGCCACTTTCTGGCAGCCCTGGCTTCCTGGCGAGCTCAGGGTGGGTGCCAGCTCCTTCCTGACGCTTTTCCAGCCCCCTCCCCTCTCTGTGTCTGCCTCTGTCTCTGTGTGTATCAATTACTTTGTATCCCTTTTTATATACTTTCTGTCAACTTTTCTCTGTACGTTGTATCCACAGTAGGAAGTCAGGTCACTGAGAGCAGGTTCTGTGGCCTTTTCCTCAGTGTAACCTCAGCCCTCATCAAAGACCCTCTCGCCTCAAGGTCACGACAGAAGAGCCTCTGTTTCACTGCTCCAGCTCCGCCCAAGAGAGGCCAGTCTCGTGGATGTAGTCCCGGTCCTTCCCCGGGGGATCCATCTCCCATCTTCCAACTCGGCGCCTTTGATCATGTAGAAAGGCAGCTAGGTGGCGCCATACTGCACTGAGCCTGGTCCTCCAGTCGGAAAGGTCTGAGTTCAAAAGTGTGCTCATACACTAGCCGGATGACCCGAAGCAAATCACGCAACTGCTACTGCCTGAGTTTTCTCAGCCGACATTGCAGGGTTGTTTTGAGTCTCCAATGAGACAATATTTGTAAAGGTCTTGGTAGCCCAAGGCTGGCACATAGTAGGGTGCTATGTGACTCATTCCTTGCTGCCTTTCCCCTACTCCCCTCCTAGGATACAAGTTCTCCTTTCTCTGCCTCATAGAGGCCCGGTCGCCTTGTTCAGGAAGCCCTCCCTGTCCCCCCCCTTCCTTAGTATTCACCCTCCCTCCCAAACCGCCCTTCTGTGGAACACTCCTTATTTCTGTTGTAGATCACTTTTGTCTCCCCATTATAAAAGGAATGCTGGGAGAGCAGGAATTGTTCCATTCTTTGTTATTGGGCCAATAAAAGCTGACTGGTTGATTAATTTCCTTGTATACCATTGGCCTTTAATAAATATTTATCCAATTGAACTGAAAGGTGGAGGGATGTGGGTAGAAAGTATTCAGGGCAAGCATTCACACCATGTCACAAGTCTGGTCCCAGAGAGTCCTCCTTAATGTCTAATGTCTCCATGATGGCTCTGAGCAGCACCCCAGGCATCTGGGCATTGGCTTTGTACAGTTAGACATTTTTATTGATGACTTGGTTAAATCACCTTGCTGTGTGCTAGACACTTGGGACAGGATTAAATAGCCCTCTCCTTCCAAAGCCCATCTTCTCAAGCACGTGTTCGAGCCCCCATCCCAGACACACACTCCACACACACACTCTCACACATACACACCCTCTACAAAGTACACCAAGATAACAGGGGAGGGCAGAAGCAGCTGGGGGAGGGGACAACAGACGAACCAAGCATTGGCTTAGGATTTGGAGAGACTTCCTTCAAAGCTTGCCTCCCATTTCTGTTTTCTTGCCATTCACTTGATCAGTATAGCCACACATAGCCATGCACCTATAAAGCATCATACAAATGTTATCTCCCTTGTCTTCACAACTCTGGAAAGTATGGGCTGTGCCTATTATCTCCATTCTACAGACGTGAAAATAGGCAAACAGAAGTTAAATGACTTGACCAGGGTCACAAAGTCAGCAAGTGTTTGAAGGAGAATTTGGATTCAGTTCTTCCTTATTCTGAGTCCAATACTCTGGTCCTCCTTAACTGCTTCCCTGCACTTCAGGTTTCTTGGCCATAAAATGAAGATGTACTCATGAGCCTCTAAGTCCAAGCCTATGCCATGAGTGGGGCTGGAGGCATTGGAATTCACAGAAGTCATGGGAGGGAGAACCATGCCACTGAAGGCACAGTAAGGATCCCAGCCCCTGGGGAGGTCAGATTGAACCCCATGCAATAGGGGAGCAGCTTAGCGAGACTGCTGGTGTGGAGTCCTGCATCTGACAGGCAGCAGGAGCCAATGAGCCCCAGGCAGTTTCCCAAGACTGCAGGTTACAGAGAGATGGCGGGTGTCTACATAAGCAGAACATTTCGCACACTGAGGAAATCACAGGCTTGTGCTCAGATGAGGATAAGGGCAAGGTCTTACCCTTGGGCTCAGAAATGTAATCTCACAAGTACAAGATGTGGGAGGTGTGGCTAAATGGCCATTGGACTAGATGATGTGGGAGATCCTTCCAACTCAAATTCTGTGATCCAGAAGAGAGAGATGGAGATGGGGGCGGGGAAAGAGAAGGAAAGAAGATAAGAAGGAGTGGGGAGATGAAAAGAGGAGAGGAGAGGGAGATAAAAGAAGAGGAAGAGGTAGAAGAAGAGAAAGGGAAAGAGAGAAGGGCCAGGATAGAGCCTTGGAGGACTCACCACAACCACGAAGGGAGAAGGCTGATGAACCATTGGAGCCTGACAAGGCAATGATGAAGAGGTATTAGCACCAAAGAAGCCAAGGGCTGTGTGTGCAGGAGGGAGGAAGAGAGCTTGTGGAAAAGTCAGAAAGCCAAACAAGCCTCAGTATGGCAGCTGCTGCTGGGCCTTGTGCTCTACACTCGAGGCTTCTCCAGCCCCAACGAACTGTTAAGGCCTGTTACTCTTCTGTTGTGGTTTGGTTTCTGTTGTAGGTTTGGGTTTTGTTTGGTTGGTTTTGTCTTGTTTTTTGGTGGGGAGAGGGGCGGTTGCCATCTTCCAGCCAATGAATCCAAACTCCTATGGCCAAGGTTGGCGGAAATCAGCTTTTTGAAGAAGACTCCAGCTTATTGCCAAGTCATTGCCTACCTACAGAGATGTTTCAAGCCTAACACCTGGGATGACGATTTCAGCCCTCAAGACAGTCCATTTTCTCCAAGGACTCTGATTCCCTCCCTTTGCCCTCCTCATCAGGCCTCTGACATATTTGACTCTTTTTTCTTTAGCCAGTTCATCTGGGGGCTGCCAGCCAGTCCTCTCGACTGAGGTGTCTGGCCAAGGGAAGGAGCAGCTCTGAACGGTAAGGGCCCTGCTGAGAGCCTGTGAGCCAGAAGAGACAGAAGGTGGGTCAGCCAGCCAGAAAACAATGTAGTAGGTGCCCACTGTGTGGGCTCCCCACCAAGCTAAGCTGGGGAGACAAGAGGAGACAAAGGTTAGTCCCTGCCCTCAAGGAGCTTCCAGTCAGATTGGGGAGGGGGAGACAGGATGCAAACAAGTCTGTACAAACAAGCCCTGGGAAGTGTCAAAGGTAAATAATTAACAGAGAGCAAGCCTAAGAGCAAAGCGTGGCTGGGGAGGGCTTTTTGGAAGAGGCCCACTCGTGAGCTCCCATTCCCAGCCTGGCTTTGCTGCAGCTCTTATTTTGTTGTTCCTTCTGTGTATTTTTCTGGGCGTCTTTGGCTTGTTTTAGATGATTTGGAGGATTTCAAGGGGAGGTCAGGAAATGCCCCAAACAAGTCATTTTAATTCACTTGCATTTTGAAATGTTTGCTTCTGGAACAAGTGTGTGCCTGGAAGGCAGAGGCTATGCATATGGCACAGTGGCCCGGGTTCCTCCAGATATCCTGGGAACACGCTGGCTGACCCATGGACCTCGTGGCTGCAGGGGTATCTGCTTCCCTGAGAGGAGCAGGACGGGGAAGGCTGCTCACCTGGCCTGGGCAGGGCAGAGGGGCAGCCAGGTGTGATGGTGACCAAGCCTTTCTACAGTTCAAGGGGGCTCCCGGTGAGCAGAGACCAGGTGACAGTATGACAAGGCCTGTCTCCGGTGGACAGAGCTGCGTTCATCACCCGTGATTATCATTCTCTTTGCCAGTCTGAAGGAAGGAGCTGGGCCTGTGGCACAGCCAGAGCCTCCAGGTCAGGGAGTGCCATTTCAAACTGAGACCGAAGAGGGAGCGTGGAACTCAGCCAGATCCAATTCGATGCTTTCTCTCTCGCTCTGACACTGATATTGGAGCCAGAGCCAACCCACTTCTGAGCCAGGCAATTTATTTAGATGGTCTCAAGGCTCCCTTGGGGAGAATTTGGCTTATTCTTTGTTAAACAGCAGCATGTTGTAATGTCTCTAAAAAGAAAGACAACAGTCCATTAGGCCAGGAATAATCAGACTACTGTCTAGTCTAAAATGGTGATGAATGACAATTAACCAATTCAATATTTAGCACCTCCTGTGTGCAGATGACTTTGTTAGGAGGAAAGGGTATCTAGACAACACCAAAATGGTCCCTGCCCTCAAGAAGCTTCCAGTCTCCTGGGAGGCTACAATGTGTACACTCCAAAATACTCCAATAGGTCTGTGTTCTCCTTGATATGGAAGTTCCTGAGTCTACCAATGTTGCTAGACTCTCAGCTCTACCCTTCACCTCAGGCAGTCCACCCAATGACTAGAGGCCTTCATTCTCTCCCCATATCAAGAGAGTGGAGTGGAGCCCAGGGACAGTCTGCCCACCAACCCTTGCCAATGACCAGTTCATATCCTCTTTCTGTCCTTTGGGAAAATCCTTAGCTCTTATTTTTAAGAGTTCTTCAGCCATATGTTGTATAAATATAAGATCATTTGAGTAGGGAGAGAGAAGGCTAACAGGTAGGTAGGTGAGCATTTATGGGTCTCTTACCACTGTGTCCTTTTGAGGCATGAAGTTTGGATTCCTCAAATAACCCTACACACTGGTCCATCAGTTAACATTAAGCCTCTACACACAGAGCCCTTTCTAGCTAGAAAATGCTTTGGGATCATTTAACAACCAATCCCTAGCATTTCTACAGATGAGTCACCATGAAGCCACTGGATGCCCAAACCCTGAAGTTCAAGAGTTGGTTCAGGACACTTTGTTTCAAACACTGAGTAGAGGAGAGTTCCTGCCCTAACTCCCAACCCACCTCCATCTGTCATATTCAACATGTGGACCAAGTCCCCCTTAATGGTGATTTAAAACATTATCTCTGACTCCTGGTGTCTAGAAGTTGTGCAGCTGGACAACCGTTTGGTAGACACTTTATTACTATGCATTTTCCCCTGTAATAGTCTATTTATTGATTGATTCTATGCTAGGAGTAAACACCACTCCATACATATGTAAGCATGTTCCTTAGCTTCCCTCCATTGCAAGGCCAGCACCATCATGCCAAGGTCAAAAGAACAGGGCTCAGTGAAATTTATCAAGTTCAGGAAGGAAGAGCTATGCCAGGAGGTAGAAAATCCAATCTGATTTTGATGGAGTAAATCCATAAATCCAGGCATTCCTCGACAATGTGTCAGCACTGTTCCATAGAGAGAAGTGGACCTAAGGCACAGAAGGTAGCTAACTCTTTAAGAACCATAGATATAGGCACAAAGCAACACTTTTTTAAACATCATAAAAGAAATCTAACTGAAACTGAGAGCAAGCATCATATTCACTAAAGATTCACTAGAAGCTTTTCCAATAAATACAGGAATAAAGCAAGGATATCTACTCTCCCAACTACTGTTTGCTATATCTATATCTATATATGATAGCAAGAGAAATATCTATATCTATATATGATAGCAAGAGAAATAAGACAAGAAAATGATAATAAAGATAGACAAAAAGGAGATAAAGACTTCCTATTTGGTGAAGATATAAATGTTGACTTAGATTTTCTAGGAAATCAACAAAGATACTCAATGAGGCAATCAATAGCTTGAGCAAAGCTCCAGGATACAAAATAAACACATAAAAATCAACAGTATTTTTATATGTTTGTATAACATTTTTATATAATAACAAAATCAAAGAGGGAATAATAAAAAGACAAATGCCATGCAGAACATCTACAAAATGTATGAAATACTCAGGGATCAATCTACCAAAGTTCAAAAAACAGCTATAAAGATTCAATTAAAAGTGCTTCTTAAAGAAAGAAAGAAAAAAAAAGAAGTGAACTATATAAATAGCTAGAGGAATATTCAGTGCTCATGGTGGGGCTGTGCTAATGTAATAAAAATTTACAATGCTCCCAACATTAATTTATAGTTTTAAGATTATGTCAATCAAACTATTGAAAAGGATATATTATGGAACTTGATCAAATAACAAAATAATGCTTTTGGAGGAATAAAAGCTCCAGATTATAACAGAAATAATGAAAAGAGGTGGAGATGAAGGAAAAATAGCTTCAAACTATGTTATGCAGGAGTAGTTGGTCACCAAAACTATTTGGAATTGTTTGTTTTCAATAAAGAAATAGGTCAATGGAACAGACTAGACAAAAGAGAGTGAGAAACAATGAAATATGATAGTATAGTGGGTTTTTTTTTAAATAAAACAAATTACTTAGTCAAGAACTCCATATTTAATTTTTAAAACTACAGGGAAAACCGGAAAGCAGAAATTAGGCTTATATCAACATCTTACACCATATTCCACAATAAACTCAAGGTGGATATGGAACTTTAATATCAAAGATCACACTATTAAAAAATTAGAAGAGAAACATCATACACCTCTCATGGCTATGGGCAGGAGATGAATTTCTAACCAAACAATGGGTAGAGGCAATTACATGAGATAAAATAGATCATTTTGATTACATGACACTGAAGAGCTTCCACAAAAATAACCACCCCACTGGGGTGGACAAGCATTTCTTTTTTTTCCACTTAATCATATTTTCTTTTTTTCCAATTACATGCAAAGATGGTTTTCAACATTCACTTTTATAAGATTTTGAATTCCACATTTTTTTCACCCTCCCTTCTCTCTCCCCTCCCCAAGACAGCATGCCATCTTATATAGGTTATACATGTACAATCATATTAAACATATTTCCACATTAGTCTTGATGTGAAAGGAGAATCAGAATAAAAGGGGAAAACCATGAGAAAGTAAGAAAAGAAAAAGAGAGAAAATTGTCTGCTTTGATCTGCATTCAGACTCCATAATTCTTTCTTTGGATGTGGATAGCATTTTCCATCATGAGTCCCTTGAAATTGTCTTTCAGGGGTGGGGAACCTGTGGGCCACATATAGGTCCTTGAGTACAGCCTATAGACCAAGTCCAAGTTTTATAGAACAAATCTTTTTATTAAGAGGATTTGTTCCTTGAGATTTGAATTCAGTCAAAGGGTCTCACTTGAGGACCTAGAAATTCACATGTGGCCTCAAGGTCTCAAGTTCACCACCCATGTATTACAGCCTTCCATTGATGATAAGAGCTAAGTCCATCATAGTTAGTCATTGCACACTGTGACTGTTACTGTGCAGTGTTCTCCTGGTTCTGCTCAGCTCACTCAGCATCAGTTCATGTAAGTCTTCCCAGGTTTCTCTGAAGTCCACCTGCTCCTCATTTCTTATAGTACAATAGCATTCCATTATGTTCATGTCCCACAACTTGGACAAGCACTTATTAAGCACCTGCTGGGTTCCAGGCAGTGAGCCCAGTGCTTTGTAAATATCATTTTACTTGATCTTCACAATAGCCTGTGAGGTAGGTGCTATTATGGTCCCCATTTTGCTGATGAAGTAACAGGCAGACTGAGGTAAGTGATTCACCAGTGTCACCAAGCTGTGAGTGACTGATGTAGCATGTGTCGTTAATGCTATATTGAGATGATTACTTGGACTGCTGGAATAACAATTCCGGAATGTGATGACGTTCATTGTAATGCCATGGTGTCTCTTTGCGAGGGAAGTGTATTCCAACTGATTTGTCAGAGACTGACAATGTTTTGGCTATTGGGAGGGACATAAGAGATGGCTAAGGCCCAGGAAGATAAAAAATCCTGGAGAAGTGATGAGGGGGGTCATTGCCCTGTTATCAGGTTTCTAGTTCACTTAGCCTGGATGGCCCTCGTGCTCAGAACTTGTGTGTGCTCTGGCTGACAGGAAAGGAGGAAGAAGAAAGCTGCCCTGGCCCCCATGTTTCTTCTCCCACAAAAAGCAGTCAGTATAGGGCAGATGATCTTCACCCCACCCCACACCCCAGCCACAAGAAAGGATCGTCAGCTTGAAAGTGATTCCTGGAAAAACCTCAGAACATATCATTAAAGAGAAAAGAAAGTGGTGCTAACAAACCATCATGGATTCCTCAACAACAAGCCAGGTCAAGCTTGTCTCCTGTCCTCTTGGGGCAGGGATTTGGGATTGTTAGAAGAGGGGAATGCCCCGATATGGCTTACCTAGGTTTCAGAATAGCCTTTGACAAAACCTTTCCTGGTATGACCCCATACAAGTTGAAGAGATGCTGCTTAGACAATAGGTCATCTGGGGCTTTATTATCAGTGAAATGATCAGACCCAGAGTGACCATGACCAGTCTGTCTCCATCTGGAAGCTAAGACAGTGGAATGGCTCAGGGATCTAACCTGGCTTGTGGTTTAAAGAACGTGCTTATGAAATCTCAAGAAGACTCCGATCTGAGAGGCACAACTAGTGTGCTGGGTGACAGGATCAGAAATAAGAAAATATTCAGACACGCTGGGACATTGGACTGAGTCTAAAAAGAAGAAATCCCAGAAGAACAAATATCTAGTCTTACATTTGGGTTCAACGAATCAGCCTCCTAGATAAAAGGTGGCAGAGACGTCAGATTGTCTGAAAGTGATGTAGGGCGGGGAGCAGGGGAAGTTGAGTCGCCTACTCCCTATGAGTAACAGCTTGTGGGACGGAATCGCCATGGAAGGATCATTGATTAAGGACCCCCTTCTGCATCCCAGCAGAAAAACAAAGACCCTGCCCTCCTGGAGCTTAGTCTTCTGAAGGTAAACTGAACTTTGAATGTAGCTTCACAGGCTGATTGTGTGTTTGTGTCGACCGGAACTTCCTAAAGCTAAGAGCTGTCCAGCCGTGAGTGGACCCTCTGGCTAGAGGAGGGAGAGCCGCGCTGCACTGCCGGTGGGTCCTCAGGCGAGGCTGCCGGCCCAATGGTGGCAGAGTGGATCCTTTTCCTGGCCCGGCTTGGCCTATATGACCAGTGAGGTCCCTCCCCAAGCCAGGACACTGGGAAGGTGCAAGACCAAAGCCTTCAGTGAGATAGAAAAGGAGCCTCACCCGCATTTATCATTTCATCTCGTCTGTGCATTCATTTGCCAGAAAAAGCCATCAACAAATGCAAAAATGGTTAAAAGGGAGATCCTTTAACGCACTCGAATTCCATTGCTTTCCCCCCCCTGGAGGCCCCTGCTGTGACGGACCGTGAGCGCAGCTGCCACCGAGCTTCGCCGCTGAAAACAGACCCGGCTTTCTTCTCACTTTAGCTGGCATGAGACTGACTCATGATCCACAACCAGTAAGCATTTATTAAGGACCTGCTATGTGCCGGGCACCGTGCTAAGCTCTTGGGGATACAAAGAGGCAAAAGACATGAACTGGTCAAACCCAAAGTCCCTATGTTGTGTAGGGCTAGGGTTAGAGGCGGGAGGCGGGAGAATTAGAGAGCGCATGGGCAGTGAGGGAAGGACCAGGAAGGGGGAAGGGCGGGTTAGGTACGAGAAGGAATGCCGAGCTGCTGAGCCCCCTTCTGATTCAGGGGCTCTGGAAGAGGCAACCAAAGAGGCCAGCTAGGGTGCACCGTGGATACAGCATCAGCCCTCCAGTCAGGGCGACCTGAGTTCAAATATGACCTCAGACACTTGACACTTACTAGCTTTGTGACCTTGGGCAAGTCACTTAACCCCCATGGGGGGGGAGAGAGAGGGGAAGGGAGAGAGAGGCAAAGACGAAAATGTGACCTTAGAAAACATCAGAAATGGAAAGTCACTTCCTCCATCAAACTTAACCTGCCCACCCCCACTAGAAGCAAATCAGCCCCTCTGAACTCCTAGCAGCCATAAGGAAGGTGCTCCTGTGCCCTTCACCTGGAGGACAGAACTGAGGTGGGGAGGGGGCGAGTCATGAGGAGGGGACCTGCGTGGGTCAGGCAGCTACAAGGGCGAATCCTGCCCCCAGGATTCCTAGCTGTGAGACTCTAACCAAGTCACTTAACTCCTTTGTGCCTTCATTTCCTTCTTTGTGAAACAGGAATGATAACAGCACCTACCTCACAGGCATGAGACTAGGAGCAAATGAGCCCACCCAAGCAAAGCGTTTTTCTAAGCCTCAAAGCTGTGGTCATCCAGACCAGTCCTCCATTGTGGAGAGCAGGAATCTGAGGCCAGAGACATTGGGAACTGATCTAGGGTCATCTAGACCAGGTCTTCTGAAGCTAGGGAAGGGCTCTACTCCCCATACTGCCCCAGGTGCCTAGCGCTGTGCCTGGGGCAGACAGGCAGTCAGCAACTCCAGCCACCCTCCAGCTTTGAGAACACGTCTGCTAAAAACCACGTTTAAAATAGACCAAGCCTCTGGCCCTTTGCTTCTAGTAGAAAAGGCACGGAAGGAAAACCGAGCTGCCTGGGATAGCCAAGCCACGCCCCTGATATGTCCTCCCTCCTAAGGCCCAAGCAAGGGAGTGTCACCATATTGAAAGCTTTACTGCAAACACATTGGAAATGAAGTCTTTAAAGTCAAATAGACCTAGAAAGGAATGTGGTAAATCTCTCTGAGGAAGTTCAGCGTGAACTAGGAAACTGTGAACTAGGAAACCCAACCCGTGCCTATTAAATGCCGGGGAACCTACACACCCCCATTGCTGCCACCTCGCCCCCCGCTGAGCCATGCAGCCCCAAGGCTGCACCCCTTGCTCTGGACACCCCAGTAAATACAAGAGTTCTGGGCCTAGAATCCGCACCCCCTCTTTCTGGATTATTGTTGGATCATCTGTGACCCGATAACTTTGATGTTGCTGCCTTCTTAAAATGGGTCTGACCAGGGATGAACCCTTCTGAAAATGGAGAGAGAGATGATAGCCTCAGCATGCTGATCGAAGTACCCGTCTCTCACGTGTGTGTGTGCGTGTGTGCGTGTGTGTGTGTGAGTGTGTATGTGTGTGTGTGTGTGAGTGTGTGTGAGTGTGTGTGAGTGTGTTGTGAGAGTGTGTGAGTGTGTGTATGTGAGTGTGTGTGTGAGTGTGTGTGTGCGTGAGTGTGTGTGTGTGAATGTGCGTGTGAGTGTGTGTGTGTGCATGAGTGTGTGTGTGAGTGTGTGTCTGTGAGTGTGTGTGCGTGAGTGTGTGTGTGTGAGTGTGTGTGTGTGAGTGTGAGTCAGTGTGTGTGTATGTGAATGTGTGTGTGAGTGTGTGTGAGTGTGTGGCAGTGTGTGTGTGAGTGTGTGTGAGTGTGTGTGAGTGTGTGTGTGTGTATGTGTGTGTGAGTGTGTGTGTCAGTGTGTGTGTGTGTGTGAGTGTGTGTGAGTATGTGAGTGTGTGTGTGAGTGTGTGTGTGTGAGTGTGTGTATGTGTGTGAGAGTGTGTGTGTGAGTGTGTGAATGTGTGTGTGTGAATGTGTGTGTGAGTGTGTGTGTGTGCGTGTCAGTGTGTGTGTGAGTGTGTGTGTGTGTGTGAGAGAGTGCGTGTGAGTGTGTGTCTGTGAGTGTGTGTGTGAGTGTGCGTGAGTGTGTGAGTGTGTGTGTGTGTGTGAGAGTGTGTGTGAGTGTGTGAGTGTGTGTGTATGTGAGTGTGTTTGAGTGTGTGTGTATGTGAGTGTGTTTGAGTGTGTGTGTAAGTGTGTGTGTGTGTGAGTGTGTGTCTGAGTGTGTGTGTGAGTGTGTGAGTGTGTGTATGTGTGTGAGATTGTGTGTGTGGGTGTGTGAATGTGTGTGTGTGAGTGTGTATGTGTGTCAGTGTGTGTGTGCGTGAGTGTGTGTGTGAATGTGCGTGTGTGTGTGTGTGCATGAGTGTGTGTGTGTGAGAGTGTGTGTGAGTGTGTGTGTGAGTGTGTGTGAGAGTGTGTGTCTGAGTGTGTGAGTGTGTGTGTGAGTGTGTGTATGTGTGTGAGTTTGTGTGTGAGAGTGTGTGTGTGAGTGTGAGTGTGTGAGTGTGTGTGTGAGAGTGTGTGAGTGTGAGTGTGAGTGTGTGTCAGTGTGTGTGTATGTGAATGTGTGTGTGTGTGAGTGTGTGTGTATGTGTGTATGTGTGTGCGTGAGTGTTTGTGTGTGTGTGTGTGAGTGTGTGTATGTGTGTGAGTGTGTGTGTGAGTGTGTGTGTGAGTGTGTGAGTGTGAGTGTGTGTGTGAGTGTGTGTGTGAGTGTGTGTATGTGTGAGTATGTGTGTGTGTGAGTGTGTGTGTATGTGTGAGTATGTAAGTGTGTGTGTGAGTGTGTGTGTGAGAGTATGTGAGTGTGTGGCCTCAGCATGCTGATCGAAGTACCCTTCTCTCTCATTTGTGTGTGTGTGTGTTTTCCCTTTTGACCTGTTTCTTCTTTCACGACTGTGACTAATACGGAAATACGTTTGATGTGATTACACATATATAACCTATATCAAATTTCTTACCCTTTTATAAAGAGGGGAGGGAGGAAAATTTGGAACTCAAAATCTTATAAAAATGGGTACTAAAAATTGTCTTTACATATAATTGGGAAAAAATAAAATACTATTAGAATACTACTGTTTCAATGAGCGAAAGTCTTCTTCATCAACCCCTCAACTGAGAACAAAAAACAAAACAAAACCCTGTTACAAACACGTATAGTGAATCAAAGTAAATTGCTACATTAACTGTATCCAGAAAAAAAAAAGTTTAATTCTGCCCTCTTAGTTTGCCATCAGAAAGAGGGCAGCATGTTTTAGTCTTGGTCTTCTGGAATCATGGTTAGTCATTATGTGGATAAAGAGTTCCTAATTCTTTCCAAGTTGTTTGCCTTTATCCTATTGTCCTTGTATTAATTGTTCTCCTGGCTCTATTCACACAAATCTTCCAAAGCTTCTCTGAAACCCTCTCATAATTTCCTAGAGTACAATTGCATTCTATCACATTTATATATTCTTATTCTTTTTTTTTTTTTTTGGCTTTTTGGAGGGCAATTGGGGTTAAGTAACTTGCCCAAAGTCACATGGCTAGTAAGTGTGTCAAGTGTCTGAGCCCAAATTTGAACTCAGGTCCTCCTGACTCCAAGGCCAGTGCTCTACTCACTGTGCCACCTGGCCACCCCACATTTATATATTCTAACTTGTCCATCCACTCCCCAATGTAAGTACACCCCATCAGATTTCCATTCTCTGCCACCTCAAAGAGTTATAACTTTTGTGGTTGTGTGTCTGCATATTTTTGTGTATTCTTAATATGTTTTGCTCAGGAGTGGTTCTTCCATTAATTTACCCTCCCTCTGCCTTGTTTGTATAGTTGTCTACTTATGCACCCTCATTTTGCAAGGGAATTCTCCCTTGCCCTCTTCCCATCTCTTTCCATTCTTCTCTTAAGATCATCCAAACATTACAAAGCCATTCCCAGGTCTTGTCTACTCAGACTCCCTCTATGAACCCTGATGATAATGGGGTTCAGAAGAGACACATTGATAATCCCTCCTTTTTCTGAGTGTAAGCAGTTCATCCTTGTTTAGTCCTTTATCATTATTCATTCACTTTTTTTTAATGTTTCTCTTCATTCCTGTGTTTGAACCTCAAAGTTTCTCCCTAATTCTGATCTTTTTATCAGAAGTATTTGGAAGTCCTCTATTTCACTAAAGATCCATTTCTCCCCTGTAGCATTATATTCTCAGTTTTGCAGGATAAGTTATTCTTGTCTATAAGTTCATATGCTCTGCCTTCTGGAATACCCCATTCCAAGCTCTCTGTTCCTGTAGAGTGGTGGCTGCTAAATCATTTATTGTTTTGATTGTGGCTCCTCAGTTCTTGAATTCTTTCTTCCTGGCTGCTTGAAGTGTTTTTAGTTTGACCTGGAAGCCCTGATTTTGGCTATGATGTTCCTGGTACTAATCAATCGGATTAGTTCTCTTTTAAGATTTCTTGGAATAGGATTTCTGGGTTCTTCTTTGGTTGGCCTTCAGATAGTCACATGATTCATAACCATCTCCTCCTCGATCTGTCACCCAGGTCTGTTGTTTTTGCTTGGAGATATCTTACACATTCTTCTATATTTTCAGTCCTTTTATTTTGCTTTAGTGTTTCTTGCTGTCTCATGGATTCATTGACTTCTATTTGGTCCATTCTAATTTTCAGGGAGTTTATCTCTTGGGCCAGTTTTGTACCTCTGATATCAAGTTATTAATTTCCTTTCTCATTCTTTTTTTCCATGGTTCTCATTTCTTTTCCAATTTTTCTCTCAAGTGCCTCATTTTACTTATTAAAATGATTTTAAACTCTTTTTAAAATTCTTGCTTTACCTCCTCTAGGAATTGTAGTGTAGTTTTTGTCCATGTTGGGTTTCTGTGTGAGACTTTGCTCGTAGATGTTTTGGAGTCATTCTGGATTTGTGTCTTGAGTTTCTTTGCTGCCATAATAACTTGTTATGGAAGGATTCTTTTTGTTTGGCTGTTTGCCCATTCTTCCAATCTATTTCTTGACTTTGGACTCAATGCTAGAACTGGGATTTTTACACTTTTGAAAGGAAAGTCTGCTTGGTCTTATTGCTGCTTTCTTAAGGTATTGAGACATGTTATTCCAGGACTTTAGGGACAGTCTGGGGACCTGCAGGCTTTCTTTGTTCCTAATGTTGTCTGATGCAGGAGAGTGTCTGATAGCTGCTTCCTCGATCTGGGTTCTGCAAGTCCCTGACCTAAGTTTGTGTCAGAACAACAATAGACTCTGCTGGCTTTGGTCCCTATCAGCCAGCTGGAAAGCACTGTTGATTCAAAGAAACAGAGCTGCAGGCTCCCATTTACTCTGGGATTCCTGCCCTGATTACTCTGTAGGCTGGGCTACATGCTGGAACTGAGATCCTACTTGGTTAGTGACTCTGAACTCTCAGTTCTGACTTGTGCTTCCCCCTAGGGCAGTCCCTGGGCAGAAAGCCATCTCTTCCAGAGAAAAGGAAGGGGTGGGGTCCAAATATGGAATCAGAAAAGTGTAAACCAAAAGCCTGGCCAGGTCAGAAACCAGGGATCCCCTGGAGCAAAGAATCATGAGATGGGCGTTGGGAACTGGGGGACAGCACAGAGCTTTCAAGATGAGACAGAGGCACACTTTCCCTAAAGAGTCTCCCTTGTAGAGTGTGGGCATCCCTAGCTAGCTGTAGTTAGGGGCTCATGGATTATTATGATTTCACATTGGGGGACCCTTACTCCTTCCTCAAGTGGCTGGGCCAGTGAGTTTTTTGGGTCAGATACTGATACTCTGTTGAACTGGAAACTGGGTGCTTTTCAGTCAGTGGAAGTATGTTGATCAATCACCAAGCATTTATTAAATGCCGACTCTGCGCCATCAAGGTGCCAGGCTCTGGGGATACGAAGAAAAGCAAAAAACAGTCCCTGCTCTCAAGGATCTCACAGTCTTTTGGGGGCAGATGACATGAAAAGAGTGCTGTATATGCTGAGAGGGTGGGCACCCGCAGTGGGGGTGGGGGTGGGGAAAGGCATCCCGAAGAAGGTAGGGTCTAAGCTGAGATGTGAAGTAATTCAGAAGGCAGAGTTGAGGAGGGAGAGCATTCCAGACACAAGGGACAGCCACTGAAAAGACACGGCATGGGAAGATGGTGTATTATATGGGAGGAATGGCAAGCCAGTGCCACTGGATGGAAAAGAGTGAAATTAAAACCAGAAAGGGAGGAAAGGGCCCATTTAAAAAGAGCTTTAAAAAGCAAAACAGGATTTTTATAAATGTATATGATAGGGAGCCAACGGAGTTTGGTGACTGGTGTGGTCAGACTTACACTTGAGGAAAATCGTTTTTGTGACTGGGTTGGGAATGGATCAGAGTGGGATGGAATTTGAAACTGGCCGTGGTGGTAGCTCCTCCCCCCAGGCCTCTCAACAGTTATTGCAATAATCCAAGGAAGAGGTGATGAGGGTCTGCATATGGTATCAGAGGAGAAGAGCGGGTGGGTTTGAGAAATGCCCCAAAGGTAGGGGGGGAAGAATTGAGGAATTGATACTACAAAAGTGGAAATCATGGGACTTGGCAATAGATTGGATATGTGGGACAAGTATGAAAGAGGAGCCAGAAATGGACCTTCTCAACTGGAACATATCCTGATGACAACCTAGCTACCTTTGAGTCCAGGAAGGGAAGCAGAGGGCATTCGTATCGCTATATAGAATCACAGCGTCTCAGAACTGGAAGGGACCTCAGAAGCTACAGAGTTAAATATCCTCTCAAATCAGAATGCCCCCTACAAATCAATGACAAGTGCTTGCGCAGTCTTTACTAATGCCTTCCCTCCCAGGTCGACTTCCCTTTATGTGATATATG
>CM053582.1:578378208-578388242 GCA_028627135.1 Pseudochirops cupreus
AATGTTTCTATATGTATCACATAAAACTTGGTCATAAGAAATATCTTGGAATATGTTGCTGTAATCTCTTTGCCAATACTATAATTGATGTTTTTGAACCATTTTAAATTTTTATTAGTCTACCATTATTTTTATCTGCCTTATCCTGCCCTGGTTTGGGAACCCAAGACCATGTTTATCTCATAGAAAGACTTCAGCTGAGTATTACCAACAGCTAACATCCATATAGTACTTGGAAGTTTGCAAAGTCCTCTACATATGCCAACTCTTTGTTGTTGTTGTTTTATGACAACCCTGGAATTAGGTGCTATTATTATGCCTGTTTTACTGCTGAGGAAACCGAGGCATATAGCCCTAAACTGACTTGCCCAAGGTCACCCAGCTAGGGAGTTTCTGAGTCAGGATTCAAATTCAAGTCTTCCTGAATCCACATCTTGGTTGCCTGCCTCTGGATTCTTTCCTCAATAGACTTCATCCTGAATTTTGTGTTCAGTTCTGGGTACCATCCTTCAGGAAGGACGCTGATGAGCTTGAGAACACCTAGAAAAACCTAATGAGGATTAAAGGGCCCAAATATCGTGCCGAATGAAGCCTGGTCAAAAGATGGGGGCATTTTTAGTTTGGCAAAGAGGAGCCTGAGAAGGCACATGATGACCGTTGTAAAGTATTTGACAGACTGTCATGAGGAAAGCAGATTGAAATTACTTTGTTTGGACCCAAAAGATCAAATCAGGAATAGTAGACTAAAAGGTAAAAAGTTTAATTTGGGAAAAAAATTTTTTTTTATTTTAATGATCCAAAGGTAGAAAAGAACGTTTCAGGAGATAACCCCTCCCCCCCCCCCCCCCATCAGTCGTTCCATAAGTATTCACTAGGTTCTTACTCCATGCCAGATAAGGTGCCATGTGCTGAAGACACCAAGAAAGGCAAAAAGAGGCCCTTCCCTCAGGGTGCTGGCATTCTATTGGAGGAGACGACATTCCAACAGGCAAACAAGTGTGTGCGTGGATGTGTGTACAATTCATGTGCATGATATGTGCACTGTGCATGACCAAGTTTTATGTGTGTGCATACAAGACGTGTGTGTAAGTTATATACGTAGGTATGTACTATATATCTTGTGTGTATGTGGTATGTTTATGCACCTATATACATGATCTAATTTGTGTGTCTGATCACACAGCTGGTGAGGGCTGGAGACGCTTCCACACGTAGGCGTGGGCTGGAGAGAGGGGCAGATGCAGCCGGTCTCTCTCTGAGGAAGTCAGTCCAGAGCACACTTTCATATACAAATATGGAATCTGCCAAAAGGAATGACTTGGTAGGAAAACTCAACCCTTTCTGTGTGAAATTTCTTGGAAGGACACATGACAGCATGAGCAGCCCCCTCTCAGGCGTGAGTCAAACTTGCTTTATCTGCACCAGCATCACCAGCTTGACCAGAATCTTGACTGATTCCAGCCAGACCTCAAGCTTCCTCGTACAGCCCACAGTGAGACATGAACTAGGAGAGCCCTCTGCCAGGCTCTTCTGCTCTCTAGAAGGCGCAGAAACAGGGCAGTCTTGAACTCCAGGGAAGGGACTTGGCCCAGGAAGGGTGCAAAGGGCTTCCTGGAAAATTGAAAGGACTTCACTGGGGTCGTCAGCCCCTAATGCTCCCTATCAGGAGCGAGGGGCTGGCCCCAGATCTCAGTCAGATCACCAGCACTGCTCTAGCCTCTTCATTCTCAAGGGGCTCCACCTGGTGGGGGTGAGCCTCGTCTGGATGGGGCTGCAGATGAAGCTTCTTGCTCTCACTTTCTCAGTTTTCCTGACCACTCTCTTCACTGTTTGCTCCTCCAGAACACACCTGGCGTTGGTATCTGTTTTGTCAGAGGCTGGCGGGGTGAGGATGGCTCCACTCTAACGCTAGGTCCTTAATGCCTCACTAATTGCCCACTGGTTTTCTATAAATTCTGAGCTTCATTTGGGTCCTGCAGACAACAGTAAAAGTGTCCTTTCAGCCAGGAGCTGGAGCAGTTTAATGAGCCCACCTACCCCTCACCTTCGCAGTTCCAGAGGATGACACCACTACTCCTGATAATGGCAGTGACACTACCTAAAATGTGTGCCTGAGCATGGCACATGGTGCACCTCTGGAGAGCCGGGGATAGCGGCTGTAACTGCTCGGACGTTGTCATCACCTGCATCCTCCTTGGTATCTTCCCCCTCCCCAACACATTCTCCACCCCAATCTTCACTACAAACCTCAGACCCTGTTGGCTGCCAAGAGCAGAAGCCTTTCTCTTCTGTTCGTGTAAGAAAATGTCGTGTCGTCAACCCACAGGCCTGACCAGTGACTCAGGGACCAGATATGGGCTACTTACAGAGCCCAGGGATGGAGCCTCCCCACACTGCTCTCTGCCTGGTACTTGGTTCCCAGTGAGTTAGAGACCCATGTGTGAGTCCTCTCAGCACGGTTTGTGGGACTGGTCTGACTGTACTTTACTACAAACAGTGACTGGGCGGCTTCCATCCTCTCCTCTTCTGTCAAGGGAGCAGAAGGTCAGGAGTTGGGGGTACAAGTGGAGAGGGCTAGAAGGCCAGGCCCAGCAAGGGCTGAGCTCCAGGGTTCCCCCAGCTTCAGGATCCACTCCCAAGGTCAGCCTTCCTGCTGTGCCATGCCAATTGGTGAATATGATAAACACATTTCCCTATAAATAAACCAAACACAGAAAATGGGGGGAGGGGTAGTGGGGGAGGGGACAAGTGAAATGGATTCCTGTGAAACACAAAACACAGTTTTTTTATTTTTTGGCTGGAAGCAAAGGAGGGGCTGAGGCTAATTAACATGAAATACTCACAAAGCCAAAAATAAAATCTTTCTGAGCTTAGAACTGAAGACAAGAAAAGAAGCCCTTTTCTGCGGCAACCTTGTCACCATGCTGCAGAAAGAGTTCCCGGCGTGCTCAGGGTGGGGGCCTTTGCCCTGCCGGCCTGTCTGCCTGCCTGCCTGCCATCAGGAAGGCTAGGAACCTCCCCAGTCAGAACACAGAGGGGACACGGGGCAGGGAAGAGGGGACCTCACAGCTCTTTCCAACTCATTTTGCAGATGGATAAGCTAAGGGCATAGATGAGAGCTGGAAGAGTCTTCCACAGTTACCTCACCAAAGGGGACAGGGAGGCCAAGGACATACCAACATGTCCAGTTTCACCTCCTTTGCTCCTCACAACATGACACCCATCTGCCTGGATCATAGGGCAGCTTTATGTCAGAGCCAGGAAGGAGCCCAGGGCTCCCAGACAAGCTGCTTCTCACTGTTCTGTCTCTTTGGAGGAGCCTCTCCATACGTGGAGGATGAATGGCCTGAGGAGACTCCTCCCTTCTCTGCTCCCAGCATTCCCTGGGGCCCAGGGTACGGTCCTTCAGAGAGAGCCTTTGGGTCTCCCCTAGACAGCAAGAAGGCTGCCCTCCTCACCCCTGTCTTTCCTGGGAAAGGAGGGAAGCCATTTGTGAGCAGTCGGGAGAGACCCCGGTTTGGGCATGAGCCTCAGTTTCCTACTCTGTCCAGTGGGCTCAGCAATACTTGTAGTCAGGCTGCATGAAGCTGAGGAGAGACCCATCAAAACATCAGTGGTCCCAGCTCTTGTTTTCTGGATGTCTCACAGCCCTTCGAGTCCTTCCTCAAAACTGCCCCACCCCTCCTCCTGTCCTTTACTGTGTCTGGGTCTGGGTGGAGGCAGCCCCAGGAAAATGCATGGCACATCTCCATTGGAAGACCCCTGGGACAGCGATCTCATGGATCTGAGTATTCCCTTAAACAACGCAGATCATGGACTTCCTTGCCTCCTTCCTTCCTTCTTCCCTCCCTCCTTTCCTTCCGCCCCTCCTCCCTTCCCCACTCCCTCCATCTTTTCCTCTCTCCCTCCCTCCTTTCCTTCCTTCCTTCCTAACTTCCTTCCTTCCTTCCTTCCTTCCTCCTTCCCCCCTTCATTCCTCCTTCCCCATTGTAAAAGCACAAAAAGTGAACTATTTCGTAAAATATCTTGTCCTTATCAATAATATGAAGAAACATGGGCTAGAAAACCCTACCCTTTGAAGGAACCAGAGTCACAGTATTCCCTTGTAAGATGGTCACCAGTGGAGCACCCCCGGGATCTGGGAATACCAGGCCTCCTGTTAGTTAATATTTTTATGAACCACTTAGAGGAGACTATGCTTATCAGAGAGGCAAATGATCCAGTACTGGAAGCCCTGGGTCACAGTACAGATGACACGATTTGAAACCATCCTGACAGGCTAAGTCAGATGAGAGGAAATATGGCAAGTTAAAATGCCAAGTCTACCTTCAGGTTCAAAGCGTTTACTTCATATGAGAAGGAAGCAGGGAGTCCTGGCTATGTAGGGGTGTGTTTGAAAAAGGCCTGGGGGTTTGGATGGGGTTGGATGGACCATAAACTAAAGGTGAGTGAGTAAAGCCCCGAGGCTGAGCTCCCCTTGGAGAAGCCCAGGTATCTTCCAGGAAGAGGGAGGATCTTGCTGACCTCTGCCCCCATCAGTGCTCAGGTCTGTGCCATGTAGATTGGGAAGGATGCTGGTCCCTGGCAGAGCATCCAGAGGAGAGCCACCAGGATGGGAAGATCTTTGCACCTGTGCCAGATGTTAGGTTCTGTTGAAGAAACTGGAAATCTTTAACTTCAACATTTGAAGACTCTGGGGCAAATGCTACCTGTCTGCAAGTATTTTGAGGCTTGTCCTGGGTTAGAGGAGCACTGGGTGGGTGTTACCAAGGGGCAAACTTGGGTTTGCTTTCAGCTGAAGCTTCTGACCTTGGCAGGGGAGGGGTCTCTCTTCCTGAAGGCTTCCAGAGGCTGCACGACCCCTTGTGATCATGAGGATCTCTTTCAAGGATAGATCAGGCAAGATGGTGCCTGAGGTCTCTCCCAACTCTTTGACTCTGGCCTTGCCTGCTGGGAGATCTTACCTTCCTATTGCCTACAGCTCAGCCCTCAAGGTTCTCCTCTGTCTGCTACAACCACCTTTTACTTCTCCCATCTCCATTGTTTACCAAAGAAATCTCATTTACTTCTGCTCCCAAGATTTCCGTAGACCTTTCCCCCGGAATGAGGTGCCCACCTCCAACTGTCCAATGCCTTCATTGAGCCACACACTGCCCTCAATTAGAGGCCAAGTCTGATCTCCTGTAGAAGGCCTCCCCGAAGCTCCCCAGATTCTGGGAACATGGTGGTGTAGCCATAGGACAGAGATAAGTAGCCCCCTTCCTCACTGCTACACATCAATTGTTTTATGTACTTTCTGCCTGGTTTGTACTTAGAGGTTGGATCCCTGAGGCCGTGACTCCTCCTCCTACTGGTGTGTATGGGGTGCTCAGGAAGACTGGCACCCTGGTGGGAGGGCTGCCGAGCCTTCTTCAAGGCTGCTTATTCATCTTCGGTGTCCCGTCACCCAGCTCTCACCTGTGGCTCCAAGAAGCTGTAGCGTGTACATCTCAGCAGATGGCTAAACCAGGCTGAGGTCTGAAATCCATTGGTGAGTTAGGGGGTGTCTACCCTGTGCATGGGAAGACTTTCCCTGGTGGAACTGCAGATGAGAACAATTTGTTACCACGACCACAAAGGCAGCTGAAGCAGGCACTGTGGAGCGCTCAGAGCCAAGGTCATCCATTGCATCCCAGGCCATGCCCAGTTGTTCTGAATTCTGTCCTGCTACTGGACTTCAATGACCGTAGAAGAGTGAGGCCCATGCCTTTGCACAACTCTTCCTCTCACCTGAGTCCGATTTGTGTGGGTGTCAAAAAGCACCACCCACATCATTTCACCATTTAGTTGTTTGACTGCTCCGTAATCTCGTGAGAGGTGGGAGACACCGTGAGAGGTGGGAGACACCGAGCAGGACCGCCCAGCTTCCTGTGCAGGAATCAAAGCAGGCGCTGTGCCATGTGAGCAAAGCAGAAGCTCAGCCCCTCCAAAGGAATGCAAGATGCACAAATTTAGAGTCATCCCCACTCCCAAATTTCCCGAGGACTCTTTGTGGCAGGGCCCCCTGAGCTTATAGCGGTCTGATCAGTCTCAGCCAGATTCACTGGGCCTCGACCCTGACCTCATGATGTCACTGTTGCCTTTTTAACAATTCCTACCATGTAGCTCGGGAGTCCCCAGTGGTGTGCTTTCTCTTATCAATCAGCCAGGAGACTTCATTAGCTCTTAGGGAAGACATTTCCTAAGATGACGTAGAAAGAAGAGAATATCAGCCCCTTGCAGTCAAAATCTAGGACATGCTCTCTTCCAAATACACACAGGAAGAGCAGGCTCAAACTTGGAACACAGCAGTAGTGAGCAATGTGTGAGGCACACAGGTAACAAAGCTCTTTGTGCTTCCTGGCCCAGAAGGCCTTCCTCTCTTTGGTGATTCCACACGGGGCATCTCTGCTGGGTGGGTCACTTGGCGGGCATTCATGTCCACCTTCGTGAGTCCACTGCTAGTGCTCTTCTCTGCCTTTGGGTCGTGCTCAGGGGAGGGAAGCTGAATGACTGTAGGGCTCTTGTGATGGTGAATTGAGAAGTGTCATGCCCATCTTAACTCATGGGCACCTTGTTGACTGAGGGCTCAAAGTTGCCTAGCTTATTTTTCTTTGATTTTGGGGGGCTTTTGTCAGCACTGGGGGACTTATGCAGATGGATAGCAGAGAGGAGGGATCGATCAGTTAGCTTGGGCAATACTCATTTGCAGTGATCTCTGAGCCCCAACAGACAAAGCAAGGAGAGAAGGTACTCCCTAATGGGCACACATTTTCCTCCCTCAAAAGACACTTCACTTTCAAAAATGATTTGATAGTAAGGGGAATTTCATTCATGGGAAGGCACACACCTATCCACAAACGGGCTGGCAGTGTGTGTGTGTATGTGTGTGTGTGTGTGTGTGTGTGTGTGTGTGTGTGTGGGTGGGTGGGTGTGGGTGTGTGTGGGGGAGGTGTGTGTGTGCGGGGGGGGGGGGTGGTGGGTGGGTGGGTGGTGTGAGTGTGTGGATATGTAGTATGTGTGGGGTGTGTGTGGATGTGTGTGTGGTGTATGTGGGGTGTGTGTGTGGGTGGGTGGGTGCATCTGTGTATGTGTGTGTGTGGAGCTAGCCTTTGAAGCAGAAGATGGCCAGCGTTCTCAAGCCCTGTCTTTATTGGCCCTAGTGATCTTGAGTAGGTCACTGCCCCTTTCCGGGCCTGGGGTCTTCCTCTGCCAAATGAGAGGATCAGACTCTCTTCCCCTCTACTTTGGTGTGTGTACAGACAGCCTTGGATGTGTTTGTGATCTAGCCCTTTCTGGTGAAGGAGGAGGCTCTAGAAGACTTTTTGCTAGAGAGCCACAGAACCCTTAGCTTTGGAGCTTTCTCATTTTTCCCCAAACAAAAGAAAACCTCTAGGTAAGGGTACTTTGAAGGTCTCTCAGCTGCAGCAGGCATAGGACCCTAGCCCCAGGGACTCCTCTTCTGAAGGGCTAACACACTGGCCCTTGGCCAAAGACTGGATATATCTCCCAACTTCCAGTGCTGACAAATGGAATATGGCTTCATCATGGAGCCCAATCCTCTTTGGGCTGCAGAAGGTGGCTGCCTCCTGATTAGCTTGGGAGGGAGTAGGTTGCCATCCTCCTGGGCCTGGCTCATCGGTGGCTCAAGAGAACATGAGGCAGGCTGGGGTCCTCCTGCTCTGGGGAATCCTCTAGGACTTTGCTTTGGTGATGTCATTCCAGACCCACACAGTCCCCTCTTGTCAGCAGAGAAAGCCCTGGATGTTCTTGATTCGGTCCATCCTCTCACAAAGAAAGCTTTTTCTCCCCCAAACAGTTTTATCAAGGAGACAAGGCTGCCCTTTTACAGAAGTCTGTGGAAAGAGGAAGCAAAATGCTTCAGTAAAAGGGGCCAGGGCGCTGGGCCTCTGTGGCACTGGGCCTCTGAGATGCTGGGCCTCTGGGGTGCTGGGCCGTGGGGTGCTGAGCCGTAGGGCGCTGGGCCTCTGGGGTGCTGGGCCTCTGGGTCACTGGACCTCTGGGATGCTGGGCCTCTAGTGTTCTGGGCCTCTGGGGCACTGGGCCGTGGGGCACTGGGCCTCTAGGGTGCTGGGCCTCTAGGACACTGGGCCATGGGGCACTGGGTTCCAGGGTACTGGGCTGGGAAGACTCAGAATGCTGTGAAGAGGGGAGAGATGGCTCTGGGCTGAGCTGGGGGACCTCATCTCCTCTGAGACCAAAAAGGAGGCAAATCCCAGGCTAAGCAGCCCAGCTGAGCTCAACCCAACCTGGCCCCTTCCGACCGTCCATTAGGTCTCAGTTGGGCTGTGTCAGGGGAACCAGCTTATCCCAGCATGAACAGTGACTCTGGCCTTCATTGACCACATGTCTTGTGTGAGTTGAAGGTGTGAGGGCTGTGAGCAGGTTTCAGCATTACCTGCTTGTACATCCCTCAAACCACTCAAAGATTTGACTGTGAAAAAACTGGGAGTCTTCTCACGCCTCTGCCTCCAAAGCCTCCTCCTTGGATGGCAATCATTAAGAGAGAGGAAGGTCTTGGGGGTTATCTGGTCAAATCAGATGAGGAAACTGGGGCCCCAAGGAGTAAGGGTCTCACCCAAGTTCACCCTGGTAGTAAGCAGGAGAGCTGGGGTAGACCCCATGTCCTCCCCTGGCATCATGAACCTGCTGCCCCATTCCTAAGTTCTCCTCTTGCAAGGCTCTCTGCCACAGTCAGACTGGGTAAAGAGTTTGGAGAAAATCCCTGCCCTCCACAGTGGGTGGGGAGAGCATGGCCAGGAGTAGATGGAGAAGAATCAAGCACTGTTAGCTTTAATGCTGGAGCAGACGCCACATTGGGAATCTCCATGGCTGCAGTGTAATGGACCTGGCCTGGCTGACCTTCAAGCACCATTTGCCCAGCAGGAGGTGATGAGGTCATTTAGGGGCCCTTCCTGCTCCCATAGCCTCAAGGGGCCTGGGGCCCCTGCACTCTCAGCCCCATGAGATCAGGTTGAGCTGGGCAGGGAAGGGAACAAGTGTTCATCAGCGCTTCCAAAGGGCTGGACACTGTCCTGAGAGCTACGGATTTTACCTCTCTTGAGCTGGGGCCTAGAACTCTGTCCTCTCCCGCGCCCCAGCAGCTGGGAGCTGGGAGGGGCTGCTTCTTCTCCAAGTCCAGAAGAGGCCAGGGATGGGGCGGGAAGAGAAGGCAGAGCACACTGTGGGAAGGCTGGCTTTTGCTTTTCCCTAATAATAGCTTCCAAGTATGCACTAACCACACAGTGTGGTGGGCTATTTTTAAAGCCCCCTTTAACCCCAAGCACTGGATGGTTAACCAGAGTACACACACACACACACACACACACATACACATTCACTCACACACAGTCATATACTCACACACTCACACACACACTCACACAGACTCATACACTCACACATTCACACTCACACGCACTCATACACTCTCACACAGTCACACAGACTCATACACACACGCTCACACATACTCACACAGACTCATACACTCACACATTCCCAGTCACACGCACTCATACACTCTCACACAGTCACACAGACTCATACACTTACACACTTACACACTCACACACTCATACACTCACACATACTCACACATACACACTCATACATTCACACACACACACTCTCACACTCACTCACACTCACACTCTCACTCTCACACACGCTCACACAGACTCATACACACTCACACACTCACACACACTCACATTCACTCACACTCACACACTCTCACTCTCACACACACTCACACAGACTCATACACACTCACACACTCACACACCCCCCCACACTCACACTCACACACGCTCACACAGACTCATACACATTCACACACTCACACACACTCTCACACTCACTCACATTCACATACTCTCACTCTCACACACGCTCACACAGACTCATACACACTCACACACTCTCACACTCACACACTCTCACACTCTCACACTCACACACTCACAACGCTCACACAGATTCATACACACTCA
>CM053582.1:578388742-578455100 GCA_028627135.1 Pseudochirops cupreus
AATGAGAGGAGATAGGGAGAGACAGAATAGGGTAAATTATCTTATATAAAAGAGGCAAGGGATAACTGTTACAATGGAGGGGAAGAACAGAAAGGCAAAAGGGAATGGGTCAACTTTACTTTCATTGAATTTGGCTTAAGGAGGGAATAACATACACACTAAATTGGGTATCTTACCCCACAGGAAAGTAAGAGGGAAAGGGATAAGAGAGGGGATGATAGAAGGGAGGGCAGATTGGGGGGGAGGGTAGTTAGAATCAAACACTTTTGAAAAGGGACAGGGTCAAAGGAGAAAATAGAATAAGTGGGGGGTGGGATGGGATGGAGGGAAATATAGCCAGTCTTTTACAATATATCCACTATGGAAATGTTTTGCATAACTACACATGCACAACCTATATTGAATTGCTTGTCTTCCCAGTAAGGGTGGGTGATGAGGGAAGAAGGGAAAGCATCTGGAATTCAAAGTTTTAAAATCAAATGTTTTTAAAAATAATTATTATTACTGTTATTTACATGCAAATAAGATATACAGGCACTGGGGTTTGGAGATCCATCTTGCCATACTGGAAAGTCAGAGGGGGTATGGGGGAGGATATAGGAGAGAGCAGGTTGGGGCAGGGGGTATTCAGTGGGATTGCTGTTTTGGAGTGGAGAATAGGGGAAAGACAGGGAGAAAATTTGTAACTCAAAATCTTATAGAAATGAATGTTGTAAACTGAAAATAAACAAAAAACTAAAAAAAATTAAGCTGTAAGCTCCTTGAGGACAGGAATAATACTGTTTTTCATATTTCTCTCCCCAATACTTAACATATTGCCTTCTCACACACTGTGTGCACTTAATAAATATTTGTTGAACTGAAGAAAAAAAAAGAAAGAAAGAATCCTCCATTCAAACTCTCTTCAGGTTCCTTGAGGGAGAGAAGCTCTGGGAGGTACTCTGACCAGGCCTCTCCTCCTAGATTCCTGCCCTGGAGATATCAGGGAATTTCCTCTTGGGTGGGATCTGGACCTCTCTCTGTGAAACTGAGTGACCTGGTCCCCAATGGCACATCTCACTTTCCCTGTGTATTGTGTGCTATGTGGGCTCCAGTGCACACTTTCTCTGATTTATTCTGCTATTAACTTGGATATGTGGGTTTGTTTGCTGTTTGCAGTAGAGCACTGGGCCTGGAGTCAGAAAGAATTGGATTTGAATCTGGCCTCAGACATTTACTAGCTGTGCGACCCTGGGCAAGTCACTTAACCTTGTGTGCCTTGGTGTCTTCAGCTGTAAAATGAGCTGGTGATCCAGGGGTGGCCAACCACTCCAGCCTCTTTGCCAGAGAGAGTTGGACACAACTGAAAGGCCCTGAACAACAACGACAATTCACTGTGAAACTGGTGTCCAGTGGGAAGGGTGTCGGGCCTTGGACCCAGAGCCGGAGGTCCCCCTTACTTCCCCTTGACCACCACTGGTGAAGGAAACAGATAGATAGCCTCCTTACCTGGCACTGCCCCCCCTTCAGGAGGGCCCAGCAAGGGTCTCTGGCCCCCCTCCTGTTTGTCTCCCTTAGAGAAGTGAGAGGAAGGAGAGGCTTAGAGCCTCATCTCGATGGACCCATGTGGGCCCCAACCATCCCCTCCCAAGTCCTGCCCTCTGGGAACTCCCAGACCAAAGGGGAGACAAAGCGCAAAGGAAGACAGGGAGAAGAAATGGAGGGTAGGGGCTCTCCCCAGAAGGGACACCTCTGGCTGAGTCTGGGAGACCAGGGAAGCCTGCAGTTGCAACTGAGGAGAGAGGGCTCCAGCCTCGGATGATCCACTCCCTCTGGGCCAGGAAGAGCAGAAGGAAGCACCACTGGCTGCTGGTGGACTCTGGAGGCTGGGAGGAGCCAAAGCTGAAGGGCTTTACAGCCAACCTGAGGACTTTGTGAACTCCATCCCAGAGATGAGAGAGTTTATTGAGTAGGGTCCTAGTTTTCAGCTCAAGTATCCCGTCTTCTCCTCCCTGGGGTGTTTCCTACCCCCTTACTCCCCAGTCACCTCCTATTTTCTATCTGCCTGTAGAGTAGTGGAGGCAGGGCATGCAGTGGGGAATGAGCTGGCCTTGGAGCCAAGAGACCTGACTCATATAGGCTGTGGGACCATGGGCAGGTCACTTAACCTCTTGGTACTCTAGGGAGCTCTTTACTATTTTAAATGGAAGAGAAGCTGCTGTCTTGTCTCCTATTGGCTAAAAGAGCATCTTTATCCTGGAGTTCCCCAAACCAGTGAAACTGTATGTCCAGCCCCTGACTCACAGACATATCTGACTTGTCTCCCCCAAGGGAATACAAGTTCTCTTATGGCAGGCACCACACAGTTTACATATCCTCAGAAGCTGAGGGACACGTAGTAGGTCCTCACCTAAATCCAATTCACTCACAAATCAAGACATCACCCTCCTGATGTCATTGGTCCTCTTAGAGGATGATGGACAGCAACAGCAGTAGGTCCTCAGCGTGAGACATAGTTTCTGGGTAATTCAATCATTTTATGAATAAGGCCAGCACTTGTTTAATAAAAGCATGATCATTTGACTGTCTCTCTTAGACCAAAGACCTCTAATGGCAGTGGGGTCATAGTTTATATGACCTTCAAAGAAGAAATGTTCAGAAAATAGGTGAAGAAGGAGTCATACCAAATTCTTTTTATGACACAAATATCATTCTGATACCTAAACCAGGAAGAGTCAAAACAGAGAAAGAAAATTATAGACCAATTTCCCTAATGGTACAGAAATTTTCAATGAAATATTAGCAAAAAGATTACAACAACTTGTTGCAAGAATAACACATTTTGTTCAGGTAAGATTTATACCAAGAATGCAGGGTTTGTTCAATATTAGGAAAACCATCAGCATAATTGATCATATCAACAGCAAAACTAAGAGAAACCATATGATCATCTCAATAGATGCAGAAAAATCTTTTGACAAAATACAATACGCATTTCTATTAAAAAAAAACAACACTAGAGAGTATAAGAATAAATGGAGCATTCCTTAAAAATATAAGTAACATCTACCTAAAACCATCAGCAAGTATTACATGTAATGGGGAAAAGCTAGATGCTTTCCAGTAAGATCAAGGGTGAAATAAGGATATCCATTATCCTCACTCTTGTTCAATATTGTACTAGAAATGTGAGCTTTAGCAATGAGAAAAGAAGAAGAAATTGAAGGAATTAGAATAGACAAAGAAGAGACTAAGTTATCACTCTTTGCAGATGATATGATGATATACACAGAGAATCTTAGAGAATCAAGTAAAAAGCTACTTGAAATTATAAACAGTTTTAGCAAAGTTTCAGAATGTAAAATAAACCCACATAAATCCTCAGCATTTCTGTATATTACTAACAAAGCCCAACAGCAAGAGATAGAAAGAGAAATTCCATTTAGAGTTACTGTAAACATTATAAAATATTTGCTTTGCCAAAACAAACCCCGAATATCAAGAGAATTAGTGAAAAGAAATGTTAGGGAAGGTGTCCTAGGTGGACCAGAGCTTAAATTGTATTATAAAGCATGAAAACTACTTGGTTCTGGTTAAGAAATAGAGTGGTGGATCAGTAGAATAGGTTAGGTACACAAGACACAATAGTCAATGGCTATGGTAATCTACTGTTCAATAAATCCAAAGACCCCAACTTCTGGGATAAGAACTCACTATTTGACAAAAAAAAAAAAAACTTCTGGGAAAACTGGAAATTAGTATGGGAGAAACCAGGCATAGATCAATATCTTATACCATACACCAAAATAAAGTCAAGATGAGTACACAATTTAGATATAAAATCTGATACTACAAGCAAACTAAGATAGTAAGGAAAAGTTTACTGCTCAGATTTATGGAGAAGGGAAGAATTTATTACCAAACAAGAGGTAGAGAACATTATGAAATGACAAATGGATAATTTTGATTACCTTAAATTGAAAAGTTTTTGCACAAGCAAAACCAATGCAACCAAGATTAGAAGAGGAGCAGAAAACAAATTTTATAGCCAGTGTCACTGATAAAGGTCTCATTTTTAAAATATACAGAGAACTGAGTCAAATTTAGAAGAATACAAATCATTGCCTGATTGGTAAGTGGTCAAAGGATATGAACAGGCAGTTTTCAAATGAAGAAATTAAAGCCATCTATAGTCACTTAAAAAAATGCTCTAACTCACTATGGATTAGAGCAGTGGTTCTCAACCTTCCTAATGCAGTGACCCTTTAATACAGTTCCTCATGTTGTGGTGACCCCCAACCATAAAATTATTTTCATTGCTACTTCATAATTGTAATTTTGCTACTGTTATGAATCTATCTGATATGCAGGATGTGTTTTCATTGTTACAAATTGAACACAACCCATATAACATAATGCTGGATTAGAGGAATGAAAATCAAAACAACTCTGAGGTACCACATCACACCCATCAGATTGGCTAAAATGACAAATCAGGAAAATGACAAATGCTGGAGAAGATGTGAAAAAACTGGAACACTAATACATTGTTGGTGGAGTTGTGAACTGATCCAACCATTCTGGAGAACAATTTGGAACTATGCCCAAAGGGCTACAGAAATGTGCATACCCTTTGACCCAGCAATAGCACTGCTGGCGCTGTATACCAAAAAAGTCATAAAAACAGGAAAAGAATCCACACGTACAAAAACATTTATAGCAGCTTTCTTTGTGGTGGTCAAGAACTGGAAACTGAGGGGATGCTCATCCATTAGGCAATGGCTGAACAAGTTGTGGTACATGAATGTAATGGAATACTATTGTGCTACAATAAATGAGGAACAGGAAGATTTCAGAAAAACCTGGAAAGACTTACAGGAACTGATGCTGAGTGAAGTGAATAGAAGCAGGAGAACATCGTATACAGTGACAGCAACATTGTAACAATGATCAACTGTGAATGACTTAGCTCCTGTCAGCAATGCAAGGGGCTAAGACAAGTCCAAGAGGCTCACGATGGAAAATGCTGCCCACATCCAGATAAGAACCATGGAGTCTGAATGTCGATGGAAGCACCCCATTTGGTTTCTTTTTTTGTTTTGTTTCTCCTTTCTCATGGTTCCTCCCATTGGTTTTGGTTCTTCTTTTACAACATAACTACTGTGAAAATATGTTTAATATAAATGTATATGTGGAGCTTATATCAGATTGCACACTGTCTTGGGAGAGGTGGAGTGGAGGGAGGAGGAGAAAATTTAAAACTCAAAATCTTGTGGAACTGAATGTTGAAAACTAAAATTAATGAATTAATTTTTTTTTAAAGAGATGTTTCTGAGTGGTGGCAGCCAACTTAGATTGGTTAATATGATGGGAGGTGTAGGTATATTCAAATGAAGTTCTTGGGGTCCCTGACTTAGGGTACTCAAATCTTGGTCAAAGAGACATCAATCTCCATATCATCTGTTTTAATAACAAGGAGAATCAACCTTTGCCCAGACCAGTCTAAGCAAACACCCATTATTCCAAACTTAGAATTTCTTTTACTCTTTGATTAGATCTTGGCCTGGGGAAATCTCTAAGAGAGATTTCGCGCTTGGGTTGATTTCTGGATGAAAAAGTAGAAAAGGAGAAAAACCTTGGTCCTGACTCAATAAAGTTATTAAATATGAGGGAGGTCTTCATTTCTCACAATGAGGAGAAGTGAAGGGTGAAGAGGGTGGGCTTGGCACCTTCTTTAGAATGGAGGGTCTAGGAAGAAAGGACCAATCAAAAAGTGGGGCTGCAGGGATGGTGGTTTCTCTATCATGAGAAATCTCTGGAAGCATGGTGTCAAAGGGTGAGAGGACCCAGGAAGAATTTCTTAGGAGTAGGACGAGATGCAGCAGTAATGAGATGTAGCAGTAACCACAGCCCTCCATGTGGGCTATGGAGACAATGGGGTATCTCAGCAGGGCCACCCTAGGAAGCATGGGCAGATACTTCTCCAAAGTCTTCAATGGGGTCCCCAAGACTCTAACTTGTGGCAGCCTGGGGGTGCTGCCAGCTTGGGCTCAGGTGGGCTATAAGGCCAGCCAATACATGAGCCAAAGACCTCAGCTCTGGGGTTCCCCATGGTTAGTCTATGCCTACCCCTGATGGGTCCTCCCAAATGAGAGGATTTAGTCATGGGGATGGCATAGGTCATGGTATGCTTCAGTAAGTTTCTTAGGTGGACCATCCTGGGCAGCCAGCCACAATAGTGATTAGGACCAGACCTTGGCCAACCAAGGGGAAGGTTTAGCCCAGTGTCTATCATGACCATTTGAATGATATATACTCATGCATAACCTAACTCCCCTGCATGAACTCAGCAACTTCCTGTGGGGAAGCAGGTAACCCTGTCAGAGAGCCACCCACATCCATACTGAAGTAGGGGCCGAGAGTGCAGGACAAGCACTGGCTGAGACCAGAGGATCTATGTGTCCTGTCTGTGAAGTCTAGGCATCCAGGCTGGCTGCTTCCTAAAGGAGGTCTCTTTCCAAACAGCCTTAGTCAATACATTGGCTGGGCTGCTGCCTGGGACATTTGATCTGGTGTGTGGCCATTGGGACTCTGGAGCCCCAGGAGAGAAAGTTAGCCCTGAGAGGAACTTTGTGAACCCTTGGGCAGCTTCCTTGGACCACTCTGAGCCTTTCTTCCAGACGGTGGTATTGGATCTGGTGACCCTGAAACTGCCCCTGGATCCTCTGTGGCCCTCTGGCTGTGGACACCTCCCCAACAGAGGAAAATATTGCCCAGGGGAAGCTGCTGAGTTTGTGGAGGGTGGGCAATGATTCCATCTTGTCCTCCTGTTCCTGTTACCATCAGCATGGACTGGGTCAGTGAGGAGGAAGGCTGATGGATACCAGAGGTCTGTGTGGCCTCTTTGGGAATCAGCCTATGAGCAGGGAGCCCCGAGGAGCCAGCTCCCCCCTCAGAAGGGAGAGTTCAGGAGGCAGCACCTGAACCAAGGGTGCCAGAGCTCAGCTGCCGTCCTTGACCTGCTTAGCAATGGTCTGACTGGACACTGGGAGTGAGTAGAGGGGGGCAGTCCTTGGATCTGGGAGCTGGGCTGGCATCCCAGCCTGGGCATTTGTCTGCCATGGCACCAGCTGGCCCAGTCTCTCCAGCTCTCCCTGCCTCAGTCTCATCTACAAAAATGCAGACCATACATACACTTGGGAGGGTTGAAACCTTGGAGGCCCTATGGGCACTTTTGCCACATTTTCCAAGTCTATCTTTGACTACTTGAGCCTTGGGTGCCCCCCACTTTGGACCCTACATGGCAGAAAATATCTCCCTTGTGGTATGAGCACCCCATCAGCTGCTCTCATCCTCCAGAGTCCCTCTCCTCCCCCACTGCACATAGCAGACCTGCAGTCATGGTCAGCTGGACGAGCCTCACCCACAGGCTCAGGTCATCTGACCCAACTACTGCAATTTGCAGAGGATGAAACTGAAGTCCCAGGTCTAGTAGGAAAGTAGCAATAGTGGCAAAGCAGGTATTCGAACCCAGGTCCCCAGATTCTGACATCTCTTGAACTTGTCACCGTACTACATTGCCTTTCAGCTCTTTCCCTCCCCCTCCTGCTCCTGCCACCTTTTTAGCCAAATGAACCATGGTTACCTTTAGGATCCAGAGATCTCCTCTCAGAAATGTCACAGGCCCACAATGGCTCCTGGAGTTAACAAGTTCCTGGATGCCTACCATTGTGTGCACTAGTCACTGTGGCTCTCTGGCTGGGGCTCCCTGGACAACCTGGCTTAGAATTTAATTAGGACCTTGAAACCTTGAAAACCAAATGTACCCCAACCTTGCCCCAGGGCTGGGAAACAATGATTTTGCTCTTACTTCTTGGACCAATAGGCCCTCTGGGGCTGCTTTGGCAGGAGCCAGGTCTAATTGGGACTGCATCGCTATGAGTGCCTGGAGCTCCTGAAGAAATGGCTCCCTGGAAATTGTTTCAGCGAAATCATGTTTCCTTAGTATTGTGATGGTGGGTGTAGGGAATTACATCACTGTCCATGGGTCCATCCATCCATCCATGTATTCATCTACCCATTGGCTCAACTGGAGGTGATTTACATCTCTCCACAAGGTCTGCTTCATGAAGAAAGGGCCCAGCAAATGCTTGCATTCACCTGTCAAGGTTATATTCCTGAGAGCTGGGAGATTTGTTGAAACAGATATAGACACAGATACAAACCCAGATGGAGACAAAGACAGCCGCACAGCAGATAGATTGAAACATTTATTATGACCTTACTACGTGCTAGGTACGGCTCAATGTCCCTGCCCTCAGGGAGCTTATATTTGAATTAAGAAAGTTGACTCTGGAGGGAGCAGAAAGGGGAGGAGAGAGAGGTGTGCAGGGGGGGAGTCTGCAGCAAAGTACAGCATGAATTATTTTTGTGCAGGCTTTTGTTTCCATTTCAATGGTGCTGAAGGTTGGGAGCCAGGGAAAGCACCTTGTGATTTTAGAGTGTTGGGGTTTGCTTTTACATTGTAGAGTTACAGGTTTTGGACCTGCCTTAGCTGATCTTTGTAAGGGACTTCAGGGAAGATGTAGCATGTCACATGGTGTAACCCCAGTTCCAAAGCTCATTGGCAAGGGTCGCACTCCTAACCTGCCCTTCGTGAGGGGTGGGAAACAGGAGAGCTCTTCAGGCATCTCTGGCATCTCTTCAGATCTCAAGCCTCTTCAAACTTCAGGTGCTTCTGGCTTCCAGCTTCAAGAGAAGGATGGGAGATGCCAAGCTCACTTCAGGTTGCTGAAGCAAAGGACCCTAAGAAGCTGACAAGACTGGAGATGGCAGTCTCAGAGATGTCTCCATCCTCAGCTTGCCACAGCAGAGACTTTGGGGAGTTAGCTTTCCCTTGGGAGAAATCTGGGACTTTCTCCTGGTTTAGCTGAGTTACTTTTCTCCCAAAGGGAGGCTTCCTTCACTCTGTATTGCCTGGTATGTATTCTCCTATGTATACTTTTTCTGATTTATCTTTTGTGATAAGACTGCATAAATGGGTTTCTTTGATTAAAAAAAAAAGTCACTGGGGGAGTCACAAGTTGGTCCAGGTTTGAAGGGCGTGGAGCTGGTGTGGATGCTTCCTCCAATGGAGAGTTTAGGGAGGATCTTGAGCATCCGGGACTCTAGGGGTGGAGGCCACACATGGTCTTGAAGTGGAAGGCAGGTGAACTTAGTGGGTAAAGCTCAACTCCTGGCATTTGGAAGACCCTGCCTTGAATCCAGACTCAGACATTTACAAGCTGAGTGCCTTGGGCAAGAAACTTCTCCTCTGTCTCTGTTTTCTCACCCACAAAATGGGCATAATTATAGCAGGTCCCCAGGGTGTTGTGAGGATCAATTGTGCAGTGCTTAGTGGATCTTAAAACACTATTTCTGTCTATCAACTATACTTCTGATTTTTATTGATGATCATACTCCCCTTTGGAAATGACCTTCTGCAGCCAAGGAGACCACCCTGGAAAAACAACTGTGATTCTGAGTAGGATGGCTATGATTTTAGTCACCACCCAGTCCTACCTATGAGTTAATCTGAGAAACACAAATGCCAATTACTTCTTTTAAAGTAAAATTTAAATCCTCCATTGCATGAAGACAGAGTAAACTATACAGAAATTTAAACTATCCGTGATAATCAGGGATGGGATATTCTGGTTAACAGAAAGTCCCCAGGTGTATGTACTTCCTGGGAATTAGGGGTCCAGAGTTTTCTTGATCTATTGAATCAGGATTCATTTCCCACTTCTGCCTCCAAGGATATTAGGAGTATCTCCTCATCACATTCTGCCCTGGTGAATTCCAAGCAGCAGACAGACCATCTCCACTGGGAGCAAGGAAGATGTTATCATGCACCTCCATCCAGAATATTGACACATTCCCCTACAGACCTTATCTATTTTTTTCCTAGAAGGAAAATCAAGGAAGAATTTTCCATATGGATCTTTGTATAGGTGATCTTAAGTAAAACTGTGAATTCAGACACTCTAACTGATCTGTGACCTCGCCTATTTCAATGTGATCTAGAATCATTGGATGATGTCCTCAAATAGTAATTTTAAAAAGTCATCACCAGGAGGTGACCATTTTTGAACTGTCCCTTTGCCAAGTGGGAGGGCAGGAAGCAATCTGCCAGGCCAGTCACAGGTGGGGGGGGGGTCAGGGACAGGGGCTGCTCAGTACTGTCCAGCCTCATCCGGCTCCCCATCATCTCACACAGAATCTGGGAATTTGTCTAAAACGCTGCTAAAATTCACCCAGGGAATGGGAACCTCTCTCAGGTTCAGGTTGCCTTTCCTGACTGACATCTTTGACAAGGGTCTTTGTGACCTAAATATGAAAGAGAATAGAACCCAGACGTGAGGAATGCAAAGTTCTCCCTCTTTTGGCAAAACTGAGCTTGGGCGGTGTGTGTGTGGGGGGGGGTCCTCTGGAGAAGCCCCTTCTGCTCTCTGGGCTTCACTACTTCCTCTGCAAAGACAAGGAGGAACTTCCCTAGATTCTGAGAACCTATGATTCACACCCTGAGAATCACTTGAGGAGCCGGGCTGCCTGGCACCAAGGACAGCACTTTCCCCACAATCGGCTTTGCAGTCAACTGGCTGCAAAGAGTGGCAGTGGGGCTGGGTCAGGAGACTTCCTCCCTCCCTCCTTTCCTTTCCTTCCTCCCTCCCTCCTTTCCCTTCCTCCCTCCCTCCTTTCATTTCTTCCCTCCCCTCTTCTTTCTCTTTCTCCCTCTCTCCCTCCTTTCCCTTCCTCCCTCCCTCCTTTCCTTTCTTCCCTCCCTCTCTTCTTTCTCTTTCTCCCTCCCTCCCTCCTTTCCTTTTCTCCCTCCCTCTTTTCCTTTCCTCCCTCCCTCTCTTCTTTCTCTTTCTCCCTTTCTCCCTCCTTTCCCTTCCTCCTTCCCTCCCTTCTTTCCTTTTCTTCCTTCTTTCTTTTCTTCTGTCCTTCCTCCCTCCATTCCTCCCTTTCTCTCTTCTTTCCTTCTTGACATGATTAATGTAGGAATAAATTGTGCAATAATGATATTTATTTGTAGCAATTTTGTTTTTCTTGCCTCCTCAATGGATGAGGGAAGGGAAGTGAGGAGGGAGAAAAGTTGGAACTGATAATAAAATAAAATCGCCTTTAAATTTTAAAAAAAGAAAAGAAAAAAAGAAAAATTTCAAAAAAGAAAAAATAAAATTAATAGAAAAACAGAAGTGTGCGAGTGCTCTGGTGGGAGCCCTAGTGGATCCTCTGGCTATACTGTCCTCCCCTCATTCTTCTTGTTACAGTCTTTACATAAGCTTTCTATGAGCACATACAGCTTGCCCTGAAAGGGGGGAATGGCCTGGATTTCTGTGTATCCTCTTTGTCTGCAAGCTGCCTGGCACGTGGGCTTACAAAGGACTTGTAGACTGATTGGTCTATGAATATATAAGCTTATAACTATACTGTGGAAGAAGCTAAAGAATGCATAGAAATGTCTCTCTTCTAACTCAAAGTCACCTTTCAGAAAAAAAGCCCTTTCGTGGGCATCTCCTCTGATGGCTCCTGGCTTATTGCAACTTTCCCATGGTCAGGGAAGAGAGGATGGATGTGGCCACCTGAGCCCTCCCAGACACTTGCACCAGCTCGCCCCATGAGCTCACCTGTGGACTAACGATGGCAGCCGTTGTCATTCATTGAGAAGGGTCCCCATGAGTGGCCCCTAGCACTGTCCCTGTGTTGGGCCCCAGTGGAAACTTCAGGGTCAGGGCTTACACCCTTCCTCTACACTAGTCATTGCTGTTACCCAGACTGTCTCAGCCATCCAGTGGTAAGAGTAGTTTGAGGAGGAATGAGAAGACACATCTGGCCATTGCCTTTGCGGTTACGCACACACATCCAGCCTTCTCAAACCCACATGGCCAGCAGGACTAGTAGGTGAATTCCCTTCTGAGAACATGATTCCAACCAGGATAGTGAATGGGAGATCCCTCCTTCTGTGCAGTCTGTGCACAGGTCTCTGAGGACCCTCAAGGATGCCTCCTGGCCAGGACCATTGCCTTTTTGGATTTAATCTCCCCCCCACTTATTTGTACAGACTTAGAGAGGCAAACAAAGACCCTCCCACAGTCTTTCCCCTTTCTCTAATGACTCTCATTTTTCTAGCTGCTTTGTCCAGGACTTGACAGTTTCCTATTCCCAGACTTCACCATCTGCCCAGATGTTTACTTTACTGCATTGTCAAAAGGTAGCATCTGGTAGTTGTTTTCCAAAGAATATTACTCTGGATGTTTGCAGGTTTTCCTGTGTACTTCTCATCAGGATCCTCCCTCTTAAATTCTCTGACAAAGCCCGAGCCAAACAAACTTCCATCCTTGCCTAGCTAATCCAAGGGGCATTTGGCCTTCGCCCCCTCTAATGAGAACCTGACACCAGCATGATATCTGGCACAGCAGATACTGTGGTCCAAACCACCCAAAGGCAGCTGCCCCATCTCACTCATCAGAAGCAGCCAGATACACTTTGGCTATCAATGCTGGTTCAACAGCGATGCACACACTAAGAATCACATAAATGTTTCTTGAGAATAAGCTCACAGAGGGCAAGGTCTGTCCCACTTTTGTCCCTTTATTCCCAGAACCCAGCACAGTGCTTAGCACAGGATACTTAACAAATGCACTTGTTTGATTCACTGAGGGAGCAGAGTTGAATTATTCAGCTTCCACTATTGGTTGCTAAGCTGGCTTGGTTAACTGGGGCCAATGCAAATGTGCCCAAAGTCACAGGACTGAGTTTCCTTTGAGTGGCTAGTTTTGAAGGAGTAAAATGGCTCATCTCCTCCCCATCTTGGGGCCTGCTCCATCCAGCTGTTTTCTTAGTGGCCGTGGATGATTTGTCATAAGAGGCCTGGCCAAGGCAGGGCAGATGGCTTGAACTAGTCTCCACCTGGCTCAGGGACAAACAGCTTGAAACACTGAGTTGATGCCACTAGAGTGAACACTCATTGGGGGCAGGGCTCTTTGTCTCCATATCACTGGCCCTCGAAGGTGTGGACACAGGGCAGATGTGGAGGTGCCCTATCTCCCAGCCTGTGGCCATGTGGAGAGATGGTAGGGGAGCTTTCGGCAGATAAAGGTCGTTTGGGGGGAGAGGCACATGTGTTTGTGGGGGGCTCTCCATGGAATCTAGGCCACTCGGAGCGACCAGCCCTGCCCATGTCCTCTTTGGCAGGGAAGTGTGCACAGCCTGCCTTTATGCTCTTGCCAATGAAGCTTTTGAAACTCTCTCCAGGGATGCTTTTTAATATCTCTTCCAAATTGAAATGTGAATTACCTACTTATAAGTGGAGCACCATGGCCTCCATGGAGCTGCCATAATACAGGAAAGGCTGTTTGTCTCAGCCCACCTGGCCACCTCAGCTGGCGCCTTCCAGGAGAGGAGGATTCCACGTGAGAAGGGAGGAGGTGGGAGAGAAGAAAGAAAAGAGGAAGGTGGGAGGAAGCCAGGGGAAGAGGGACATGGGAGGGGAGAAGGGTCCAAAGCTTGGCCCCATATTGTTTGAACATTTAAATGTTTTTAATTGGTGTCTTCTATATTTCTGTCACAGAGACAGCTGCAGCACAGGGGACAGAGGCAGAAAACCTCACGTTTTGTCTATGACAAACACTGGATGTGTTATCCTTGGCCAGTGGTTGAACCACCTCCAACAGGGAAGATACTGACCTGTTTCCATAGACACCTCACCTGGGAGAGCCTTGATCTAATGAAATCACAGGCCAATCTGGTCCCTTCTGTATCACTTACATTCCTCAATATAGCCCTCCCCCCTGCCCCAAGAGCTACCGCATATACAAAAAGAAAGAGAGAGAAAATCTAACAGTAAAACTAGTTCATCAAAAGTAAGCAAGGCCTCAAATAAGTTTGTCTCAGGCACCATGTTCCACAGCCATCACCCCTCACCCTGCAGAGGAGGAGCTGACTTCTTCTCCCTCTTCTTTAGGATTGAGTTGGGACCTGCATTTGAACTCGTTTGTTCAACTGTTGTCATTTATGGCATCTTCAGTGATGGATCCATGGTCTATATTACCTTCCTTGTTCCCCTACGTGACCTTCCTGGTCCTCTTACTTGACCTTTCTGGTTCTCCTATGTGATCTTCCTGGTTTTCTCACATGACCTTCCTGGTTCTCTGGTTCTTGTACATGACCTTCCTGGCTCTCCTAAGTGATCTTCCTGGTTCCCTTGTTCTCCTAGGTGCCCTTCTTGGCTCTCCTATGTTACCTTCTTGGTTCTCTTATGTGGTCTTCCTGGTTCTCCTATGTGGTCTTCCTGGTTCTCTTATGTGACCTTTCTGGTTCTTCTATGTGGTCTTTCTGATTTTCCTACATGACCTTCCTGGTTCTCTGGTTCTTGTACATGACCTTCCTGGCTCTCCTATGTGATCTTCCTGGTTCCCTAGTTCTCCTATGTGACTTTCCCGGTTCTGCTTTTTTCACTTTGCATCCATTCATGTAAGTCTTCCCATTCTTTCATCATGGTCACTATTTATTATAGCACCATGATAGCCCATCGTATTCTTATACTGCAACTTATTTAACCTTTCCTCAGTCAGGAGGCAGCTGACTTTGTTTCCCAGGTCTCTGCATCTACAAAAAGTGTGACTATAACTATTTCAGAGTCTCTGGGAGCCTTTTTGCCCTAACTTTCTTAGGGATCATGCATAGTAGTGGGATTTCCAGATCAAAGGGTATAGGTAGTTCAGTCACATTCTCAGCATATTTACAGACTGTTTTTCAGGATAACTAGACTAGTTCATGACTCTTCTAACAAACAGTGTATCCACGTGCCTGACTTTTGGTACTCTTTAGGCTAACCCTTTTATCAATGACTTGGTGGCATGTTTCTTGGATTTGCAGATGAGAGCTGGGAGGCCTGACTTTCACACACTGGCTCTCTCATACTGGCTAACCTGGGAAGCATCTAAAAGCATCCCAAAAGCCAGAGCATAGGGATAGATGCAAAAGCGTACCTTTAAGATAAAAAAAGATCAATTTTGCAAGTACAGTACAAAATGTGGGAGAGGATGCTAGCTAGCATTTAATTTCAGAGAGATCTGGGGGTCTGAATGGACCACAAGCTAATCAAGAGTCAGCAGTGTAATGGCAGTCCCAAAAGGCATGTTGTCTGAATCTGTATTCAAAGACATGGTGTCCAGAAAGAGGGAGGTGATGGTCCCTCTGCTCTCTGCCCCAGTCATAGCACATCTGGACTATTGTGCTCAGTCCTGAGCACTGAATGGTAGGAAGAGCCTTTAGGAGCCTGGCCCTGGGCCTCCGGCATGCCACGTGAAAGTTGGCGGGAGGAACTGGGGCTGCTGGGCCTGGAGAAGTTGCTGGATGCAGGAAAGCCACCTTCTGAGGCTGCAGCTCTCTTGAGTTGGGCTTAGAAGGGAATCAGGGACCCCAAGAGGCCAAGGCAAGGAGGGAGGACACCACGTAGAGGGATCCAGGCTCTACCTGGTGGCTGGGGTCCATGTGAGGACAACGCCTCAGTGCCTTTGTCCAGTAAGTGATGAGAGGATTAAAGAACTCAGGGCTCAGCATGGATCTGCGGCCTCCCTTGGAGACCTCCCTCCAAGCGGACAATGAAAACGCTAGCATCACCTTGGGGCAGCCAGGGGGTGCAGACCTGACTTCAACTACAGCCTCAGCCACTGCCCAGTTATGTGACCCCGACAAGTCACCCAACCCCTGCCAGCCTCAGTCTTCTCAACTGTAAAATGGAGATCATCACAGGATCTGCCTCCCAGGGCTGGTTGTGAGGACCCAATGAGATGAAACTTGCCAAGCCCTTAGCACAATGCCAGGCACATAGTAGTTATTGTATAAGCCTTGTTCCCCTCCCCTCCTCTCCCCTTCCCTCCCATTCAACCAGGCCCAAGTCCATTGAGAACCAGCTGGTCACTGAGCTCCCATTTCTCCCTGTTTTCAGTAAGAAAAGCCCCAACAAAGCTGAAAAGAGAAATAAAGCCAGTCCAGCTCTTCCTCTTTTGGACGAGGCTACCCTGGCTCTTGGAGCTTTTTACCTTACCCATATTCACCAGCTACCTCTTAAAGACCTATTCTAGGATTTTCCCAGGAATTCAGGCTCTCTGGATGAGACCCAGATGACCACCTGTCTGGGATCTGGCTGCCCAGGTTCTCCTGGTGCCTCCCTGAGGCCTGTGACCTCCCCTCCTCCCCTCCTCCTTTCCCCCCCTCTCTTTCCTCTCCCTCTCTCCCCCCTCCTCTCTCCCTCCCTCCCCCCCTCCTCTCCCCTCTCTCCTCTCCCCTTTCCCTCCTCCCCTTCCTCCCCCCTCCCTCCTCTCCCCTTTTCCTCCTCCCCCTCCTCCCCGCTCCTCCCCCCTCCCATTCTCTCCCTGCTTCTGCAGGCTGGCTTGTCTCATGAACCAGCTGCATTCCTAAGGTTTGTTTGGAAGTCTGTTTCTTGGAACTCCGAACACATTTTCCCATAGAAATGCCATTGGTTGGGCTCCCAGGAGGCCTTGAAGCCCCCTGAATCCCTCAGAGAACTAGTGGTGCCACTGCACAATTGGCACCACTGAACTGAGCCCCCTCCTTTGATAAGCAAAGGGCAACAGGGTAGGGGTGGAAAGGTAGTGAACAGAGGAGGGCACAGGAAAGTGGGTGGCAGACCCTTGTGCCCAATTCTGTTGGGCTGAGTCAGACATAGAATGAAGCAGATCTTCCTCTTGGGCATCCTTTGACCTCCTCCCCAGCCCCTCAGGGCCCCCCAACCCCACCCCCAGCCCAGCCCAGGCTCAAAGTGGCTGAGGTTCTGCCCAAATCACAATGGTCCTTCTCTCAGATGGTTCCAGCAAAGAGTCAGGAGAAAACCAGCCAACTGGCATGACAAGGCAAGAGGGGGAGGAGTGGGCCCAACTGATCCCCCTTCCTCCCTCTAAGAAGAGGAGGCCTGGCAGCAGAGGTTGAGCTTTGGGCTGCCTCAAAGGGCATTGACCCTCCTGTTTTGGCTGCCAGGCTCAGCAGCCACACTGCTCAGTTCACATCTCCTTTCTGCAGTCTTCTGATTACGAGGCAGCAGCTTCTGAAGAGCCCAAGAGGCCTGGGGAGTTGGAGTCCCGGGTCTTGGCCCACGCTGCCATGGGCATCCTGGCAGGCCCCCTCAAGGTCTTGTGGCTTGGCAGTGCTTTAAATCAAGGATACCCTTAGATCCAAGGAGCCACCAGAGGTCTAGTATGGATAGTTATTTTGACGTCCCTGGGGAGGCCTCCTACCTGCCCCCCAGTGTTCAAGGCAGTGCCAGGAGCAGGCCCTTGGCTCTGGTCCTTCTTAGAACAGCCTTTCCAGGCCATTCTTTGCCTCTGGATCTCTGGGACCATTGGCCTGAATATAATGAGGAAGCATGATGCAGGTCGCTTCTGTTCAGCCTGGTCTCAAAGCCACTTTAAGAGAAACCCAAAGTCCAGACTGCCCACAGTCAAGGACGCCCACACTAATGTGTGTGTGGCCATTTGCTCCTGTCTTAAATGAACTAAATAGTGGGGAGGGCAGTTTGGACAAATCTCCCAGACACCCTTGTGGGCTCAGCCTCAGACACCTGTACATTGGGGTGGCTAGGTGGTACTGTGAATAGTACCACTGGCCATGGAGTCAGGAGGACCTGAGTTCAAATCTGACCTCAGACACTTGACACACTAGCTGTGTGACCTTGGGCAAGTCACTTAACTCTAACTGCCTTGCCTCAAAAACCAAAAAACCAGAAACCTATCCATCCTCCCAAAAGGATGACCAGCAGCAGCTTGGAGGGACCTGGGGAGGCTTTCTGGCTGGGGTGGGCAGAGGGGCCTTCTGGGCTCTTTGTGGGAGAGGAGGATCTTTCATTGTCAGCTGACTGATCCTCCCTGTGTCCTTTCCTTTCTCTTGTCTTCCCCAGTCTCATGTGTAGAATGAGAAGATTGGACTTCATGGTCACAGAGGTCCCTTCTAACTCTCGGGCCATTCCAAGACTTTTTCTCCCTTGTCCTGGGCTCTGGGGTCCCTCCCGGCTTTGGTATTCAATGATTTTTCCGGTATTCCCATCACCTGACCAGACCCTTCTCAAATATCTAGCATTTGATCAGAAATGTGTGGGGCTTTAATGTGGGATCCAAAGAGCTGCTGGTTAACAGCCCCCGTCTGAGCTAGCTCGAGGTGCAGATCATGGGAAGACATGGGGAAGTCAGGGAAAGGCCAAGGGCCTCAGGTCAAGGAGAAGGCACACCCTTTCGAGATGCCATCTTCCTAGAAGTGACCCAGCTGCCAGGGCACAGGGGGCTGGATTGTTGCTGAGGCAGAGACAGCCTGTGGCAGGAAGAGTGGAAACCTTCAAGCAGCCAACTTCTAGATTATGGGGAGCCTGGGGGCTAATGTGGATGAGGCAGGTTCCCAGCTGTGAAGAGCCATAGAACAGCAATGAAAAAAGAATGAGACCCAGACCAGGAATTCCAAAGCACTTTAAAAGATGATGAAAGCCCAGCCTCCCCCAAGCCAACACCGTTATTAACCACCTTTTACAGAGTGGTGGAGTGACTTGTTGAGGATAACAGGCAGAGAATGTCTGGGGCTGGATTCAAACTTGGGTCTTGCTGGCTCCTGGCTCCACTCCCTAGCCCTGGCGCCACTGAAATGTCCGTCATCCTCATCCTCATCATTTCTTGATGCTGCCCGTCCTAATATCCATCCTGTGTTCAGATTCAGGGCAAGGGATAAATCTACATCAGCAAGCAGGTGCCCAGTGCCTGGCCTTCCCATGACTGAATCATATGCCCTAATATTGGGCGGGATCTTCGAAAGTGGCTATTTCAAACCACAATTAGAGAGGAGGAAAAAACCAACACTTGTATTGATTCATCTCAGCCTCAGTGAATGGGAACATACCCTGACAGCACGAACTGGACATGATCAAGTGTCAACAGGCTCCAAGCATGGAAAGTGGGAAAGGCCAAGAAACAGGAGGGACACGAGGCTGGAGGAGGCCACTGTTGAGGAGATTGTGAAGAGGAAACAGGCCGGCCTGGAGCCAGGACGTGTCAGCCTGCAAGGGGCCAGAGATGGGCTCTACCTGCTCTGACCAAGCCTCCTTCCCTGTCCAGGTCTCCATCCTGGCTCCCTCGTGCCATTCACTTTAGATACAGCTAAGCCCAGGCTCCACCAACAGCCTCAGGAGAAGCCTTGTTGGGGCCTGAAGGGGTCATTGGGCTTTCCAAGCCTGCGCCAGCAGGGCACCAGCTGTATCCTGCTGTGTTAGGGAGGCAGCCTTGCTATGGGCCAAGAGCTTCAGGGAGGCCACTGGGTCACTGCTGCAGTTACTACAGAGTCCAGGAAATGCTTTCTGCTTTCGCAGGCATGGTCATGGGAGCAGAGGGAGGTAAAGACCACAGGTATCAGACTGACTACAAATAGTCAAGTGTCAGCCCTCCAAATGTGAGATCAAGGGAGAAAATGAAAACCCATCCTTGCCATGTTGCCTAAAAGTGAGCTAAAAGCCACCTCTTAGGGTGTTTTTATCTTTGCTCAGAGACTCATGTGGTCAAACATTTTGAGGACTGGACCACACAGGGCTTGAGATTCTCATTGTAAATGGACCTCCAGGGATTGAGAAGTCATAGCCAACAGAAGAATGGCTCAGAGCTTCAAGTTGGGGAGGTGGTGAGGAAAGGAGACGGTGGAGTTGGCTTCATCTGTACCCAAAGGCACCAGGGGCCATCCTTCCAATGGACCCCTGATTTTCCCAGCCTGCAGTGCCCATGCAGATGCCCTCAAGGACAGCAGCTAATGACGTGCCAACTTCTGTCCATCTAGTCAGCATCTACTGCTACTGGGCATTATGCTGAGCCCTGGGGACACAAAGATAGTCCCTGTCCTCACTGAGCCCACTTTCTAATGGTAAGGGGTGGAAGCCAATGATATGCAAACAACCAGCTATGTGCATACATGAAATATGCAGGGCAAATGAGAAGTTATCTCAAAGGCTTTCTGGAGAAGGCGGGGTTTCAGAGGAGTCTGGAAGGAATATGGCAGAGCTGGGAAATAAAGGGGAGGAGAGGAAACATTTCAGGTGTGGGAGTGAGCCAAGGAGAAGCAGGCACAGAAATGGGAGATGGAGGGTCTCATCCATGGTTCACAGAGTCCAAGGAGAGTCAAGTGTGGAAGAAACCTAGAAAGGTAGGAGGGACCACATCATGGAAAGCTTTGAAAGTCAGCAGGAGGATTTAATATTTGAAATACCTGATCACTTGGAGGCCATAGGGAGCCCCTGGAGGTTATGGGGGGGGGGGTGACATGGTAAGATCTGTGCTTATCCTGTGTAGCCTCTGGGGAGGGACAGCCTATCCTGTGGCTGGGAAGGCCCCAGGGTGACAATCTTTAGTAGAGCTCTTTTGTGATGCACCCCCCTCCTGCCACCAGCCAGCTCACTAGAGAAGTGTGCCTTTGAACTCCTTTCTTCTGTCACTCGAAGTAGCTCAGGGTGGGCCTGATTTACTTTATTAGACACTTATGGAATTTATGGTCTGAAGCACTTTTACCCCTGCATCATTTGTCTAGGTCCTTTCAAAACACCAGGGGTCTAAGGAGCAAAACTGCCAAAGCTATGGGCAAAGCAACAGGGCTTCCTTTAAGCCTCCAAGGCAGTCTTGGAAGGCAATGATTTCTGCCCAGGGCCTTTGTTGGGCATTTCTATAACCAGCCCTTGGACACTGAGGAAGCAAGAGGCAAATCCTCTGACTCAGTCCTCTGGAGTTAGGAGATCTAGGTTCAAATCCTGCTCCATTATCTCTGTTCTGACTGGAAGATTCTCCTTCCTCACCAAGGCCTCTTAGAATCACTAGCTTCCTTCAAAGAATGGTTTAATATGATTCTGTGGGAAGACTGGGGGTGGTGAGTCATGGGATCATGGACAAGGGGTCAGGTCCGAGCTCCTTGCTTACAACAGTGGTGACCTTGGGCAAGTCCTTAACCATCCTGGGCCTCAGTTTCTCCTCTACAAAATGAGGCTGCTGTCAAGGTCCTTCCAGTTTTATGTCTATGTTACTACATGATGTCTTTCCTGATTCCAGAATGTGCTTGTATTCTCTTCTGACGATAAATTTTAACATTTACTTTGCCATATCAGGAGCTGGGTGGGGTGGTGGCTAGAGTTTTGGACTTGAAGTCAGGAAGACGTGAGTTCAGAATCTTGTCTCAGTGGTTACTAGCCCTCAGCCTCAGTTTCTCCATCTGTAACATGAGCATAACAATAGCACCTCCTTCATAAGATTGTCTGTCATGCTGATCATATGAGCTAACGTCTGCTGTTAAGTAACAATAATAATGACAATGATAAAGTCCCAGAATGCAACCTCTCTGAGGGCAGGAAATGTTCGGCTTTCTTCTTTGCATCACCGGCGCCCAGCGTAGTGTCTGTCAACAAAAGCTTTTGAGGGAGGGAGGGAGGGAACGAAAGAGGAGGGGGCTCGGTGGAGAGAAGGAGAGCCAGCATTCAGCTCTCCCTCCCAGAGGAAGGATCTAGCACCGGAGTCCCATTGGAATTTTAGCCAGACGCTAAACTCCATGGAGGAAGTGAAGGAATCCTCAGGAGAAAAGCTTTTAAAAGATCATTTGACTACATCGGGGAGTTGAGGCGCTGCTGATGCATAAGCTAGACCAGCTACTTCTCCCACTGGCCTTTGTTCTCAAAAAGACTCAAGGAAGTCAGGGAGGGACCTTCGGGCCTCAGAGCCAAGGAGGGCCAGAGAACAGCTGGCCTGGGTGGGGGTGGGGGGGAAGCCAGGCCTCAGCAGGGGACCTGAGCAGACCCCCAAGCTCCAACATCTCAACACACTTCCCAATACCCCCCCTTCCCCTCACATTTGTTCATTAATAAATCAAACTGAATTAAACTTAATTGAATCTTAAGGATTTAGAGAAACTCTACCCTGCCCGTCCCCTCACCCCTGCCCCAAGTCACCAAAGGCTGGACTGGACATAAAGGTTCCTGTGAATGAATGAATGTCTAGGATGAGAAGGGATGGAATCACTGGGACCAAGCCTGACTGTATCAAGAACTAGTCTTGCGATTACATGAACTGATGCAAAGTGAAGTAAGAAGAACCGAGAAAACACTGTAACAGAAACAGCAATATTGTTCAATGATCAACTGTGATCATTAGTTCTTCTCAGCAACGCAAGGATCCAGGACAATTCCAGCAGATTTGAGACGGAAAAGGCTATCCACATCCAGAGAAAGAACTGATAGAGTCTGAAGGCAATTGAAGCAGACGTCTTCATCTTCTTTTTACTTTTTCTCTTTCCTCCCTCCCTTCCTTCCTTTTTTCTCTCTCTCTCTCTTTCTTTCTTTCTGTCTTTCTTCCTTCCTTTCCTTCCTTCTTTCTTTCTTTCTTCCTTCCTTCCTTCTTTCCTTCCTTCTTTTTCTTTCTTTCTCTCTTTCTCTCTTTCTTTCTTTCTTTCTTTCTTTCTTTCTTTCTTTCTTTCTTTCTCTTTCCTTCCTTCCTTCCTTCCACAAAATGACTAATATGGAAATGTTTTACATGATTGTACATGTATAGCCTATATCGGATTGCTTACTGTTTCAGGGAGGGAGGAAGGAAGGGAAGGAGAGAGAGAGTTTGGAACTCACAACTTAAAAAAAAAGGCAACAAATGTTAAAATTGTTTTTTATATGTTTTACATGTTTTTAAATTCTACATGAAATATTAAAAAAAATGAAGAAGAAGAAGAACAGTCCTTGCCAGACTGACCCTATTGCACTTTGTGACAATGTCAGATTTGGGGCAGAAGCAGCTTCCTTTGCCAAAGCCTGGGCTGGAGTCTCCAGGACGGTACTTGTGGAACCAAGGAGAGACGGAGGGCTGAGGGCAGCCCAGTTAGGTGGTGACAGCCCGTGAGCAGCCAACATTTACTTCTTCATACTTTTACTGAGCCAGACACCCAGGGTATGAAGGAATGCCCAGTCCCCTCCCTCAAGGCGCCACCATATGCCGACAGCTAAGTATGTAGAGGACCTTCAGCGCACAAGCAGATCCCTTGAGATGGAAGCATCTGTGGGAAAGAAGTCAGGCCCTTGCTTCTGGGAGGAGACATCACATGTTCTCCTCCTGGGTGGGTGGGTCTGGAACCGACTTCATTCTTAAATCTCCCAGAGGGAAGAGCAGTTGCTCCATCTTGGAAATGGTGTTCGTAGCTGACTCTGGTGAATCACTTAACCTGTTTGCCTCAGTTTTACCATCTATAAAAAGGGAATATAGAAGCATCTACCTCCCAGGGTTGTCGTGCAGCTCAAATGAGACAGTAATCGTAAAGTGCTTGGCACGAGGCCTGGAATGAAGCAATTCCTCCATAAACCTTGTTGTCGTGAGTGTTATTACCCATCCACAGGCCTGGCGCTGGGTAATGAGCCAGGCAGGGAAGGGCTCCTGCTCTCTCACCCCTTGTAGAACCTGGGGAACTGCTCTTGGGGCTTTTTTTCACTTGTCCTTTTCAGCTCTGGGCACAGACAATGGAGTCTTGAACCCAGGGCTCAAGCCCTGGTGCCCTTGGCTGGATGTCACCGCCAGCCTGCCTGGAAAGCTGTTAGAAGCCAGGGAACTGGGGTGTGAGCCTGGGGGAGGCAACCATTAGAGAACTCCAGGGCTGGGGAACCTGGCCTCAAAGCCACACCTTGAGTGAGTCCAAGTTTTACAGAATCGTTCCTTTTATGAAGGGGATTTGTTCCCTGAGGTTTGTATTCAGTCAAAGGGCTGTGCTTGATAACCTAGAGCGTGGCCTCAGAGGCTCCCCAGCCCTGGGAGTCTGTAGGACCTGAGTCATACTCTGAAGCTAATCTCTCTCACTGGCTCAGGAACTGAAGAGGTGCCGGGGGTCAGGCCCCCCAGGTATTGGGGGAAGGGATCTTTGCTTCTTTTTGGTCTTCTGTTGAAGCAAGCTTTGCTTTGTACAAACTAATCTGACTGCGAGGCTGAACCAGGAACCCTAAAATTGGGGGACATAACTGATGGGGGCTCAAACCAAGGGCAGAGAGAAAAGCCACCCCCCCAAGCCTCTAGTCCTTGGCCAGGCGTGATGGGAACCAGTAGGCCTTCAGGCCATGGAGTGGGGTCAGGGAGCAGGCAGAGGCACACAGAGTCATTCCAAGAGGAAAAGGAGGTTTACAAGGTGGGGGGGGGGCACAGGAGGCCTCGGGGCACCCGGGCTGAGCTTTGAATTTGGAGAGGGGGGAATGAGGAGGTGAACACAGCTGGGAGGAAGGTGCCAGGAGAGAGAGCCACTCAGAGAAGGACGAGCAGATCACTGTCTAGGCAGGCCAGAGGCTCCGGGCCCTGGGGGAACAGTGTGGAAGTGGGGGTAAGAAGTGGGCTCCCAGCAATGGCTCTTCCTGCTCCTCCCCCTGGGGCCAGAGCTGCAGGAGTGAGAGAGAAGGGACCCAGCCAGAGAGGAGACAAGGCATCTTCTGAGGAGGGCCCAAGGTCCGTGCCCAGGAGATGGAAGGACAGGGCTGGGAAGGGGCGCTGAGGGCCGGGAAGAGGTGCTGAGGGCTGGGAAGGGACATTCCTTCAGAATGGGTCTGGCGCTCCAAGGAGGGAGAGGACAAGGGGTGCTCCCTCAGAATGGAGTTGGGGCTCCAAGGCTGTAGTGCATGAGGAGGACAGAGGACAAGGCAGGATAAGAGAATAAGGGGGGGCCCTCAGCAGATGTAGATGACGAGTTTGAGTCATGGAGAAGAGGCGAGTGGGCACTGGCGAGTGCTTGCAATGGCAGGGTGGTGGCAAGGGGATGGAGTCCCCCCGGGATGATCCAGTCTGGAGTTAGGGCATGTCCTGTGGCTCAGGAGCTCCTGAAGCTGGGCCACCAGTATAGATGGATGCCAAAGCCAACGGTCTGGGGAGTGTGATGCTCTCTGCTCCAATGGCAGAATAAGAAGCTGGTTCAGAGCATTTCTCTCAGAACTCGGAGGCTCACTCTACCCAGAGCACCCACAGGGTCCAAGGGGAAAGAAACCATAAAGGGAGGGGGGCACACGTCTACAAAGTGTGTGTGACCTTTCTCTGTAGAGTTTTCATGAAGATCCCTTTTGGCGCAGCTCTCGGCTGGCCTCACTGGACAATGCTTCTGCTGCCCCAAAGACAAGGGGGCCCATTTTCTGGACCCACACCTTCCATGGGGCTGCCATATTTCTGCATCTGGATTTGCTGTCTCTCTCTCTCTATGCACCCAGCTAGATAATGTTGTCTCCTACTGGTCCCCTCTCAAATAATAAGAGGGAAGGGAGGGGAGAAGAGGAAGTGACACACTGCCTTCTGCTTCTCCAAAGAAGAGTGAGTACACGGTGCTCTGAACTGACCTCTCCCCACATCTGGACCTCTCTCCCATCAGACTCCTCTGTATTGGACCTCTCCCCACATCTGGACCTCCTCCCCATCAGACTCCTCTGAACTGAGCTCTCCCCACATCTGGACCTCCTCCCCATCAGACTCCTCTGTACTGGACCTCTCCCCACATCTGGACCTCTCCCCCATCAGACTCCTCTGAACTGACCTCTCCCCACATCTGGACCTCTCTCCCATCAGACTCCTCTGAACTGACCTCTCCCCACATCTGGAGCTCTTCCCCATCAGACTCTGCTGTACTGAACCTCTCCCACCATGTACATTATGTACATGTGTGTGAATATCATGTAGGGGCATGTGCACATTGCATCATGTGTCATGTGTGGTCCTGACCTTGAAGGAAGGATGGAAACGGAGCCCTGTCTCCCCAGTGCCTGGAGCCAGGCAGGGTGGATGCCACCTAACCTTGTCTTGAGGCACATCCTCTGTCCAGATGACAGACAAATGTTGCTGGGTTGAAATCCTTGCTGTGAGCTAACAGATGCGTCACCATGGCCAGGCTACCCTCCACCCCAGCTCCCGACTTCATTTTTCTGTTGGGTGTGATCTATTAGGCCCAGTTTCATCCTCCAAAACTGCACTGAATCAAGCTTTTGGAGATCCTCAGTGTCAGGGGTTGGGCCATCCTCCCCTGCTGGAGAGCCCAGCTCCTCTAAACAAGAGCCCACAGATGTCCATCAGCCTTCTGGAGGTCAGTCAGTCTGTGGGCCCTCACTGGGTCTGGACTCAGCTGGGACAAGAAGCCCAGGTGGCTGTTGGGACTACATTAATGCCAAGGTTGGTGCCCCCAGCATCACCTTTGAGGAAACCAGGACCAGAGGTCCCTGGGGCCCATTGGCACAGCTCCCTCAGACGTCCCTTTGGGCTAACAGCTACTCTCCAGGTCACCTCAGACTCTTCAGAGTCCATCCCAACACTAGGTGTGGCTTTTCCTTCATGGCTTTTCAAACCAGTTTGTCCTACCAACATGAGTAGACTGCCATAAGCTCCCGGTTCCTGAGGAGTCTTCCTGAGGAGGCAGAATTCTTGAGTTCTGTGCATCCTGGCCAGACTGGGCTGCTCTGCTGGGTCCCTGGATTTCTGCTCCTGAGGAAATGGGGAGGGGTGGATCACGGGGATCACAGTGACTTCTGCGGTCCACCTGCTCCACACAACAAACATTTGATTTCCTTCCCAGGATCACCCACTGGGCAGCCCCTCAGTTTATCTTTCTGTAGCATTGGGTACAAGTGAGGGGAAAGGGAACAAGCTAGGTGCCAGGCACTGTGCTGAGAGCTTTGAGAATAATATCTCTGGGAAAAGGAGAAAATCCAAAACTCAAAATCATATGGAAATGAGTGTTGAAAACTAAAAATAAGTTAATTTAAATTTTTAAAGAGGCAAAAATTAAAAAAAAAAAGAAAATGTCATCTTGTTTGATCCTCACAGCCACTTTGGGTGGTTATGATCTTTATTTTTCAGTGGAGGAAACCAAGGCAAACAGAAGCTAAGAGACAGCCCTGGAATTTGAACTCAGACCTTCCTGATTGCAGGCCCAGCCCTGCACCACCTAACTACCTTTCCCTCTAGGGTTACCCAGATGTTTTGGGGGTGAGGAGGGGGTCCGGGGACTAGAATGGGAGGTGTTTGGCCTCCAGGCCCAGTGCCCTCCAGGGGCGTGTCTACACACTCACTGTCCTTGAGCGCACTCTCCAGCCAGTGGGGGTGCTGGGGGTAGGGTGGGGCTGGGAGTGGAAAACAGGGTTTGAATGTCCCCAACTCCCACTGTGTGGCCTCAGGAAGGAATCCCAGCTCCCAGGCTCCATTGCCTTCCCTTGTGGGCAGCAGACCCCAGGAGCCCTGCGGAGGTGCAGGGGATTGTGCACACACCGGGGTGGGGGGGGGTGGCAGATTTAGGGCTCCACCCCAGAGTCCTCTCTGTCTCCCTCTGTCTCTTCCTGTCCCACTCCCTAGCCACCCGGTGCCCCAACCTTCACAAACCACTGGCTTTAGCTTCTCTGGCCCCTCTTCCCAGGGGCTCCCGTGGCACCCTGAGGACCAGCCACCTGATTCTCTCCAAATATTCTGTTATCTAAGCTTTGCTCTATATTCGTAACAGCTCCCACCCACTCTTAAGGGGACAATAAGACTGGCGGACAGTCATGTTTCATCTCTTAAAATGCCAAGTCCTCCCAGGAGCGCCTGGGCGGGGCCAACCCCCCATCACCATTCAGAAACCCCCTGGAGGCTGGGACTTGTGCCTCCCTGCTTTGTTTTTAGCTCAGCCTTCCCTCTGGCCTGGCCACCCAAGAGCAGGGACCACACTCCCTAGAGGCATTTGTAATCCACCTGGGCATTGCTGTGTGAATGGCTGAGAAGTCTCTGCAGGGCTCCTACCAACCCAACAGCCATCTGCCTGCAGCAACATCCCCAGGGGATTAAAGACATTCTGGAGGAGGGGAGCCCAAGAGGGTCAATGATGCCTCCCTGGAGGTGGAGCCACAGCCAGAGGGCTCTTACCAAGAAGTCTGCACAACTCAAGGCTCATGCCACCCTGGGAGGATGAAGGGAAGGCTTCTGGCAGCATCTGTGGACCAGAAGGAACAGGATGTGAAGGTCCTCCTGGGTCTCTATCAGTCCTGGAGGAGGTGCTGTGCCTGCTGAGGAGGTGGTCGACCTGCAAAGGGCTCTCAGGGGAACGAGCTGGGTGACCTTGGGGCAGTCACTTCCCCAGTCAGAGCTGAGGTTTCTTCCTCTTCCCCCTTCCTCCTCCTTCTCTTCCCCCTGCTACCTCTTCCCCTCTCCCCCCTCTTCCTCCCTCCTCCTCCTCCCCTTCCTTCTCCTCCCCCTTCTTCCTCCTCCTCCATGCGTGTCAGGCCAGCAGCAAAGTGCCTCTCTTGGAGGCTGTGGGGGCTCAGCTACCCCACAGACCAAGGTTCTGCCTCCACTTTGGAGTCCATTTGCATTCAGAGCATCTTTGGACAAGATGAGACCACCTCTCTACCTAGGAGAATTCCCCCTCCAAGCAGTGAACACCTGGGTCCCTCCTGGTGCCCTCCAGGAAGGACAGACTCTGCTTAACTGGCTGTCCTTCCTTCCCATGTTTGGAAGTACCCTCAGGAGCCTGGGTGCAGCCCCAAGCGCAGCTTATGTAAGTGCAGCCTCCCACAAAGTCAAGCCCTTTTGCATTCTGGGCTAATTTTAGGGGCCTTTGATTGGCAGAGAAGGCCGAGGTGGAACAGGGATCGCATTCATTTGGATTTGACGTCTGACGACCTACTTTGCAATCTGTCCTGGGAAAAGGAGGAGGCCCTCCCTCTATCTGCTCCCCCTCCATGATGCAGTCTCAGCGACTGCCATCCTTCAGAGAGACTGAAAGGCTGTGGGGCCTTCAGGGTCAAGCTTCAGATGGCAGCATGCTGGGATAGTGTGGGGGCCAGGTGCCCCCCTGCCCCCTTCCCTGGAAAGCTCTTCCTCTCTTAGCTTCCCTGACAATGAGAGCCTTGGGGAGGCCCCTAGTCCCCATGTGGCTCCATGCCCAAGGTGCCCAGGAGGGTGCCCCATCCTCTCTCTGTTCTCTGAACCCTCACTTATTTAGATTTCTATCTGGGCTTGGCCTAGAAGGAGGACCCGAATTTGGGAATAACTGCCAAAGAGGAAGCAGGCAGCCTTGCTTCTTGGGGAGCCGGGGACTGCTTCTCTCCGGGGAATGCTCTGTCCATGGTGCCACCAAGCAGCATCTTCCATGTCCCCAGCATCTTCTTTCCGAGCCACTCCCAGTGTTCATCTCTACCCCCACCCTACCTCTGCCCACCCTTCTGACTAAAGTGTTCATGACTGATATTCCTCCCAGGAAATTTGCATGGTAACCAGGGGAACAGCTGCTGAAGTGGGTCGGAGGCTCTTTGGGGGCAGTGACTAGAGGTAGAGGACATTCCCAGATCCTGGGGAGAAGCTGCTGTGGGTTGGGGGGCAGTGGCTGACCACTGAGAGAAGGAGGAGCAAGACCTTGTGTGAGAGATGGTCGAGGGAAGCCTGAGAGAAAACTAGGGATTCCCAGAACTGGAAGCGGTAGGAGGACTGGATGCCTGTGCAAAGACAGGGAGGCCGGAGATGAACAGTGACTGAGTCAGTTGGGCTCGAACATGAAGGTGGGGGGAGAAATGTGAACCCAGAAAGACAGGCTGGAGCTGTGATCTCAGACATGAAGACCTGAGTTCAAATACAGCCTCAGACACTTCCTGGCTGTGTGACTGTGGCCTAGACGAGCCTCTGAACCTCCCAGAGGAGGCTTCCATTAGCACCAGAGCCCTCCCCAGGGAGTCTCTGGGCTCCAGAAATGACTGCTCCTGCAGCCAGTGATAGAATAGGGCCGAACTTCCTGGGGGATGGCTGCCCAGGAGGGACCCCCAGTGAGGGATTTCTGGGCCCGGGAATTCCCCTGGAGCACTTGGCCAAATCTCTTGGAGAGAAGAGGAGGGGCCATGTAGGTGGGGGAGCCCACCACAGGAAGGGCTTAGAGGGAGCCCCTGAATTTCCCTGCTAGGAATCTGGAGAAGAGAGGGAAGATCATGGGGAGGTGAGGCCTGGCCACCCTCCTTGAACCTTGGTCGCCATCAATCACAGGGCTTGCACATCCTGGAGGAGCCTTGGTACCTCCTGTCCCACCAGCCCTCTCTGGGCCTCCTGCAGCCTCACACGCTAAAGGCCAAGTGCCCCATGATGGCACCTGGGAAGTATCTTCCTCTTTTTGCTTCTCCCCATGTCTACAGAGGGTGACTCCTAACATTTGACATTCTCTAGTCACACAAACTGACCCAGATTTAGCATGTCAAAGCCATAAGTGCCTTCTAGAGTGTTCCTCTCCTCATAATCAGTCTGTGAGGTCAGGAGCCCCTATCAGCCTCAGGTGACAGCTGAGGAGGTCAGAGAAGGAAAGACACTTGACCAGGACCATATAGATAGCAAGGAACAGAGCAGAAATTCAGAACCAGCCCTGGCTCCTTGTGCCTCCTTCAGAGCTTGGCATACTCCTTTCCTATTGGCTTCACTTGGTCTTGTTGGGGGTTTGCCAGATAAGGAGCAACTGATACCTGGAACCCCATGTTTATCAGCTGACCCTGCCCCGGGTATCAAGTTCATTCAGCCATTCAGACCAGTTCACCGGCAACAGCTAACCAAGCTGTTGGACTGACCCTCCCCAGAGCAGGCTGAGAGTGCCCCAGAGCCCATGGGCTCCCTTCTGCCCCTTCCCCCCTGCCCTTGGCAGCTGCCTGGGACCACAGGGAAGGGAGCACATGTTGGATTTGATTTGGCCTCTTGTCAAAGAAAGAGAAGGTAGCCTGGAGGAGGCCTAGGGAAAGTATAATGTCAGAGCTGGATCCCATCATTGGAAGAGGAGTCTGGGGCACAGAGAGGGTCTCACTGGGTGCCCTACCCACCAGGGATAGCTCTACTTCTGTCAGATGTGGTGGGATCATTCCAGAGAGCCAGACCTGGGCAGCCTGAGAGATTCAGGTCATACATGGGAACTGAGGATCTACCACAGGCAGTCCCTCCATGGATGCTGATGGAAGGCAATTTGGCCTGAATAACCCACATTATTGACACCTTTTCCCATTCTCTGTATTTGGCTGTTAGAAATAGATATTAGCCTGAAAAGGCACAGTGTTTGTATTTAGTGAAGCCCTTGGGAGTTTTGAAGGCAATCTGTAGTAATGGGTAACTAAAGAACACTTTTTTCAGTTTTGAAACTGATGGAGGTGTATGGATACAACAATGGATATACTCTAATAGAGAGAACTGCCTCACCAGAGGCTGACATGGTAGAAAAGAGACTCATCTGCAGGCAGACTTCAGAAAAACCTGGAAAGCACATGAACTGATGCTGAGTGAAGTGAGCAGAACCAAGAGAACACTGTAAACAGTAACAGCAACATTGTAACAATGAACAACTGTGAATGACTTAGCTCTTCTCAGCAATGCAATGATCCAAGCCAATTCCAAGTGACTCGTGATGGAAAATGCTGTCCACATCCAGAGAAAGAAGTGGGGAGTCTGGATGCACACTATTTTCTCTCTTTTTTTTTCCTTTAGCAGGGTTTTTCCCTTTTCTTCTGATTCTTCTTTCACAACATGACTAATGTGGAAATATGTTTAATATGATTGTACATGTATAACCTGTATCAGATTGCTAACTTGGGGAGGGGGGAGGGGAGAGAGGGGGGAAATTTGGAATTCAAAATCTTATAGAAGTGAATGCTGAAAACCAAAAATAAATGTAAAATATTTATATTTTTTAAAAGAGGCTTGTCTGAGAGGGAGAGGAGGAGGGATCATGAGGGTGATACCATGCACCTGGCTTTAGGACAGAGGAACTCTGAGGGGGGGAGGGGAGGGGGTTCCATTGAAAACACCCAGGTGCAGATTCTGAGGCTCCAGGTGGTCCAGCAGACCCACTGTGATGAGCAGGATCTGCTGAGCTCTGGCAGAACTGTGGAAACCAGTCTAGAACCAACACTTAAAATATAGACAAATTAATAAAATAAGGGAGATTTTAAGCAACCCAGTGTCAAGAAAGAATCAAGTGAGCTACAAGTGAGCCAGCAAACAGAAACGTGACCATGGACCAGAACACTGACCAAATAAACTTAGAATCTGGTCCTGTGTTGGAAGCTAATCCACCATCGATCTCAGTAGTTGAGAATGAGAGCTCTTCTTAGGAGACAAACTTGATCTCAGTGTATGTGGGGGGTATATGTGTGTGGTGTGTGCACGCATGTAGGTGGCACATGTGGATGTGTGCAGTGTGTGCATGCATGTACATGGCACATGTGGATGTGTGTGGCATGTGCATGTGTATACATGGCACATGTGGGTGTGTGAGGCATGTGCACTCATGTAGGTGGCACATGTGGATGTATGCGGTGTGTGCACGCATGTAGGTGGCACATGTTGATGTGTGCAGTGTGTGCATGCATGTAGGTGGCACATGTGGATGTGTGTGGTGTGTGCACACATGTAGGTGGCACATGTGGATGTGTGTGGTGTGTGCACGCATGTAGGTAGCACATGTAGATGTGTGTGGTGTGTGCACACGCGTAGGTGGCGCATGTCAATGTGTGTGGTGTGGGTGAGGTGTGTGTGTGTGTGTGTGTCTGTGGCAGGGCTTGGATACCCAGGGACATTTCCACTGGCATTTCCCGAGCCATTTTAGTGCCCTTCTCCTCTGTGAGCAGCTACCACTGGGGGCTTCTCTCTCTTGAGGGGATGTGGCTCTGCCCCAACAGGAAGTCTGTGTTATTGTGAAGAGCCCTGGACCTGGGGCCCAACCCCCACAATGACTGGCTTCATGGCCTTGGGGCAGGGGGGCTGGCATTCTCCCCCTTCCTCTTCAGTTTCCTTCCCTGCAGAAGGGAGGGGCCAGAGCACACCATGGTGCCATGGAGACACATTCTCAGCTCATGGAGAAGCGGGAGCCACAACAGGAGAGGGCACTGAGATAGGCCAAGACAGAGGGCTGCCCGAGTCTCCAGCCCTGGCAATCAGCAGCCACAATTGCCTTATCCTCACGGGAGCCCCTCACCCAGAAGATGCCAAGGAGTGAGGAACAGAGAGAAAGGGGCAGCTTTCAGGAGCCGACTGACTGAACAACCCCAGCCACAGGCTCCGGACAAGACCCTCAGCTTGGGGCTCCCGGCCAGAGCTCCTGCTTTGGGCCTGAGAAGAAATCAGACCCATGTCCAGCTTCTCATCAGGCTTTCAGGCTGGCACCTAGCCTGGGGCTGGAAGCACTTCCCACAGAAGCTGGGCAGGGGTGGAAGTGAAGGCCAGCCTGGGGGGGGTCTGCTTAGCTCTTTTTTTTTTTTGCAAGAAAAGGACTCCAGGAAGAGCTCTCTCTCCCCTCCTCCCCTCTGCTCCCCTCCCTTCCTCTATTCTCTCCCTTTCTCTCTCTTTTTCTCTCTCTTTCTCTCTCCCTTTCTCCTCTCTCTCCCTCTCTCATCTCTCTCCTCTTCTCTCTCTCTTCTCTCTTTCCTCTCTCTTCTCTCTCTTTTCTGTCTCTCTCTCTGTCTCTCTCTCTTCCCTTCTTTTTCCCTCCTCTCCTCTCCTTTCTCTCTCTCTCTCTTTCTCTCTCCTCTCCTCTTCTCTCCTCTTCCCGCCCCCTGCCCCCCAGCCAGCCTGTCTCTCATCCTCTGTGGCTGCCCTCACGCCCCCAGCCTGGGGTCCCCCTGTCCTGCTCACAGTGACTGGGTGGGCTTCTTGATTTGTTCAGATTCCAGTGAGCCTCTAGCCTTGCATTTTAGCTCTCTCACAAGTGGGTTGCCATTTCCTCACTCTCTTCTTTTTAAATGAGGCTCACCTACACTCTGAATCTCCTTGTCCCAACTTCCCCTCTCACATTCAAGTCCTCAGTCTGGATCAGGGCTATATCTTGTCTTAGGATTGAAGAAGCAGGGGTGACTCTCTAGTGCTAGTGGCTCAAGTCCCCTCTGCTGTGTTTCCACTTGAGCATCATCTAGCCAGCCAGCCTTAAGTAGCTTTAAAAAGGGCTCTTTACCAAGGTGAAGAGGTAAGGACAGCTGGTAAAGAATCGTGGTGCCCCCCAGCCCACCAAGTAGCCCCCTCCTCCACATACACACGCAGAGTCTGGGGAAGAGGAGCCCAAGTCCAGAGAGCCTATGAGCAGAGGGATGACTCCCAGGTCTGGGGGTAGCGAATCCCTCCCCCCTAGTACAAACTCAAGAGTTTCTCCTGAGACACGGAATAGGGTTTCCTGTGAAACTATGAGTCCAGGCTGTCCTCTGCTCCCTTTGTAGACTTTGCTGTCAGCTACCCAGGGGATGCTGCTAGGACACTGATGGGAGGCGGGCATCCTCTGGACCCTTGGAAGCCTGGAGGTGCTCTGGACAGTGGGAGGTGGGAGAGGCCAAAGCTGAGGAGTTCCCTCTCCTCCCCACAAGGTGGCCCTTGTTCCAAACCCTCCATGGGTTCCTACTTTAAGAGAGCTTTAGAATGAATAGGGGACCCTTGGGTTTCCTCCACCCACCCAAACACAATGCCCCAGCAACAAGACTTTTCACACTTGGCCTCAAGGCTGTAATAGATTTCCAGATTGAAACAAAAGTCTGATGGAAGAGGATTGACCATCCCGCTCCTTCTCCCCCAGGGTATTTGGGTATCTTTAAGCTGAGTAGGGTGATGCTATGGTGATGCTATGGCATGCTTTCAACAACCCTTATCCAAGTCAGAGAAACAAAGTCAAGGCATCGCTCCCAACCCCAGTTATCTCCACCCAAGCCACCCCTGAGGGCTGGACACAGAGCCTGTCTAGAAGGTGAGTGGTGGTGATAGCCAAGAAAGACCTGGGAATATCTTCTGCTCTGAAGGACCAAAATGACATGCCATGTTAGGGCCAAGGTCCAGTGTATGCCACTGGCTGATCAGACCAGATCAGAAGCAATGCCAGCTCAGAGGGCTCTGCCCTAGGTCGGACACAAACAGTGCCCATGGACATTTGGAGAGGAGACGGCTCTGAACTGGGGCCTCTTACATCTCATGGAGCACAGAGAGGGTTGGTCTTGATGCTCACACACAGAACATATGGTGGCATTTATGACAAACACTCGCTCACATGAACCCCCTCTTGGGCATGCTGACCACAATTCCTGAGCATAGTTTCCAGGACGGGCACACCTTCCCTTTATCTGCCCCCACTAGCCCCTTCTCCAGAAAACTCCCTGCTGTCCTGGAGCTCATGGGCACAGACGGAGGAATCAGAAACAGTGTCCACTCTGGGGAAGGACGCTTGCTTTCAAAGACGCCAGCTAGAACCAAAAGCTTTGCCCAGCTCCCTCTTGCAGCTCAAAAGGCAAGACTGAAGTGTCACATTTGGTCTTGGAGATTAAAGTCTCTCACTTGCTCTGTGTGACTCATTCCACTTCCTGGCTAACAGAACATCCCGCAGCCTTGACCCCTCCCAGGAGACCTTCCTGTACCATCTTCCTGCCCTCCCTGCCCCCTAGAGAACAGAGCATCTCAAGCCTTGGGGGCCTGGGGAAGGCTCGGGGACCTTCCTTTCCCCCTACCTTGTGGGCCTCAAAAGGTGTTGGGGCAAGGGCTTAATTTCAGCAGAGAATCTGGTTTTGTTCCCCACCTTTGAGCTAAACTTGGGGAGCCTTTTGTGGGCCTCCTTAGTCTGTAATTTGCCTTTGCATTCAGTGCTAGCGAGTCTGCATGTAAATGCTGGATCTCTTGTAGGAAAGAAGGCCTTCACAGAAGAACCATTACCATGGGCTGCTCTGCTCTCAGGGTTATCCCAGCCCCCTCCAGGCTTGGTGGCTCTCAGTGACCTGGAGCCCAAGGTGGTCACTTGTGGTGTCCAGGCTCCCTCTGGGGCCAAGACCCGTTGGCCCATGGCCTTGTTCCTCATCAGCCTTCTCTCCAGCAGGCACTCTGCACATCCAATAACAGGATGAAATCCTCCTTCAATTGTGGAGCTTTCAACAGAGCTATGGGGCCCACATTCAGAGGGGGAGACAAGCCTTCCCCGCCCTCACCACAATAGCAGCTACTTCTTGATTTCTGTAAGAGACATGTGAAGTCCATGAAGTAGTTACTATCAACCCGCCCTGGGGATGCAGAGACCCCAAACCAGACCATGTCTTGTCCTCACAGGTGAGAAGGGCAACATACTGACAGATAAAGCACCCTCAGGGCATTCCTATAGGGCTGGAGTGAGGGGAGGCAGGGAACACTCGGCCCACAGGAGCAGAGCCTGAGCTGAGCCTGGGAGGAAGGCACAGGAGCAGAGAGAGACTGGGAGAAGGAAGGACAGTCCAGGCCTGGTGCGACTTTGGTACAAAGACCTTGGAGCTGGAGATGGGAAGACCTCAGAGCCAGGAGGAGGGAGCCATGTACACTCCGGAGAGAATGTGGGGCATGCAGGAGAGGAACACTTCAAGGCTAGGAGCCTGGGCCACTGGAGGGGTGGCAGTGCCAGGAGAGATGCAGGGGTTGAACTGGCAGCAGAGGGGATTCTGTGTGGGGACAAGTCTTTTCACTTCTGGTGATTGTCCCTAGTGCTGTCCTGAGGGGCCAGTTAGACAAGTCTAGACCCTCTTCACTACAGACCTCCTCAAACACAAAGGCGGGGATCATGTCTCCTCCACGTCAGGAGTCCTCACTCTGCCTTCGAGCTCTAGGCCCTTCCCCAGCCTGGTCACATGCCTCTGACTACACTATAGCCTGTCAACATCCTTCCTAAATCATGAAGACCCCCCCCCCCCCCAGGAATGCAATGCTCTGCGCATGGGGGATGGGGAGAATGGCAGGGCAGTGGCCTCCCAGATGGTCCACACAGGGATGCTCTCTAAGTGGCCATGTCCCAGCCCTGACCCCCACATCTCTGTCCTGTGGGCACCATCTTGGGCTTTGGAAATGGACTGTTGGAATCCAGTAGTTAGACTTCCCTTTGTCCAAACCGATCAGTCCTCCTAGATCTCATGCGACTTTAAAGCTGGAAGGACCCTTTACGTCACCTAATAGGCTTAGAATCCAAAGTCCTTGGGGTGACTTCTGACCGACCTGGGGACACCCTCTCTAAGCCTCAGTTTCCTCATCTGTAAAATGAAATCAGGGACACTCACTACAGACCTCTTGGGGGTAAACTCTAGAGTGACCAAGGAGCTGACCCCACATGGCAGTGGAGATGCAGAGAGGGGAAGGGGCTTGCTTGGCTAGTGGCAGAGCTGAGCCTAAGCGAATCTCCCACCTGCCCTGCCCCCCACCTCAGTAGTCTCTGTCTCGGCCAAGTCTTCATGGCTGAGGTTTTCTCCTTGGGAAAATGAGCTTTGTCATCAATATATCAACATTTAGTAAGTACCTATTGTGTGCTAGACGCGGGGCTGAGCACTGGGGATACAAAAAGAGGCAGAAGATGGATCTCGCCCTCAAGGAGCTTAAGTTCTAATGGAGAACATGATGTGAAAATGAATACGGGCAAAGCAAGCCTTGAAGAAGATAGAAGACCGGTTTTGGGATTCCAAGGGGCAGGGGAAGGCTTCCTGGAGGAGGTGGCATTTCAGTTGGGACTTCAGTTGGAAGCCAGGATTGATAATAATGCTAATGAAATCAATGATGACAATCATGGGGGCCATTTCCCTAGTACCCCAACAACTCAGTGAGGCTGATGTCAAAGCTTTTACAGACAAGGACACTGAGTCCCAGAGGAGCCAGGGGGTTTGTTCAAAGGCAGACTTTTAGTGTCGGGAGCAGAATTTAAACTCAGGTGTTCAATGCAGTGTGGTATAAACAAATTGGATCTGAAACCTTGCCCTAACATCCCCTGCTTTGTGTGACCTTGGACAAGTCCTTTTCCTCATGTATAGAATGAGGTGTGTCAGCCCTGACTCCCAAACTCCTGTTCCCAGAAAGACTGCTTTGTGGCTGCTGACCAGCAGCATAGGGGCTGCTGCTCTCACATGACCTGAGACACCCCAGAGGCGGGCCCCTGGTTGGGCTGGCCGAGCTGTCCAATCTGAGGGGAAGGTCTGAGCCCAGAGACCCTGAGGGGAGGGAGAAGGGTCTTCTGGACTCCAATGCTTTGCTCTCTGCTCACATGTGGAAAGGTTGAGGGAGGCTGTAGGGACCAACTCAATTAAAATTCTGCCTGGTTTCTCCATCAGTGCAGCTGCAAAATCCAACTTCAGTAGCTCAGAAGGCTTTACTCAGGTCCAACAGTCCAGAAAGTGAAGGGAGCTTTTTAATTGAATCCATCCCTGGAGATGGTGTTCATGACTGCAGCGTTGGGCAACTCGAGTCAGCACCAGACCCAGGCTAGGAGGCAGGGCTGCCTGCCCTTCCCCCAGGGGGCCCAGCCTCGAACTTAGCCTCCAGCTGAGGACCCAGAACTGGAGGGATGGGGGAGGAGTCTCTCTAGAGGAATGGTCACTTCTCAAGGTGGAAACCAGGCAAACCTTTAAAAAGAGCTGGTAAAGATTTACTTCATTAATTCAGTTCAATTTCATTCAACAAACATTTTAGTTAACAAGCAATTATCATGTGCCTACTGTGGCTAGGCATCGTTCTCAGAACTGGCACACGAACTGCCTTGGCGCTCAGGGGGGGCAGAGATTGATTTGGGTCTGTGTCCCCCCATTATCCACCCAATCGTGAGGTCAAGATATCTCCTCACACAAGTGAAGATGTCCTGGTCAGTGTCACATCTGAGGAAGGTTGAGTGGATCCCATGGCCAGCTGTAGACCAGAGCCATACCCTGGACATGGCCTCTGAAAGAGAGAGAGAACAGAGAAACCTGGAGAGAACGAGAGACCAGGGGTAGCCTTGGGTCTCTGAAGCCTGTGTATCTGTGAGGCTCCCAGGTCCAGTGGCCACAAAAGGACAAGAGCCTGGGGGCTGCTGCATGGTGAGACTGAGGGACAACAGCAGATTCTTGGACCAGAAAAAAGGCTTCCCATCTCCTGAGGACAAGAGGAGGTCCGGGCCATCACTGATCTTCTGACTCAACGGGAGACAGATCCAACAACAGGGATGGAACTGCCCAGTGGAAGAGCCAATTGGAATCTTGCCCTTCCTGGATGCTAGGTGTCACAAGGTCTGGGGGAGGGGTCGCTCCTGTATCGACCCCAAGCACTAGCTCCAGGCAGTGCAGCCTCTAAGTCTGGAGGGCTCCAAAAGTCTGTAGCAAAGAGGAAAGCCCCTCGGAAGAGAAAGAGACTATTAATGTTCTAGGGGACAAGACCCGTGTCAGGCATGCCCGTGTGGCTGTCATGGGGCAAGAGTCTCCTGGGGCACCTGCTCCTCCTCCCCTCCCTCTGCCAAGCAGATGTAGGCAGGAGTTTCCAGGAGAGCATTTGACTGTTATCTCTGAGGGACTGAACTGTGCATGTCAGAAGGAGGGAGAACCTGGCAGATGTGTGAGAAGTGCAGGGGATGGAGTCAGGGCCTGGAGTCAGAAAGACGCGAGTTCAAATCTAGCCTCACATACTTAATGGACGTGAGACCCTGGGCCAGTTTTCTCATCTGTAAAATGAAGCTAATGACAGCACCTCCCAGGGTTGTTGTGAGCATCAAAGGAGTTCATTGTGAAGAGCTTAGAACAGAGCCTGACAGTAGGAACCTCTGTGTAAATGTTAATCTAGTGAGTTTCCTCAGCTTTGATGTTGTTTTTCTGTGTTGGGGGTGTCTGTCTGTCTGTCCATCTGTCTGTGCCATGTGCCGGCCCTGGACTGGGAGCTGCCCGATGTCTTTGGCACAGAGAGGAGCAAGGGGCTAGACGGTGGTGCTGACCCTGGACATCCTTCCTGAGCCCCCTCAGGGAGTAGCTGGGTCTGAGGCCACGGGCCCCTCCTGATGGTAGAATGTGCATGCCCAGGGATGGGACTGGGGCTAGAGGTAAGCCAAGGCTCCCTGATGTTGGACCCTGGGCTTGAGAGGGAAGAGGAATAACCCTACACCCACCCCTCCAGTTAAGGGAAAGCCCTGCACACCAACTCACTTTCATTTTCACAGTTAAGTGGAGTCCTGCACCTGGCACACAGTGGGTGTTTATTAGAAGCTGGCCTCTCCCCCTTCCCTCTGTCCAAGAGGCCTGTGGTCCTGGTTACCCCCTTTCACTCCCACCCTTGGATGGATCTGGGATCTTGGGCCTTCCAGTGGCATAGATGGTGGGACATCCCATAGGGCCCCTAGGGGAGCTGCCCCCTATTCGCAGAGCTCCTCCCGTGGCTCACCTCCCCTTCTGCATCTCTCACTGCCCTGTGTAAACAGCTGGCCATCTTTTTTTGGTTACCTCTGGGTTTCCTGAGCTTTATCTCTCCACTTACCTTTGAATCTAAGTCATCCCTGGGAAAATCCTGGAGCCCACTGGTGCTCCTTCCTGTCCCTCCATCTGCTTTTAGAGGCAGACAGGCAGTCAGGCAGGCAGAGGAAGAGAGGGGAAGGTGGGATTAGTGACCCCCAGACCTGACTCCTCTAAAGCAAAGCAAATCTGCCAAGGGAGCATGAGGATTTCCCATCCCAGGATCCTCCCATCCAGCCACCTTTGGGTGGCTCAGTTAACACTTGAGTGGTCTACTAGGGCCACAGCTCATAGCAGCCACGTGGAGTCCACCTCGCCAGGCTACCCCTCAGCACTGTAACAAATCCTACAGCCAAGAAGGGGAGAGAGGGCAGGGAAATGAAGCCAAGTTTGGATCAGTTCAATTGCATCTCTTTTGCATTTGGAGAAGGTCCATGGCAAGCCCAGGACTGGGCTGGAAGTGCTGGTAGATTGAGAAGAGGCAATTGGTCCTTAAGGACATGTAGCAAGGGCTGGTTATGAAGCAACTTCTTTGATGTTCTCTCTTCTAGACCTCACAACACCCAGGAGATGTGAAGTTAGGGTCCCACAGCCCCTGCCCACAATATTAGCCAAATTCCAGAATTACCAGGTCAAGGAATAAATACTGCAAACAGCCAGAAAGAAACAATTTAAGTATCAAGGTGCCACAGTCAGGATTACCTAGGACTTAACAACTTCTACATTAAACAGAGGAAGGCAAAGGAGCTTGGATTACAACAAAGAATCAGCTGCCCAGTAAAATCTAACATAATCTTTCAGGGGAAAGATGGACATTCAATGAAATAGGGGACTTTCAAACTTTCCTGATGAAAAGACCAGAGCTGACCAGAAAATTTGATCTTCAAATACAAGACTGAAAAGAAGCATCAAAAGGTAAACAGGAAAGAAAAAAAAAACAGCATGTTAAATTTAATAAGGTTAAACTGTTTCCATCCCTACATGGGAAGATGAAACTTAGAACTCTCGAGAACCATATCTTTATTAGGGCAGTTAGAAGGAATATACATAGACAAAAGGTGTAGGTGTAAGTTAATTTTGATGTGATAATATAAAAAAATGAAGGATGGAAAAAAGAATTGTACTGGGAAAAGAGGAAAGGGGGAGACAAAATAGGGTAAATTATATCACATGAAGAGGTACAAAAGACCTATTATAGTAGAAGGAAAGAAGGGAGGGGGTGAGCATTGTTTGAACATAACCCACATCATATTTGGCTCAAAGAGGGAATAATAAACACACTCAGCTGGGTATAGAAATTTGTCTTACCCTATAGGAAAGTAGGAGGTGAAAGGGGAAAGAAAAGGGTAGGGAGGCTGATTGAAGGGAGGGCAAATTGAGGAAGATGGTGGTCAGAAGTAAAATACTAGTGAGGAAGGATGGGGTGAAAGGAGAGAGAAAAGTATAAATGGGGAGAAATACACAGTTAGTAATCATAACTTTGAATGTGAATGGGATGAACTCTCCCATAAAATGGAAGCAGATAGCAAAGTGAATTAAAAAACAGAATCTTACAATATGTTGTTTGCAAGAAACACATTTGAAGAAGAGAGATACACATGGAGTAAAGGTAAAAGGCTGGAGCAGAATATATTATGCTTCAGCTGCAGTAAAAATAGCAGGGGAAGCAAGCCTGATCTCAGACAAAGCAAAAGAAAAATATATCTATTTAAAAGAGATTAGGAAGGACACTATGTATTGTAGACAATGAAACAATATTAATACTAAACATATATGCACCAAGTGGTATCCAGATTCTCAGAGGAGAAGTTAAATGAGTTACAGAAATAAGTAGATAGCAAAACTATACTAGTTTTATACTAGTATCAGAACTAGATAAATCTAACCACAAAACAAACAAGAGAAAAGTTAAGGAGGTGAATAATTTTTTTAGAAAAGATAGATATAATAGACCTCTGGAGAAAATTAAACAGGGATAGGAAGGAATATACCTTTTTCTCAATGGTACATGGCACCTGCACAAAAATATTGATGATGTATTAGGCCATAAAACCTCACAATCAGATGCAAAGGTAGAAATACTACTGCATCCTTTTCAGACCACAATATGATAAAAATTACATGTAATAAAGTGCCACAGGAAACAGATTTAAAATAATTGGAAACTAAATAATCTAATCCTAAAAATGAGTGGGTCAGAGAACAAATCATTGAAACAATCGATATAATTTCATCACAGAGAATGACAATAATGAGACAGCATACCAAAATTTATGGAATACAGACAAAGCAGTACTCAGAGGAAATTTTATATCTCTAAATCTTATATGAATAAAATAGAAAAAGAGCAGATCAATGAATTGGGCATGCAACTAAAAAAGATAGAAAAAGAATAAGTGAAAAATCCCGAATTGAAACCCAATTTAGAAATTCTGAAAGTCAAAGGAGAGATTAATAAAATTGAAAGTAAGAAAACAATTGAACTAATAAATAAAACTAAAAACTGATTTTATGAAAAAAATGATAAAAATATAAACCTTTGGTTAATTTGGTAAGAAAGAAAGAAAAGAAGGAAGGAAGGAAGGAAGGAAAAAAGGAAGGAAGGAAGGAAGAAAAGAAGGAAGCAAGGAAAGAAGGAAGGAAGAAAGGCAGGAAGCAAGGAAGGAAGGAAAAAAGAAAGAGAAAAACCAAATTACCAGTATGAAAAATGAAAAAGATCAATTCACCACCAATGAAGAGGAAATTAAAGCAATAATTAGGAGCTATTTTGCCTGACTATATGCCAATAAATCTAACAATCTAAGTGAAATGGATAAATATTTACAAAAATAAATAAATTGCCCAGATTAACAAGAGAGGAAATAAAGTACTTAAGTAATCCCATTTAAGGAAAAGAAATTGAACAAGTCATCAATGGAGTCCCTAAGAAAAAAAATCTCCAGGGCCAGTTAAATTTACAAGTGAATTCTACGAAACATTTAAAGAACAAGTAATTCCAACACTACATAAACTATTTGGAAAAAGAGGCAAAGAAGGAGTCCTAATAAATTCCTTTTATACCACAAATATAGTGCTGATACCTAAATCAGGAAGAGCCAAAACAGAGAAAGAACATTCTGGACTGATTTCCTTAATGAATATTGATGCAAAAATTTTAAATAAACTGTTAGCAAAGAGATTATAGCAATTTAGCACAATAATATACTATGGCCAGGTAGGATGTATACCGGAATGCCAGGGTGGTTCAATATTAGGAAAACTATCAGTAAAATTGACGATATGAATAACAAAACCAAAAGAAATCATATGGTCGTCTCAATAGACGCAGAAAAAGTTTTTGACAAAATGCAGCACCTATTCCCATTAAAAACACCAGAGAGAATAGGGATAAATGGAGCTTTCCTTAAAATGGTAAGCGGTACTTATCTAAAACCCATCAGCAGGCATTATCTGTAATGGGGATAAGCTAGAAGCCTTTCCAATAAGTGTGGGGTGAAAGAAGGATGCCCATTCTCACCACTGTTGTTGAATGTTGCACTAGAAATGTGAGCTTTAGCTACATGAGAAGAAAAAGACATGGAAAGAATTAGAATAGGCAATGAAGAGACAAAGCTATCCCTCTTTGCAGATGACATGATGGTGTACTCAGAGAACCCTAGAGAATCAACTAAAAGACTCCTGGAAATAACAACTTTAGCAAAATCACAGGATATAAGATAAACCCACATAAATAAATAGTCAGCTTTTCTATATATTACTAACAAATTCCAGCAACAAGAAATAGTTCCATTTAAAATAACTGTAGACAATATAAAGGATTTGGGAATCTACCTGCCAAGACACACCCGGGAACTATATGAACACAGTTATAAAACACTTCACATAAATATAGTCAGATTTAAGCAATTGGAAAAATATCAGTTGCTCAGGGGTAGGCTGAGCTATTGTATTAAAAATGACAATTCTACCTAAATTAATTTACTTATTCAGTGTCATACCAATCAAACTACCAAAATTATTTTATAGAGTTAGAAAAAAAATAATGGCAAAATTCATCTGGAAGAACAGAAGGTCAAGAATCTCAAAGGAATTAATGGGGGGTGGGGGGGGCAGGGAGCCAAGGAAGGCGGCCAGGCTGTGCCAGATCTAAGCAACACTCCTCGGTACTGGCTAAGAAACAGTAGTGAATCAGTGGGACAGGTTAGGTGCACGTGGCAGAGCAGCCAGTGACCGTAGGAACCTACTGTTTGATAAGCCCGAAGAGGCCGGCTTCTGGGAAAGAACTCACTGTTTGACAAAAACTGCTTGGGAAATTGGAAAATAGTATGGCAGAAACTGGGTATAGACCAACATCTCATACCACACAGCAAGATTAAGGCCAAAATGGGTGTATGATTTAGACATAAAAGGTAACACCATAAGCAAATTAGGAGAGCAAGGAATAGGTCACCTGTCAAATCTGTGGAGAAGGGAAGAATTTATGACCAAACCAGACACAGAGAATGTTATGAAATGCAAAAGAGATAAATTTTTACATAAATTAAAAAGGTTTTGCACAAACAAAACCAATGCAATTGAGATTAGAAGGGAAGCAGAAAGTTGGGGAAAAAAAACTTTTACAGTCAGTATTCCTGATAAAGGCCTCATTTCTCAAATATATAGAGAACTAAGTCAAATTTATAAGAATACAAGTCATTCTCCAATTGATAAATGGTCAAAGGATATGAACAGGCAGTTTCTAGATGAAGAAGTCAAAACTGTCTATAGTCATACAAAAAATATTCTAAATCACTATTGATTAGAGAAATAAAAATTAAAACAACTGTGAAGCACCACCTAACAACTCTTAGATTGGCTAATATAGCAAAAAAGGAAAACGATAAATGTTGGGGAAGGTGTGGGAAAATTGGGACACCAATGCATTGTGGGTGGAGTTGTGAACTTATGCAACCACTCTGGAGAGCAATCTGGAAGTATGCCCAGAAGGCTATAAAACTGTGCATACCCTCCGACCCAGCAATACCACTTCTAGGTCTGCATCCCAAAAGAGATCATAAAAATGAGGAAAGGACATGTACAAAAATATTTATAGCAGCTCTTTTTGTGGTGGAAATTGAGGGGATGCCCATCAGTTGGAGAACGGCTGAACAAGTTGTGGTTTATGAATGTAATGGAATACTGTTGTCACATAAGGAGTGATAAACAGGCGGACTTCAGAAAAACCTAGAGAGACTTATGTGAGCTGGTGCTGAGTGAGGGGAGCAGGACCAAGAGAACACTGTACACGGATAACAACATTGTGGGATGACCAGCTTTGATAGACTTAGCTCTTCTCGGCAACCTAGTGATCCAGGACAATTCCAAAGGAGTCATGATGGAAGACTCTGTCCACCTGCAGAGGAAGACCTAACGGAGTCTGAGTGCAGATCGAAGCAGACTGTTTTCACCTTTTTATTGTGTTTTTCTTTCTCATAGTTTTTCCCTTTTGTTCTGATTCTTCTTTCGCAACATGACAAATGTGGAAATATGCTTAGTGAGATTGAACATGTATAGCCCAAAAGAGATTGCTTGCTGTCTTGGGAGGGGCAGGGGAGGGAAGGAGAAAAGTTTGGAACTCAAAATCTTACAAAAATGGATGCTGAGAACTATCTTTACTGTAATTGGAAATAAAGAAAATACCATTTGAAAAAGAAACAAAACTCTTCTGGGCTCTGATCCTATTAAGCTGGTCCATGTCCAGGTCTTTGCATTGGAGGGACCCCCACCCTAGCCACAGAGCAACACGCAAACACAGGGTTGATACCAGATACATAGAGAATAAATGGGAGGTGTTTTCAAGGGAAAATAGTGGGTTGCGGGGTGAGGTACTGTAATGCCAAGCAAAGGCAACTTGCAAGGTTTGGATTACCAGCATAGCAAACCCCATTTATTCAGCAAACATTCACAGAACAGAGAAAGTCAAAATACAGCATAACTCATTCATTTAGCAAGTAAGTTCTCAATTCAATTGCAAAGTACCAAGGTCCAGGTATCCCACCCCTGAATCAGTAGTCAAAGTAGCCCCCTCCTGGGCAGTACATTCATTTAGTCTCTTCTCAAATGGAGAATAGTTTCCAATCATCAACAAAGTACATTCATTTAATCAACCACAGAGCACAAAAAGGCCAAAGGTTTCCCACCCCTGGACACTACTGAATTACAATATCATCCATTAACACCAAACACTTTCTCAAAAGGGGCAGGAGAGCACAAAAGGCCATCCACCCTTAAGTTACAATAAGGTTAAGATATCATCTCAGCATTGAAAACCCAAGGAAAGACCTTTCTTTCATCTTGACCTGAGGCAAGCCCTTAGCAATCTCAGGTCCTGGGGAGACAAGGCTCAACAAAGCCATAGCCAGTGTCCTCATCAAGTCACTCTCTGCCTGTAGAACAGTCCCAGAACCCCTGAAAACATCAGCAAAGCCCTCTCCCAGGATTTGTGTAAACATACAACAGGGAAATCCTCCTTCAGGGCTTCTGAACCAACAGCCAGGTTCCAGGACCTCTACAACAGCAGCACTGTCCTTCACCAGCAGGTAAATCTGGCAAAACAACATCAAAACAGACAAACAAAATACCAGCATCACAACCATGCCTCCTCAGTTCTTGGCAGTTCCAGGTGGCAGTTCTCAAAAGTCCTGGGCAGCTCCTGTGGGCTCTCAGCTGTCTTTCTCTCAGCAACTCAGGCTCCAAGGTACTGGACCCTGCTCTCCCAAAGTCCTTCTGGCCTTCTCTCGGCTTGGGTCTCTCTCCCAGTTCACGGCTCCTCCCAGGTCAGCCCTCTGTCCTCACGTCAACAAGTCCATCCCACAAGTGGGATTCACAAACTCTGAGTTTTAACACTCAGCCCAAAAACCAAGCCAATACAGGGGCATCTCCAAATTCCATTACCATTACAGGCACAGACTGAGAAAACTGGGAGGAAGAATCACCACCCTGGATGACAGTCAGGACATGTAGAGTCAGGGCACGTTAGAACATTGGGATGAATCTAGTCAGACAAAATTCAGTAGGGAGATGTGTATACTTGGGTTCAAAAAAATTCAGTTGTGCAAGTGCAAGCATGGGGGAGGCCTGGCTATCGAATGGTTTCTCTGAAGAAGATCTTGGGAGTTTGAGTCGACCCCAAGCCCAGTCTGAGTCAGCCCAAGGAGGCATCCCAATCTTGAGCCACCTGCAGCATGGAAGAGCTTTCACAATCAGGAGGTGAGACTCCTGATGCTCCAGCCAGAATCAGACTCTGTCTGGAGTGCCACATTTCTCTCTGGGTACCGCACATCAGGACAGCCACTGCATGATGGAGATGGAGAGGACCAGAAGGGTGGTAGCAGGATGCCCAAGGGTCTGGAGTCTGTGTCTCACTAACCACAGGCATCTTTCCACACCTACTCTGTGCCAGGCCCAGGGCTAGGTCCTGGGAACATAAGAGCAGAGACCACCTGAGGGCTGGTTGAAGGAATTGGGCTGGCAGATGTTGGCACAGAGGCTCATAAGCACCACTTTCAGGGCGGTGGGGGGGGTCACTATGTGAAGGACCTTAGTCTCCCTGAGAGCTGTCCCCAAGGGGGCTGCCTGCCATGCCTGGAGGGCTCCTTGGGTGGCCATGCTGGCAATGGCCATGGAGACCTCTATCACCTCTCAGATTCTGAGATCTGGGGAGGATTCTTCAAATCCAGTTGTCATTGTCCTAGGCTTTCAAAGAGATTTGGGTGGGCCAGGAGATGATCATGAATCTCCCTGTCTGTTGGGGTAACTGTGCCTCCCAGCTGCTGTGCTACAGCTTTGGGTTCAATGTGCTCTCCAGGATACACTGAACTATATGCTTGCTCTTCCTAATCAAGTAACCACTCAGGAGGGATTCCTTCTGGCCTTCAGTGGTCCATCACACCAGACCTGGAGAGTCAGAGCAGCACTAGGCAAGCTAGAGTAGGTGAGGGAGAAGGTTGACCAGGCCCTAGGAGGCTACCCCGGGGGGTGGTAAAAGTGGGACACTGGGGGTGGGATAGGTCACCATCACCTACTTCACAGCCCTGCTTGTAGCTGGGCTGACTGAAACCCAGAGGATTCAAGAGATACCTGGGCCCAGACTGCCGAGGGCATCACCAAACGGGCAGATCAGTGTGTGTGTTGGGGCCACCCACCCTGCTGCTATGCTAAGGGGCCTCCCTCAGCCCTACTGGAGCGCCAAAGGGGTGCTGGTGAGGGTGTCAGCCCAGCCCTGCGTGGTCATTCCCTGGGGCTCTGCGTTCCTTTCGCAGGCAACCTTCCATCATCTCTCAGAACTCAGCCTACTGCCATGGGAGCCATCCCTCCAAGCACCAGCCAAGCTCAAGGTCGCCGGGACCTCATGTCTGTCTGCCCACAGAGGTGATAAATCGTCTTGGCAGGAGCCCCACCTTCCGCTGCCTTCCTCCACCTTCCTTCGCCTTCCTGCAGTGACTTCCATACAAACACCATGATGCCTCTTTGATTAAAATGCAAACCCAGAGGCTGCAGGATCACACAGCCCAGAAGCATTTCAATGGCAGCCTGAAAGGTCTTCCTAGGCCCTGGGCAAACAGGCAAATGCCCGAGGCCAAGCTCACAGATGAGAATCTGACTGGCACTCACCGGTTCTCACCCTCCCTGCTCCCCTCACACCCTGACAGCCATGGACGCAGTGACTGGCACGCAGTAGGCACTTTTTAAACCCCTCCTGAATTTCCTGCCCAGGTCTCTGAGCCCAAGAAAGGGCACAGCTGCCCATCTGGCACCAAAGGGAGTCGAATCTGCTCGATGCTTTCAGAATTCCTTGAGCCTCCATTTCCCCATCTGTACAGAGAGGTCAGAGAGGCTTCTAGCAGGGACAGTGGAGGGTCCCCTTGCCCCCTGCCAGGGTGGGGCAGTGGGGCAGCCTCACGTGGACTGCGTAGCCCAAGGCACCTCTTGCCTCAGCTAAAGAGAAGGGGCCTAGAGGCGTTGTTGGACTCAGAGGAGAGCAGGGCCATGAGGCCCCAGGCAAAATTAGACAGTCCCTTTTGGCCATTTTGGCTCCCAGAGATGCTTCTTTCTGGCTTGAGAGTGGTCACCTGAAGAGCCTGGGGATTTCAGGAGGGAAGGGCCTGAGGCAGCTTCCCCAATTAGGTCAAAGTCATCCCCAGATGCTTCCGAAGTCAAAGTGGCTTCATTGTCCTCTGGCTCCTTCCTGGCTGGTCTTGAGGTAGCCCCTGGGGAAGGGGGGCAAGAAGAGCCCCATGGCTGGGGACAATGAAGTGGAAGGCCAAGGGGCAGAGGGGCTGAGGGGCAGAGGGGCTGAGGGGCCGCAGCTTAGAGCTGGAACCCACCCCTGTCTTAGTTTACAGAGGTAGAGACAGACCCAGGGAGGCTAAGGATCTTTTGTCCAAGGTCACAGCCTTGGGATTCAAACTCGAGTCCTTGGATTTTAAATCTAATGCTCTCTCTCTCCACTGAGTCATGACTGCATACGGTCCAGGACGTGCAGAGTGTTTGCCTTCTCTCCTCAGACCCTCATCTCCCTCCACCCTGCCCCTAACAGCAAGCTACACTGCCTAGACTGGGCCTGGGTCCCTAGAAGGCTGAGTCTTTGCCTTATCTTGCTGAGGTTCATGTCCTCAAGCTACTTTCAGAGTCTGCTACAATCCTGTCTAGTGGTCTCCTGCATGGCATTCCCCTCCCTCTCCCTCACTTCTCCCCTCTGGGTATTATCTTCCCACAGGAAAATGTAAGTTCCCTGAGGACAAGGGCAAGTTTTCTTGCTTCTTTTTTGTATCCCTGGTACCATGTCTGTCCATCCATCCACCCGTCCACCCACCCATCCATCCATGCATTCATCCATCCATCCGTCCATCTGTCCATCCATCCATCCATCCATCCATCCATCCATCCATCCATCCATCCAGTTTATAAGTAGTATTAGCAGCTAAGAGTCCAAGGAATGGTTCCTCCTCTTTGCCCCCTCCCTTGCTTCCCTGGCCATTAGCTTGGCTTCCAGTTCGGCCCCACAGCCTTCATCCAGGGGGTGGCTCCTATGGAGAATGGGCCTGTTGGTCTTTGCTGCCACGCCCCTTTTCTCCCAGAAGCTGGTACTGAGTGGTAAGCTGTCTTTTCACGTCTATGGGCGTGGAATGACTTTCATTGCTGGATTCCAGGAGTCTCCAGTGTAGGATGGCTAGAGAGGGAGCCCTGAGACTGGTGCTGCCCACCGAGGCCCCTGCCCTTGCCAGGCTTGCTGCATAGGAGATGCCCCTTCCCCCCCGCCCCCCCCTCCCCCCCCTGCCTCCAGAGGCTGCCATCATTCAGGATTTTTCATCATTTCTTCATGGAGTTCTCTGTCCATGGCTCCCATCTCAGGGATGGGACCTTACACTGACCACTGCCCCTAAGGCCAGAGCCAGGAATTCTCTTTTCAGTCCATGTGTCCAGAGTGGAAGTAACTCCTTGGCTTTTGCTCCAAAGAGTCTAAAATACCTTTGGGGGAGGGTGGAAAAAGGACTCCCCCCCCAAGCCTTGGGGTCCTCATACCTATCCCCTAGAATTCTTCAAAGGAACCCACAGTAAAGGGGTCATGTCTAAATCTGTCCTCAAAGCCTCCCTTCTCAAAGACACACTCCTCCCACAGTGGTCAACTGTGAGCAGCTCAAGTGGACAGGTCCCCCCAGGGGCGCAGGCACAGCCTTGGGGGAGGGCACAGTTGGAAGTCCTCCAAGACAGAGGCTTGGCTCCCCAAGGTGAGCAGGGCACTCCCCAGGTGCTGGTCTTGGTCCTCAGGACACACTGGGCCTCACGTCTCTCCTATAGAATGCTCCTGCAGTGGCTTGCCCAGACAAATCAAACTTCCTGTTGCTGGGCGTTTACATGGAGGCTCCCCCCATGTCTACAGTTGGGGAGCCTTTGCTCAGCACCCTCGAGTCCTGCCTGCCCTCCAGGCTTCTCCAGGGGTCCCCTTGCAGGGAGGCTTCCTCCTCCATATGCTCCCTCAGAACAAGCAGCGAGTGTGAGCTCCCTGAGGGCAGAGTCTCTTTTGCTTTGTCTATTGGCAGGACCTGGAGAGTTCCAGATGTACAGCAGCTAAAAAGCCAGATTTGGAGTCGGGAGACCTGGAGTCAATTCCTAAGACATGCTTGCTGTGTGACTCTAAGCAAGTCCTTTCCCTCCTCAGGGCCGTCCTCAGTCCAATGTCTCCTGGTGCTCCAGCCCTGGATGGGATGTGTAGGCAGCTGGCGGCCATGGCAGTGCCTACACTGGACTTGGAGTCAGGAAGAGCCAGATCCCTTCAGGCCTCAGACTCTTGCCAGCTATGTACCTTTGGGCAGGCCCATGGCTGCTGACTGCCTCAGTTTACCTCAACTGTAAAGCGAGGACAGCATGTGCCTCACAGGCTGGCTGTGAGGATCAAATCTGATAATATTCGTAAAGCGTTTTGCCAACTTAGAAATGCCATCACCATCACCATCATCATCATCGCTGCTGTCATAGCTGGGGGATGGGCATGGGGGGATTGCACCTCCTCCCCATTCCACCCTTGTCCTTGCCTTTAAGCTCCAAGGCCCCAAACGTGACTCCCCTTCCCTTTATGCTTCCCCACAGATGGGGAGCTGGAAAAGAGCATGAGGGGAAATTTGGGGTAAGGAGAACAGCAAGCGGTGCTCCCCAAAGGCAGGCACTTGAGCGCTTCAGTGTGAAGGTTTCCTGAGTTGAATAAGGACCAGGGACATTGGCAAGCCCTCTTGGAGGAGACCTGTAACCACTCAGAAGGGTTTGGTGCCCATCCACACAGCCAAGACCAAGTGGGAGACGGAGTTCTCTTGACCAGATTATACCGTGCCTTGGGATGGATGAGCCACGGTCCTTGTCCATCGGCTGTGTATCTGGAACAGACTCTGTAGATGGGAGCAAAAGGCACCATTCTACGGGGGCTGTTACACAACAGTCCCCTAGGAGCCGAAGTGATCAAGGGAGATGCTCAGGGTGGATAGGAGCAGGCTGACATAGAGCCCGCAAGGAAGTCAGAAGAAAAGGAGTAACCCTTGTCCCCAAGGAGATTTCTGATAGAGAGAGAAGATGGCAGCCAGGGCCAAGGATGAGAAGTGCCCAGTCCTCGTGCTCCATTGGTGCCCCCCAGACAGGAGAATATGGGCAAGACCTCCCAGATTGGACGCATGTGGGTGGCTTGTCATCTGGTGGAGGGATTGTCCATATGTCAGAGAACCCTGATGTGAATGTGAACGTGAATGGGTCCATGAGCTGCTGCTGGCTTATGGGTAATTAACAGGGAGTAGGGGCAATAATCCTGAGACACTTCATACCGTACCCCCGATTCATTCATACTTGGGTCTGGGGCATGGAGAAAACTTTGGTGCACACACCAAAGGATGCCATGATGGGACCACTGGGCCGGTTGCTTGGGCATAGTGCCCTCTTGTGGGAAAAATGATGAACCGCACAGTTGCTGGTTCTGTAAACCTTTGGAGGGCAGGAGCCGGGTGAAGGGAAGGCTGCCCTCCCTCAGGCAGCATCTGCCCTTCTGCATGTCACAGGGTGCACCCAGTCAGCACCAGGCCTCGACGCTGCCCATCAAGGCCCTGTGCAGCCTAGCTCTGGCCCAAGAGTGCACCAGAGTCTCTGGGAGTCGGGTTTGGGAGACCAAAGTACAGGGCTCCTCTTCAGCTCCCATAAATTGCCATTAGGGCTCCTCCAATCCAATCTTTCCCCACTCCCAGGCATTTTCCCAGACCATCCTCTATGCCTAGAGCGCCCAGAAGCGTTCTCTTCTTTTAAGGCCCAGCTCCAAGACCCGGTCCTCCAGGAGGGAGGGAGGAGGAGGCAGAGGAATTGGGCTGGCCCTCTGGCCACTTTGGGCTCCAGGGCCCTGGCAGAGCTGTCTCTGTCCGGGGGTCTTTGGAAGAACTCCCAAGAGTTTTCTGGTGCTTGGGACTTTGCTTTTTGGAAAGCACAATTTCCCCTGTGATGATTCTGTTGACTAGGAGGCAGAGGAAGGGCCCTACATGGCTGAGGAAGAGCACTGACCTTCTGGTCCAGCAGGACCTTGGCTTGACTCCCCCCCAACACTCTGTGGCCTGGAAAACCACAGCCCTCTCATCTGCAGAATGGGTACAATGATTCCCCCCCCTCTCCCCCCCCCAGTGCCTGCTGTGGTTCTTGACGAGCTGGGGGGAAGAGAAGGGGATAAGCATTTGTTAAGCACTCCTATATCCTGGGCACCACGCTAGGCACTTTCCAGATGTTGCTTGGATAGCTAGGAGGAAGTGAGAAGGGCTTTGTATGTTGACATTGTAGGGTTTGTATGTTGGCATTGTACACTTGTGTGTGTGCATGTCCCATGGAGAGCAGGGCCCCGGCAGAGGCTGCAGTGGGAGCAAGGTCCTCTGAGGTCTATGAGGTCAAGACCGCAATGTTGGGGCCCATGTGCCCCCGAGGCTTCCTCCAAGCTGCCAGTGTACGGGTCCTGGGAGCCTGGTTTGGGGAGCCCTAGAGAAGGCTCTGAAGGACGGGAGAAGGAAGAGGCTTTGTCCCCATGTGCCAAGCAGCTAGCCCTCCGTGCCGGCTGGAGGGAGGGGCCTGAGGGGGAGCTGCCCCTCCCTGTCTTTATTCTCCTCCACACGGGCCCCAGGGGCCTGCTGACGGTCCCTCAGCTCGATTCTCAGTGACTCCTCTCCACCACCCAGGGCTCTGCCCCCTCACCTCCGACCCCACCTGGCCCAAGGCCTATCCCTGCCTTTCCTCCTCAGGGGCCGTTTTCTTCTCTGCCCCATTCTGTCCACAGCCCAGCCCAGCCCAGCCCCCGCCCAGGAACATGAACATCCTGGGGACAGGAGCCATGGGCTAGCCTTTGTGTTGCTGGGGCTGAGACCTCCAGCATGTGGTGAGAGCTCAGTCCGTGCTGCCTGACTTGGCCAGGGCGGCCTAGGAGGCTGTGTGGCTGGACTGTGGTCAGAGAGAGGCGAGTCTAAATCTTTCCTCAGACACTCAGCCACCCTAAGCAAGGCCTCCCTCCTGCCTCAGTCTACCCCGTGAAAGCAGATGATAATGGCACTTACCTCAGATCTGTTGTGAGGGCCAAAGGCATTCTCAGAAACAGGCTCTGGATCTCTCCCAGCGAGGCTGGACTAGGGCTGGAAACCTGCCTGAAGAATGGAAAGGGGAGATGGTCAGCTTCCAGCTGATTCAGACCAGCCGTGCCCAGACCAAGGCCCAGATGGACCTCCAGGCCTTCTGGCCAAGCAGTGGGTGACTGATGGGACCTACAGGCCTCAGTGTCCTCTGTGAACACATGGAAAAGGCTCAGAAGTTTCCGTATTGTGGTAGGAAGGGGCCACCCTGATGCCCAAGCTTGGCAGACAGAGCTGGCCTTGACCATGGGAGAGGAAGGTGTGGCTCCCTACTGGGCCACTGGGCAGGCCTGGGGTCAGTGGCTGCTGCTGGGTTTGTATCACTGGGGAGCAGTAGGAAAGGTCCGAGACATTCTGCTGTGGGGGAGGAAGGGCAGGAAAGAGGGAGAGTGAGAGACCTCCTGCTTCCCATCATGACTTGACCCAGGCGACTGAGCTACCCAGCCTGGTCAGCCTCGAAGGCTGCCTGGGGAAGAGAGGGGCCAGTGGAAAAAAAAAGTTAAACAAAACCGTGGCAGGAGTCAGGAGGAGCCTCCAAGCACTCCTGGCCTGGGAGCCTTCAGTGTCGGCCTCCCTGTTAGGACCTGTTTAATGTCTAGCATTAAGCATGACCTGAAATGTGAATAAAAGAAGAAGTGACCAGGCCATGTGGGTAGTTCAGGAAAGAACCCCATTTAATGATGATTCGAACAAGGTTTTTAAAGATCCAAAGGCCAAAGATTCAAGAATTCTCATCAACAGACTTAGTTTTTTGGGGTGGCGAGGTGATGCAGTGAATAGAGCCCTGGGCCTGGCCCTGGAGTCCAGAGGACCTGAGTTCAAATATGGCCTCAGACACTTAACACAAAAACTAGTTGTGTGACCTCGGGCAAATCACTTAACCCCAGTTGCCCTCCAAAAAGCAAAAAAAAAAAATTTTTTTAAATAGACTTAGTTTTTCACATCCTGGGATGTTATCGTAGTTTCATTGTTACAATAAGTCTACTACCTCCTGGAAGTAGACTCAGATAGAATCAAAATTTCTGATTGCTAGGCTCTGAGAGTCTGGAGAAGTCCATCAGGTCTTTGGGAAGTCAATTGACATTTTTAAAGGCATTAACAAAGAGGATGCAAATCAGAGCAGACCTCCAAACATCCAGGTTTTGTAAATCATTGTCTTGAATCTGCTGTACCTTGGCACGGAAATAGGAAAGAAAGGCTTGTCTTTTTTAAATATCTGAAGTTGGGGGGCAAAAGGCCTGGTTGGAGTCAGGGTCTCAGACAAGAGTCCTTTAAAGTGTATTCCCCAGGGTGCCAGCTTTTTCAGGCCGCAGACACCTGGGGGGCACATTAAAATCTTTATCTGAGTCCTGGCCTCAGCTTCTGAGGCTCGGCTCACTCCCCCAATCCCTCAGCTCCAGACACATTGTGGATGAAAGGCTGTGAAGGACCCAGAAGGCCAATGCTGAGGACTAGGAGGGGCAGCAAGGCCAAGAATATCTGAGTCCCCTCCCCAGCACTGTACAATGGAGCTGCATTTGTGCTCCTAGACCTGGGTTCAAATCTCACTCCACCCCTTACTAAATATATGTCCCCGGGCAAGTCATGGTGTTACAGGACCTGGGGAAGGTGATCAGCATGTTGGGGATGCCCCTGGTGTTGGGCTATGGGAAGCCACAGCTCATGATAAGATGGTGCCTTGAGGTCATTGTCTGCCCACAGAGATAAGATCCTCAATGACCCAAGTGACCAGAAGGTCAAAGTCCATCCTGAATGACCCACCCCCAGGGCATCTCTGCCTAAGGGTTCTAGAGTGGATCTGTCTGGAGTTCCTCCTTAGAGATCATCCATCCAGCATGGCGCCTGACCCAGCATGGCCAGACTGATGTTGGGGCTGGACTGTGGTCAGTGCTCTCCCCCTCCTGGCTGGGGGGAGGGTTGCCTGTCTCCTCCATGGGGCGGTGGGCCCTCCTTTGTTCTAACTGCATCCCCATGTCAGACTCCTGAGATACCTGGGGAGGCGGAGTCACACCTGGGGACGGAGGTAGGACGCTCAGGGGGACAAACACAGAGCAGGTGTTTTATCCTCATCCAGCCCCCAGGAAGGGCCCTGGAATTGTCGGGTCAGTTGGGGCCAACTCTGGAACGCTGGAATCAGGGTCACGTGGTGCCTCTTTTACATCTTGTCCCCCACCCAGTTCAGCTTTCTGGGGGTTTCTCTCTGTGGGACCAGGTCTTTCCCCCTCGACTGGTTTACTTAGCTGGCCCAAGAAGGGGCAGAGGAGAAGGGACCTGCCTGATGGGGTCTCACGAGGAGGCTCAGGACCAGAGGAAAGATCACATGCACAGGAGGTGGCCTTATCCCAGACTCGGCTGAGGAAGCCACGGGGAGCAATGGACTGAGCCCCCAGCCACCCTTCAAAGCGCAGAGAACTGGTTTCCCACTTCAGGTGGGGCGGAGTCCAGCTCTACCCCCAGTTAAGGTCATGATGGCCCACTGAGGACTTCTGGGGATGGCTGTTTGTGTGCACCAGGCACCCCAAGGCCAGGGTTGCATTTATGTTCATGCTTTTTGTTCTGAGCTAAGGGACCGACTCCTTTGGCTCAGAGAAAATTAGTGACTCAGTTCATTTAAAATAGAATCCCTTAAATAGCCTTCAATGCCCTCCAGAGGGTCTTTGTTCCTCCCATCCTGAATCTTCTCTCCTGGCAGGTGAATTGTCAAAACCTGAATGGTTCGGGGTGTGTCTGGGACCAGGAGCTGGCCTGAGGGATGGGCTGGTGGGGAGGAGCATGGAGCTGGATGTCATCGCCCTCCCACTTTTGTTCTTGATTTACTTAATCCGGGCTGGGGGTGGGAGGGTGGGACCTGACGTCATAAACTGGCTTCTCGGGGATCACACCGTGACTCATTTTCAAAACACCAAAGGTAAAATTTCTAACCAATAGCATCAAAGTGTTCTTCACCATCGGACTCCTTGAGGCTTCCCAGGGGATTCTTGTCTTTCCAGAGTGATGGGAAGTTCCTGGGTGGGAGACCCAGCCCCAGCCCCCGGGCACAGACCCCCAGAGGGAGTGGGCAGAAAACCCCCAGCCTCATAGCCAAATCCTCGGTAAAGTTGTTGAGCCAGTGAATATGTGGGATCATGAAGATCATTTCAGGGCCTTTGTGAGGGACCCACAAAGACAGACCACACAAGCCAAAAAGCCCTGGGAGACAATGAGTCATTTGGATCAACAATAAATATGTTTGGCCAGTGTAGGAAGACGCTTCATTCAGTCCCTTCTAAAGGTCTTTTTCCTGCTGCTGGCAAGCCAGGTAAGGGCCAGTTTTCAGTACAGTGATGAAGCTTTTCTGATTTCAAAGGAAGGCTGGTCTTCCTCTGGACACAGACCTGGCACAGCGCACCTTGGAGTTCCTGGCACATCTACTGGTGGGCTTGAGAATCCTGCTGCCTCCTGCCTTCCTCTGCCTCCTGAGGATGCTGCAGAAAAAGCAACGATGCCTAAAACAGCAACAATGATGTGGAGGGAGGGGGGAAAGTACCTTCTCAGAGCTAGTTTTCATGATGCTTCCCTAAGAAAGACACATCTTATGAGAAGGAGACTACATTCCCGAGGGGTCCTGGGCCCCAAGGGATAAAACTGGATGAGGGAAAAAGAGTGCTCACTTCTCCTAAAGCACAGCCCGGAGGAAAAGGGACCAGGATGCCAGGGCCCCCTGCAGGGACAGAGACAGCAGGCAGCCTCCTTCCTGGCTAGAGGGGGGAGGGGCAGGGAGAGAGGGAGACAGAGAGAGGGAAGGAGGAGGGAGGGGGAAGGGGAGAGGACAAGAGAGAGAAAAGGAGAGGCAGAGATACAAAGGAGAGAGATACAGATTCAGAAAAAAGGAAAGAGGGAGACAGAAAGAGAGGGGGAGGGAGAAGCAGAAATAGAAAGGAGAGAGATACAGAAACAGAGAATGAGGAGAGACAGACAGAGGAGGAGGGGGAGAGATGGAGAAAGAGAGAAAGAGAGAGAGAGAGAGAGAGAGAGGAAATGGATGCAGACCAATAAGGGACAAGGCAAAGGCAGCCTGTGGAGGTCTGGGGGGATGGTGACAGCTGTCAGCCCTCCCCTAGAGTCAGGGCATAGTGCTTGGGGCAGCCACCCTGGCCTCCCTGCTGCTTTTACCCAATAATCAAACGCAGACCTCACATAAAGGGACCCACCACAGCCCACAGCAATCAGCAGCCCTGGGAAGGCCATCAGCCAGGACCTATAGGAGCTGAGGCAGATTCTTTGCCCTTACTTGGGTCTCCTGTGTCGTGTTTCTGGGGCCGAAATATCGACACGCCCTGACCCAGCGATGCCAGGAATTTCTGGCTTACACTATACTATCTAAAAATATAAAGCTCCTCCACTAATTTGGAGGAAATGGTCTCTATTTCTACTAACCCATCCATCCACCAAGCCCCAGCCCCACCTTCACTTCCTTCTAGTAAAATGGTTTGACAAAGGGTGGGGTCTCTCTAATCCAGAGCCCAGAGGGAAGCCAGGGTCAGTCAGTGGGGCCCTGGGACAGACTGAGGGGAGAAGACCATTGGGCCAGAAGTCTAAGGCCCTCTGCCGTGAGTGCTCTCTGGGACCTGGGACTTCTGGAGAAGGCTGAGGAACCTGAGGACGTGGGGTCAAGTCCACTGCACTGATTACTGATTCCCTCTGTGCCCTAGCACCTCATTTGTAAAATGAAGGCCTGTCCAGGGTCCCTTCCAGAACTGACTTTTGTGATTCCACAAAATATCTTAAGGAAAGGAAGAGAGTGAGCCACGATGGGGAGAATGAATAAAACAGAATGGAGTTCTACTTAACCTGGATGCCTGCACCTGCTGGTCCTCCCAGCAGGACCCACTCCTCTTCCAAAGTTCTGCCTCCAGGCAGTGTTTGGGACAGAAGCTTCCTCATTGACTTTGGGTCTCAATGTCCCTGCTCAGGATCCCAAAGGGAACCCTGATCTGGTGCTAGGATCCTATTGTTAGTGAGATCATGACGAAGCTTGAAGGCTGTGCCTCTGGAACAGCCCAGAAAGCCTCCAGGTGGGCATCCTCGCTCAGACACGGCTGGACCTCCTTTCACTGGCCTGTGCTGGGCCCTACTCCATATGGGGAGCTTTGCCCCTTAGCCACCCCTCCCCCCCACGGTTTGAGAAGCTGCCAGCTGCCGCACAGGAGTCTTTGCCCCGGTGAAATTCCCTTCTTACACTAAACAAGGTCAGGTGGTGCAAGAGCGTTTTAGCAAGGCAAATGAATTCCTCCCTGGCCGTGACACCAAGTGGATCCCATGGTCTGGAAAACAGTGCCTGCCACCCTGGGCAGGTTTGCTCACCTTTTACTTTCTTAGAAGGTTGGGCTGAGATTTGATCCAACCATTGTGGGACAATTGGGAGTTATGCTAGAAAATTGACTAAAGTGTCTGTACTTTCTGACCCGGAGATACTACACCACTTGGTGAGGCCAAAGCAGAAAAAGTTCCCATGAGCCCCAAATTACCCAGAGCGGCCTCTTTAGAAAACCACTTCATAATAGCTACTCATTAATGCCTTTTGTGTTTGTTTCACCTACATTTCCTCTTCCCTCCTGAGAGATCCATCCCTGTTAAATTTTAATTTTCATACTATTATAATATTTATTTTATTTCATTTTAGTAAATAATTTTAAAAGAGAACAAAAATTCAGCAAAGCCATGCCAAGCGGTGTCAAAGACCCTGGCGCTGTGTGCAGTGTTCCACGCCCCGGATCTCCATCCCCATGAGGGAGGGGAGGGAGGAGTCTTCTCTTCTCTGCTCTGTGGAGCCAATCTTGTTCTGCACAATTTCCCGAGTTCTGTCTGCATCACTGTGCTCGGCACATACCTTGACACATCCCCGTGGTTCATGTGAGTCTTCCCAGACTCCTCTGTAGCCATCATGTTTGTCACTGCTTACCCCACAGTAACATTCCGTTAGTCTTCTCCCATAGGTCCATTAGTCACTCCCAGCCTTGTTTTCAATCCTCTGTCTTCCCCACAAGAGAATGATGTTGTCAATATGTTGGTGTCTAGGTAGGGGTGTGCTGGAGCCAGCTTGAGACAGCTCCCAAGAGCCCATACCTCTGAAACTGAAAAACCACAAGTCCAGGTTTCATGCACCATTTTGCTTATTGGTTGGCCATTGTCTTCCATTCTTGAAGACCAAAAGAATCTCACTCTATTGGGGTCAAGGTTCAGTGGGTCCCACTGTGGTCACTCAGACCAACGTGAGCTCAGAAGGCTCTGCTACAGGTTGGGCACAAATAGTCATGTGAACATTTGGAGTAGAGAGGGCTCCTGTATAATTCTGCTTTTCTCACAGGGCACAACACTTTCTCTGACACAGGCACACCGTGCTGGGTGGTTCTGTGCAGATGTCTCCCGTGTCACACAACTGATTCCAAAGTTCTTCAGAGAGACCTTGAGAGGGTCCTTGTATCAGTGCTCCTCACCTCCAAGTAAGCCCCTGTCTTGTGTAAGTTCTATGTAAAATAATCTTTTAGGCAAAAGTATATTCATCGTTTGGACAATGTGGCCGGCCCATCAGAGCTGCGCTCTCTGAAGCAGAGTTTGACTGCTTGGCAGTTTAGCTCGAGTAAGGACCTCAGTGTCTGGACCCTTATCCTGCCAGGTGATCTACAGAATCTTCCTGAGACAATTCAAATGGATGCGATTCTGTTTCCTGGCATGGCACTGGCAGACTGTACAGGTTTCACAAGTAGACAACAGTGAGGTCAGCACAGCGGCTTTGTAGACCTTCAGTTTGGTGGTCGGTCTAATGCCTCTTCTCTCCCACGTTTTCCTCCCAAACACTGAGCTAGCTCTGGCAATGCGTGCATCAACCTCATTATTAATGTGTGCATCCCTGGAAAGTACACTGCCAAGGTAAGCGAGCTTACCCACAGCATTCACAACTTCTCCATCTGCTGTAACCTGTGGTTCCAGAAACCAAAAGGTCTTCTCGGTTTGATGTCATAAGGAAAGGATGCCCCCTACTCTCTGTACTCTTGGGTGATCCTTGGGCACCCCAGGAGGGTGTGAGGGTATGACCCCATCTCCGATGCCTCAGTGGTTTTCATGGCCTTGTAGGTGCAGATCCACATCTCTGGCTCCACTCACCAGAGATGTAATTAGGACAAGGCAGCCTAAGTTTCACTCTGGGGTGTGAAAAACTGGGGAGCGCTTCCTCCCCATGATAGTTCTTTTGCTCTTGAGCCTTCCAGTCTTCCAATACCAGTTTGAGAATGAAGGAGAAAGCATTTAGCAAATCCTTTCTAGAGAAAGAGGGGCAGATGGTAAGGCCTGGAAGACCTGAGGATGCCATGGCAGGGCACATCTTCAGGCCTGGTCAGCCTTCATCTAACTGCAGGGAATGGAGATTATGAGTCTCATTTCACCCAAGAACGTGCATGGCTGGTCAAGCAGCCCAAATGGTCTCGAGACACTCATATGGAGGATGGAGCAATTCGCACCTCCCAGGTGGGCTCTGGTATGGCCAAGGGTCAGGGAGAAGGTGTCCCCAGTGATGGTGGCACAGCCATCTAGCTGGACCACCGCTGCTACAGCCCCTCAGGGCTCCTCTTTCCTCCCCGCCCCAGAATTCCTAATTATACCTCTGCCACCCACCCACCAGCTCTCCCTGCTCTCTGCACAAAGGCACTCTCCCACCCTTCCTTACCTGTGAAGATCAGAAATGTGTTTTTTCATCCTGGAAACCTAAGGTTAGGCCTCAGTGGGTGTGGCAGGGTCAGGGGAGGATTTAGCCTCTCAGCCTTGGACTGGGCACCTTCTCTCTGCCACTGTACCCACAAGCAGACTCACCAACTAGCCTGTTCTGACGTGGCAGGGTCTGGTGAGCTACCCACAGCTCCCTGGGGCTTATGGAGCTTGGCTCAGCTCATGACAGCAGAGTTGGGGTGCTGGTCTGACTCCAGCCTCCGCTGTTCTCCACCACCCAACAAGACCAGAATCTCTCACTCTCTCACCCAGATGCCCTGGCTTCTACCTCACTCATCCACACACTTCTCCACGGTCAGAGTCAAAGGCCCTCTGGGCATTCACTCTCCAGAAAAGTGCCATGGAGCCTAGAGAGTGTGGGGGAGGGGCCCCAGCAGGCAGCCCTGCCCATCTCCCCCTACTCCATAGCCAAACCTTTTGGAGGCATGCCAGAATGGGGGCTGCTGGGGTAGATACTGTTCTCATAAAACATTTATGCCTGTGGGAAAGCTGGAGCCTGACTCACTAATTCCTGTCTCTCAGATCCCTTTTTGGGAACAGCAAGGCCGGAGGCTTTGATATCATACCCACCCACCTCCCTCTTTGGGGGCAGTTAGAGAACGGATCTCCACCCCCCTAGATTTATGCCACCTCTTGGCCAGACCTCTCAGGATGTCTTGGTCTGGGCTGGCGGCTTTTCCCATCCTCCTCCTCAGAATCCTTCCCATATTCTCCATAAGCAAATGCAGGGCTGTGACGTTGGAGTTTAAGGGCTGGGGCTCCTTTAAGGTTTAAAAACAGTTTGAAATGAACATTACATGGGTTGTTCCCATCTTCCCTGTGTTTGATCCCCTCGGCCCAGCTCTCTAGTGTCCATGTGACTCAGGCTGCCTCCAAAGCTTTCCTGAATCTGGTCCTCTCCCCCCCACACACACACTCAGGCAGATCTGCACATGACTTCACTAGGTGTTTACCTAAGACTTTGTATCGCAAGGTCATCTTCTAAGCTTGGGTCATTGCCTTGATCTCCCAGGCTCCCTGGGAAGCTGACCACAGCACTCTGAGGCGCGCTGGTTCTCCTCAGCACAGCATTGATTTAGCTCGGGAGCACCTCCAGCCTGACCTATTGAAATCATTCTGGAGGATGACAAATGGGAAGCCAATACAGCCTTTCCATAGGTTAGGTCCGAGGTGTTTGAACCCCACACCTCGTCTGCTTTCACATCTGCTCCTGCCTCCAGCTGCCTTCTCTTGAAGCTCTTGGCTAAAACTTTCAGGCGTCTGACTTTACACAGACCTCTGGTTCAGGAGGGACTCCTTCTGGGGAACCAATGCTGCTGAGAGTTGTGGGTGGGATCTGGAAAGAGGCATATAAAAATGTCCTCATGATGCAAGCCATCCCAGTGTGGAAGGGGCTGCCCAGGGAGGAAGGGGGTGAGCATGGCTCCCTCTGTCATGCAGGCATTCTTTCTCCAGTGTGCCTGGGCCTAGACACCCACTGCTAGGGTTGTGTCTGTACCAGGGCAGTGAGGAGAGGCTGCCCTCCTCGGGGCTCTCCCCTCACCTGCACATCAGTGGGGCCCAGCACTCTCCTGCCTGATGCTGCCTCTCCCTGACTGTGCCCAGATGCAGTGGCAGAAAGGGAGGCATGTATGGGCTTCCCCAGGTATTACTGAGTGATCCCTGTGCAGAGCTGAGCCCCGACTGGGTGACCTGGTCTGCCAAGGTTTATGATCTGTCAACAACCAAGAGAAACAGCTTGTTAAAGCAAGCAGCTGGGGACAAGCTGAATGTCCCTCCATATGGCTTTATAAGTCCCTCTAAGTTATAAGGGATGAGCTGTTCCTGGGAGATGGATGCTCTGCCATCAGTGCCAAAAAAGGGGGAGCCCCTCCAGGTGGTGCCCCTCCCAGCATGCAGAGTCAGGCCGGGAAGGGGGGCGGGGGCCCTTCGAGGCAGGAACAAGGAGTTGCTGGGCAGGATTTGGATCACAGAAAATACATGGTGCTCTCCAGTTGCTGTAAAGTCATGCACAAGCAGCTTTCTAAACAACTGATGCTGTCAACAGCTTTCAAGGTTCTGATTACATAGTATAGCAAACTATTTATTCAACAATAAGTCAGAGCAGAACATTCACATAAAATCAAGATACAGCATTCACCATGTCACAACTCAACAACTTATCACTGAAATGGCCACATAGTTTTAAACAAATACATTCATTTAGTCAATCATGAAATCCTTAATTCAATTACAAAGTACAAAAGTTAAAGTTCTCCACCCCTGGGTCCCTGTAAATCATAATCTTCTCAGTCAGTACACAGTATCCAAGTAAAGTCTTCTTTCAGCTTGACTCAAGGCTGGCTCTCAGCTTCCATGGTTCCTCTTCCATGGTCCCAGCTCCAACTGTCACCTGGGTTCAAAGGCAGGCAGCTCCCAGTTCCTCGTCCAGTTCTTTGTCCAGTCTCCTTTCCATGTTGAAGTTCACAGTGTTCAGTCCACCTCAAGTCCTTCACAGTTCCTGTTTCTGGGAAGACAAAGCTTAACAGAGCCACAATAATATTCATGCACATTGCCAGTACCATCATCAATTCAATATCTTCCTGTGAAATCAACTCAGACCCACCAACAAAGTCTGAGAACTCAACACAAATCATCAACATAGAAATCAACACAGACCCACAAACAAGGTCCAAGAGGTCAGCACAAATCATCAGTAAAGTCCCAGGACCTCTGAATCCCTCTTCCAGGACTTCTGTAAACATACAACCAGAAAATCCTATTTCAGGGCTTCCAGTGAGGTCCCAGGGCTTCTGTACAAAGTATCACAAACAAACATCAACACAGACAGAGCAGACAAACAGAGTGCCGGGATGCCACAAGTTTTCTCCTTCTTGACTCTGCCACCACAAGTCCTTTTCTCAGTTCTGCTCAATTCTTGGTTCATCTTCAGTCCAACAGCAGCTGCCCTGCCTCCACAACGCTTATCTCAAGAAGTTCTGACTGTCCAGCTGGTGCTCTTCCTTATATATGATCATTAGCTCTTCCCCTTCCTGTTGCAGTTCATGAGTTCCAGGGTTTGCAGGTTGTGGGGTTCACATGTTCTGTTTCTTAACAGACTTGATACAAGGCTCAAAAGAAACTTGAACTGAAACAATGTGTTAATCCAGTAGCTGAAACAAGGTGTGAACTACTTCTGTGCTTGCCATTCCAGTGCCCCACAGTGAACATTAAAATTTGGTGACATTTCTGAGTTTGACAAGAAGGCAGCTCTCCTCTCAAAAGAGATGTGGGTTGAAGTCACAGTGGAGGTAGGCCAAAGGTGCCGGCAGAAAGGGCACACTGACCTTGGAGTCCTGGGACCCGGAGCTGCTGCTTCCTTCTGGATGACCTTGGCTAGGTGCTTGGCTTTGCTGGGTTTGTGTTTTCTCAGTCTTAGGATGATGAGATGGGAGAAACCGTAACTGGGGGAGGTTTTTCTGCACAGGTTTCATGTTCAAGATACAGACAGTTCTTGCTACCGTAGGTGGACAGCTCCTGAGACCAGGAGATCTGTGTGGCCCAACTCCCTCTGGGACTCCATGTAGGGCCAGCAGGAGCAGCTCCAGTACCTGGGGCAGAGGACTCCCAGCTGAGGCCTGCAACCATTGGCCAGAGCCAATACTGCCATTTGGCGGCTGATTTTGCTGAATGTGGAAAGTGAGAACTGTCTGTATAAGGAACTGATTTAAATCCATAAGATTAAGATCTATTCCCCAATACATAAGTGGTCAAAGGATCTAAGAGGCCCTTTTCAAGCAAAGAAATCCAAACCATCCCCAGACATATGAAAAGTATTCCAAATCACTAATAATCAGAGAAATGAACTAAAGCCACCTGAGATAAAGCACTGGTGGGAAAACAAGATGGTCCCTACTCCTTGAGTATCTTATATTCTAGTGGGGGGAGAAGTGGAAAGCGGAGGTCCTGCACCCGCCTCCACATTGCTGCTTCAGAGCTCTCGGCCTGCAGATTGCAGGGGGACCAAGCAATCGTTCAGAGGCCAAGTGCTCTCACGTTGAGCGGCCTGGATCCAGATCACGGTCTTGGGCTTTGGTCCTGTGGTTTGTTTTTATTCAGTGAGCCAGAAGTGGCGGAGGGACCCAGCAACTTCCTAAGAGCTCCAGCGATTTGGGACAGAGCTTTCCCCTCTGGAAGCAGAGCTCCACAGAGATTAAAA
>CM053582.1:578455600-578525749 GCA_028627135.1 Pseudochirops cupreus
CTCCTCCCCCTGCCCCTTTTCACCCTCCCCTCCTCCTCCCCCTCATTCGAGCCTTGCCCTCACCAGAAGCCACAGTCCAGAAGGGTGACTTGGCTGTGACCCCCTGGGCCTTCTGGTGGCTTCTCTTGGTCTAGAAGGCATTTCAGTGACCCACCATCTCTCCTCCTGCTTTGTGGCGGAGGGGCCATGGGGTCACAAGCTTCTGGTTGGGTCACTGGTGCTCACCTACTTGGAGCCGGTCTTCTCCAGCCACGTCTGCTTTGGGAATGCCCTGGGGTGGGACTGTGCTAACCCGGCCTTTGGGCTTCCTGCCTCCTCCCTCCTCCCTGCTCCCTGCGCCTCGCCTGGGCTGGCTCCCACGCCAGGGCTCCTTCCATGGCCTTCACTTGTGATGCTCCCCCTGGGAAGCCTTCCCTGATCCTCAGCGAGCACCAGCTCTTTGCCTGTGTGGCCGGGATGTATCACACGGCCTTCTGGGGCTCACCTTCCTCATGAGGAGAATCTGTCTCAACCGTCCTGCCCAGCTAGGAGTCCTGGGCTTCTCCTCAGCCCCTCCAGCCCCTGGTGGTGACGTGGCTTCCAGGAGGCATCCCCGTGCCCAGCACGCTGCCAGCACACAGTAGGCACCTCACTCTCTGCCAGCCTGAGTGTGCACGTGTGCTAGGTATAGACAACCCTGTCGCCTGCCCAGGCCCCGCCCCCCAGGTGCCCGTGCTCTGCTGGGCGCCAGTGCTGGGGGGCCATTGGGACCTGGAATCTGATGGCCTTCTCCTTGCTTTTCCAGATTGTGCACACGCACAAGCCGCACTTCATGGCCCTCCACTGCCAGGAGTTTGGTGGGAAGAATTATGAGGCCTCCATGTCCCACGTCGACAAATTTGTCAAGTAAGTGTCTGGGCTGAGCCCTTGGGGGTCGGGGACACGGGAACCCTTGGTTCTGTGTGGGGCCCAGTTTTCACAGGTCTGACTCTCAAGACCCAGACAGCAGGGGGCCCCCTCCTGTGGGCCGGTCAGACCCCGTCCTGTGGGCTGGTCAGACCCCGTCCTATGGGCCAGTGAGACCCCCTCCTACCCCATCCTGTGGGCTGGTGAGACCCTGTCCTGTGGGCCGGTCAGACCCCTTCCTGTGGGCCGGTCAGACCCCGTCCTATGGGCTGGTCAGACACTCTCCTGTGGGCCGATCAGACCCTATCCTGTAGGCTGGCCAGCAGAGGTAACCTCCTGTCCTCTGGGCCAGTCTCCTGAGGACCCTCCTGCCCCAGTGGAGGGCTGGGACCAGCTCAGGTACCAAAGCAGTGCTGTAGTCAGCCCTGATGTGCTAGGCATCCTCACCTAGCCCTCCTTTCTGTAGGGAGCTCCTGGTGTCTGGGAGACAGAGGCCTGCCCACCCCACTATAGCCTGGCTACATCTCTCAACTTCTCTCTCAGCCCCTCCACTGCAGATAAGCCAGGCTGAGGGTGGGCGAGTTCCTGCCAGGTAGATGTGGCCAGGTTTTCCTTGTGCCAGGGTGGCGTCTCTGGGCCCAGATGTCGGGACAGAGGCCGCAGAGCCAGGTTTATTCAGTGGCTCGTGAGGTGAGAGCCACATCATCTGAGACCTTGCTCTATCTTGTGTGCTGGGGAACTGGCCCAGCTCCCATTGTGGCTACCTGCACCCTTGGAGGGGTAGAAGTGCTCATGGGAGTATCTTGTAGGACAGCCTGGCCTGGCCAGTGGGGCATGGTGGGGCCACAGTGACCAGGTGTGAGATTGTTTGGCAGAAGGGGAGCAGGCTCCAGAGGCAGGGAGTATGGGGCTGAGCCTCCCTGCAGCCTCTGTAGCTGCTGGCCTCCCATCAGTGCCCTTCAGGGATGGCTACTGTTCCTTGAGGTCCCAGACTCCAGGCAGCCTTTCCAGGCCCTAGAGCGGTTGTGGTGCTGTGCCTTGCCTCCCTGCTCCAGCAGGCGTCTGCAGGGCTTTGTAGTGGCTCAGGTCTCGCAGACTCCACAGGTGGTGAGTGCACTGTTTTTAAAAAATTCTTCTTCTTTAAGGTTTTGAGTTCTACATCCTATCCCTCCCTCCCTCCCTGGGAGGGTTACACATGTGCAGTTCTGTAGCACATTTCCATACCAGGTATTTTGTACAAGAAGATTCAAATAAAAGGAAGGAAATGAAAAACTTCCCCAGGAGTCCTTTGGTGTTGTCTGGGATCATTGCGTTGTGAGGGGAGCCAAGTCCCTCCTACTGGATCGTCGCACAGTGCTGCTGTGACTGGGTGCAGCGTTTTCTGGTTCTGCCGTCTTCGCTCTGCATCTGTTCACAGAGTCTTCCCAGGCTTTTTGGAAAGCATCCTGCTCACCATTTCTTATAGCACCGTAGTATTCCTTCACAGCCATATGCCACAGCTTATTCAGCCATTCCTCAGTGAAGGGCATCCCTCGATTTCTGATTCTTTGCCACCACAAAAAGAGCTGCTGTAGATATTTTTGCACAAATGAGTCCCTTCCCCTTATTTTGGATCTCTTTGGGATACAGCCCTAGCTATGGCATGGCTGGGTCAAAGGGCATGCACAGCTTGATAGCCCTTTGGGCGTAGTTCCAAATTGCTCTCCAGAATGGTTGGATCAGTTCTCAGCTCCACCAACAATGCACCAGGGTCCCGATTTTTCCCACTCTCCCCTAGCATTTGTCATTTCCCTTTTCTGTCGTCCGGCCAAACTGATCTGTGTGAGGTGGTGCCTCAGAGTTGCTTTAATATGCTCTCTCTAATCAATGGTGATTTAGAGCATTTTTTCATGTGACTGTTGATGGCTTTGATTTCTTCTTCTGAAAACCATCTGCTCATATCCTTTGACCATTTATCAACTGGGAAATGACTTATTTTTATAAATTTGGCTCGGTTCCCTATACATTTGAGAAATGAGGCCTTTATCAGAGAAAATTGACTGTAATATCTCCCCCCCCCCCCAGTTTCCTGTTTCCTTTCTAATTTTGGCTGCATTACTTTTGTTTGCAAGCACATTGGTTCTTGATGATGGAGTTGGAAGGGGCCAGCGGACTTTGCTGTGTTGCCTAATAGCCAGGGTCAGCCAAGAAAGCCTGGGGAGGCACAGAACGGTGAAGGGAGAACCGCTGCTGTAGTCAGAACTGTGTTTAGGCCTTCTAGGGACTGTTGGCACCTGTGTGATTTGGGCATGTCCCTTAACCTCCAGGGCCTCAGTTTCCTTTTCTGTAAGAGGAGGCTCTGCTCCTGCAATCCTGATGGGGCTCTATGGGAACTTAATGACTCCATCTCACTTCAGTCATAACATGTGAAGACTGAGGCAGGGGAGAGGCAGAGAAGAGCCAGCCACCTGGCTGTCTGTAGACTCTTCTCTGCACAGCGTTCAGAAGCCAAGGAGGCCGTGGGCTCCCACTTTGGGAAGGTGCCCCGCAATATCATGGTACAGATAAGGAAACCAGGCCCAGAGGGAATCTGAGATGGGGCCACTTTTGGTTCCCTGCACCTTTCATGGGACCAGGAGCCTCCTGCCGAAAGCCAGGGGGTGGCTCGCTCACTGGAAGCCTCAGCCTGGCCGGGCCATGCCGCTGCTGCCCCAGCACTGGGGCCCTCTTGGCTCAGACATGGGTGAGCTGGCCTCAGCTCCTTGCAGGAGCCTCTGCCTCTGAAGGTAGCGAAACAGCGCCACCTGCTGCCGGTGGCTTGCCAGCGTCTGATGAAGCCTCAGTCTCCTAGCCCAGACTGCAGAGAGCTGGCCTGAACCCCAGAGCCCAGGGCTGTGCAAAGAGCAGGAGTGCAGCTCTTCCTGCTCTGCTGTGCTGGGAATCCCAGGTCTTGAGGCGCCCGGTGACATGACACCCTGTCAGCATTGGGTTGGGGGCTGGGATCAGGCCCCCACCTCCTGCCTGCTGGGCCAGGTGATGGAGAAGAAGCTGTGCGATATGGTTCAGGGTCATCCTAGGACCCTTCCCTGGGGTCCTGCCCCTGGGCCCCCTGCCTGGGACACCAGCCCCCCACATCCAGTCGGGGGACACCAGTTGGGATGGGACCAGAAGAACGTGTGGGCCTGGGGATGGCTCCTGCTGGCTGTGTGACCCTGGGCCAGTCTCTTTTCCTCTTGCTGATATGGGGGGGGAGGCCTGGCTGGGCTGCCTGCTCCTTCATCTGCATCATGCCCACCTTCAGTGGCAGCTGTGGGGGGCTGCAAGCCACACAGCTTGGAGGGGAGAGGCAGGGTTCGAGTCCAGGTTTCCCTGATTTCTAGTTGATCGCTTTATATAATGTGCTTGAGGTAGAGTGCGGGTCCTATACTCTGGAGGACTTGAGTTCAAGTCTGGCCTCAGGTGCTTACTAGCAGGGTGACTGTGAGCAGGTCACTTCTGTGCCGCCTGCCTCAGTTTCCTCATCTCTAAAGTGGGCACGATAACGTGGTCGCCATGAGGCTTACCTGAGATGGTGTTTGACCCAGGGCCTGGTACGTAGTAGGTGTTTTAATAAATGCTCAGCCACTCAAGGTGGTCACTGCTGGGATTCCTGGGATGTTCAGGCTCTCTCCAGTCCCCTGCCCCCTTGCTGCCTTTTGGATAGTCTGGATGGGGCCAGAAAAGAGAGGGAAGGGGCTTTGCTTGGGGCCACGAGGGGGAGGGCAGGCTCTCTTCCTACAAGTTCCACGGCTTTGCTAGAGTCCCCAGAGGTCTCCTCGTTTCCCAGCCCCCTGGGTGATGTACTGAGCACACCTACCCACAGTCCTTGAGAGGGAGCCTCTGGCCTTAAGCTAAGTGGTGGGCTGAGCACATCTGGACAGTGGGGTAGCAGCAGGGAGGAAGGGCCTTGCCTGTGGGCAGGCAGCCTCTTGGCTATGCCGGGGAGGTCAAGAGAAGCCGGGTGACCTTCAGGACAGAGCCCACTTTCCATCCCGTCCCCCCTTTCCCCACCACCCCTGCTGTGACAGCACCTCATGGGGCCCTCTGGGGATCCCGGCTTCTGCAGGGAGTGCATGGCAATGGCCTTGGCTCTGCCATGCCCTTGTTTGCACATGAGAAGCCCCATTTGTTCATCACCAGCCCATCTGCAGTTGTGGCTCCCATGGCCCCCCATCACATCTTGGATCATCAGCCCATGCTCGGACTTTGGGACCCTTTTCCAAACTGACTTACCCTGGTGCTTGGAAGTGCCTCCACCCAGGAGGGGCCCAGGCCCGCCATCTCCTCTCTCCCACTAGGCTCCCCCCTCTGGCCTTGTCCACCACGCTCACCCTGCAGCTTCCCTGGAAATGGAGCTCCTTGAGGACGGGGACTGCCTCTGGTCTCTTTTTATATCCCCAGGGCTTAGCACAGTGCCTCATACATAGTAGGCATTAATAAGTGTTTACTGACTGACAGACTGATTCCAGGCACCGATAGTAAACTGACTTCCTTTCCTGAGCTCAGAATCTCAATTGACGTTCCATTCGCAGTCTTGGATCTTCCAATATCCTCCTAACTTAAAAAAAATCCCAACCAAACAAACCCACAATAACTTTCTAAGTTGTTGCAGGCCTCTGGGGGCTGGGTGTGAGCAGTGTCTGCCTTTGGCAAATGCCCCACAAACCCAGAAACAAAAGTGGGCATGTGGTCTGTGACCCCCTCACCTCCTGAGAACCGCATGTGCCTTCCCACTTCTAGGGGCTCCCTGCAAACCCAGCCAACTCTTCCCAGAGCCTCTAAGGCTCCCCAGGGCAACAAGTTGAGAACATGGGACCTTGGCTGCAGTGGACCATGCCAGATGCCAGCAGGAATCTTCCATAGCCCACCTGGCCAGTAGTCAAGGGACCTTTAGGGAGGGCCTGTCATATCCCTTCCAGGCCACCAAACATTGCTATGTAAGGGAGAGTGTATGTGTGTGTGTGTGTGCATGTGTGTATCATGTGTGTTTATATGTGCACATGTGTGTGCGTGTGTGTATCATGTGTGTTTATATGCGCACATGTGGGGGGGGATCAGGCCACGCTCCTCTTGCTGGTAAAGTTTTTAGTCCCTGAGGGTAATGGCAGCCCCATTTCTGACACCTCCCACATCCTGATTTCTGGGCTCTGGAGGGGCTCCTCTCACAAACAGCAAAAGTAGCTTCTGACATCAGGATTGGCTGTTTTTGGGTTTCTGTTTCTTGAAAAGTCTTGACCAAATCATCTGCCTGTTGTTTTGGCGGGGGGTGGGGGGTGGGTTGGGAAGAAAGAAGAGACAATTTAGCTCAGGGGCCAGAATGCTAGGGTTCTGTCTGGGAGCACTAAAAGGATGGTTGGTGAACATCCAGAGAAGGAAGCAGCGATCACTCCAGCAAGACCAGGCCATGTTGCCCTGGGAGCTTCCTGCAGCAATGAGATCAAAGGTCTGGATGAGCCCTCCCCCTCCTTTCCCCCTCCCCCTCTCCCAAAGCAAACCAACAACCCTAATACCTAAGTAATAGTATGAGGACTTAAAAAATCCTTTGCCGGAATTTTAGACCAAAGCCTTTCTGAAAGTGCCCCCAGAACCAAGAGCCAGTCAGTCTTTAGGGAAGCGAATGGGAAAGTTGATGAGTGATGATGCCCTGGAGATAGCATTGATGGTCAGGTAAATGGAGGCAGGGGGAGAGCTGGGGTCCAGCCTGGGGGAGGAGAAGTAGAAAGAAAGGGTCCCAGGAAGGTCTATCACATGGAAGAGAAAGGGGACTTATTCTGCTTGGCCCTGCAGGGAAAAGCCTCAACTCTAACCCTAACCAAACTCCCCACTCCCACTTTGGGCCTGACCTAGGGAAAACCCTGAGGGTAGCCAGGCCGTCCTTCAACAAGCCGGAAGTAAATGCTGGAGGAGTGATGCCAAGAAAGGTATAACCACAGTTCCTACCCTCAAAGAGCACACATTCTAATGGGGAGACAACCTGTAAGTAACTAGGTACATTCAAGATTTTATATAGAGTGTCAAAACAGGTAACTAGGAAGGGCTTCCTACTGAAGGTGGGATGGGACCTAACATTTAGAGGAAGCCAGGAGGCTGAGATGAGGAGGGAGAGCATCCCAGGCAGGGGTGATAGCCAAGACAAATGCCCAGAATCTGGAGATAAGAGTGTTGTATGTGAGGAACAGCCAGGAGGCCAGAGTTGTTCGATCACACCAAGTAGAACCGTGTGGGAAAAGCTAAAAAAAAAAAAAAGTAGGAGCAGGGAAGTTTATGAAGGGCTTTAAAAGCCAAGCAGAAGAGTCTGTATTAGATCCTGGAGAACGGTGATAATAGCTGCCATTACATAATGCCTCCTATGTTCTGGCAACTAGGCTAAGCACTTTGCAAATGTTATCTCGTTTAATAGGGAGCCGCTGGAGTTTTTTGAATAGAGGTTGATGTGATCAGATCTGAGCTTTAGGAGCATCATTTTTTTTTTTTGGTCTTTTTTGGAGGGGGGAAGATAGGGCAATGCAGGTTAAGTGATTTGCCCAAGGTCACACAGCTAGTAAGTGTTAAGTGTCTGAGGTTAGATTTGAACTCAGGTCCTCCTGACTCGAGGGCCAGTGCTCTAGTCACTGTGCCACATAGCTGCCCTAGGAGGATCATTTTTGCAGCTGAATGGAGGATGGAATGGAGAGGGGAGAGACTTGAGGCAGTCAGTCTCTCCTGGAGACTATTGCAATAGTCCAATAGAGGTGATGAGGGTCTGCCCCTCTGGGGACAATGTCAGAGGAGAGAAGAGGGGGTGTATTGGAGAGATGCTGGTGAGTTGAAATGGAGTAGAGATGTTGGAGAGGGGAAATCCACAAGAAATGCTGGAGAGAGGAAATCCATGAGATACTGGAGAGGTGAAACTGACAGGAGATAATGGAGAGGTGAGATGGAGGAGAGATGCTAGAGAGGGGAAATCCACAAGAGATACTTGAAAGGTGAAACTGATGAGATGCTTCAGAGGTGAAATTGACAGGAGGTGATGGAGAGGTGAGATGGAGGAGAAATTCTGCAGAGGTGAAACTGATGAGATGCTTCAGAGGTGACAGGAGATGCTGGAGAAGTGAAATGGACAGACCTTAGCACCATATTAGATTCAAGCTTGACAATGAGGTTGGGGGACTAGGAGGATGGGGGGTGCCTTCAGGGCTAGGGAAGTATGGGAAGAGGGAAGTTTTTTGAGGAAGGAGAGGAAATAATAAGTTATTTTGAACATATCAACTTTGAGATACTTATGGGGTATCCAGTTTGAAATGTCCAAGAGGCAGTTGGAGATGGGAGAGTAGAGGCCAGCAGAGAAGTCAGAGATGAATAAATAAATCTGGGAATCGTCTTCATAGAGATAATAGTTGAAGCAACAGGAGCTGAGGCCTGTCTGATGTCCAGAGTTGGCAGGTCTGACCCAGATAAAGATCCAGCAAAGGAGACAGAGAAGGAGCAATCAGAGAGGTAGGAGGAGAACTAGGGGAAAGAAAGAGGAAGAGAGAGAGAGAGAGAGACAGAGAGAGAGAGAGAGAGAGAGAGAGAGAGAGAGAGAGAGAGAGAGAGAGAGAGAATGATGTCTTGGAAAGCTGGAGAGAGGAGTATCCAGGAAGAGAGAGTGAGCCTCAGTATCAAAGGCTTCAGAGCCCAAGAAGAATGAAGAATGAGAAAAGACCATTGCCTTTGGTGATTAAGGTAGTTAAGGGAAGCTTGAGACTTGGTGGCAGCTAGAGGGCACCCTAGTGCACAGTGCTGGACTTGGAATCTGGAAAACTCAGCTTTCTGAGTTCAAATCCAGCTGCAGACATTTACTGGCTGTGCGACCCTGGCCAAGTCACTTCACCCTGTTTGCCTCAGTTTCCTCATCTGTAAAATGAGCTGGAGAAACCACTCCAGTATCTTTGCCAAGAAAACCCCAGATGGGGTTATAAGGAGGAAGACCTACCTGAAACAACTGAGCAATAGCCCCAAAGTTCAGCCTCCTGGTGGATGGAGCTATCTGGTCCTGTGAGATGCCACCAGGCAGAGGGCTGGGAGTCTGTTGGACAGGTGCCCATTGGAGTCAGGCAATGCGAGCGGTCTTGTCTCCAGGGCAGTCCAGGGCTGGAGAGGGTCTTAGGGCCAGGCCCAACTGGGGTGGGAGATGGGCAGCAGCCCCTCTCCATGTAGAACAGCAAAGGCCTGGGGGAGCCCATGGGGCTGCTAACTCTGTTTGCCTTTCTAAGGTTCCTTAGCCCTTAGCACAGGCCCTGCCATACAGAAGGCACTTAATAAATGCACCCTGATTTGCTGAGTAGAGAAAGGACCTTCTGATAGTGGAGCCAGAGATGTGTCCTCCCTCACCCAGGGGCACAGCCTTTTTTTGTCCAGAGGGAGGGTGCGTCTAGCCAGCTTCCAGAAGGGAGGGCTAGGTTCCTGGTGGCTTCTTGCAGTGAGCGTATTCTCTGAGCCCTTCCCTGTGGGTGGGCAGGAAGTCGAGGGGGAGGGGGAGCTGTCAGGAGTGGCCCCTCTTTCTAAGCTCCATCTTCAACTCCCATTGGAAAATCCCCATGGTGAACTCAGGGCCAGAACAGCATTCCAGGTAAGGGGGAAACCAAGGCCCTCAGCAGGCCTGGTACTGGATGGGTCTCTGTGCACACACACATGTGGGCACATGGGAGTACATTGTTGTGTGTGCACGTATGAGTTGCGTGTGTGAGTGGCTCCGCTGAGTACATGTGCACACGTGTGTGCGTGTGTGCGTAGGTTAATTTCCTTCCAGTAGCGTCTTTGCTCTTTGTATTTGATAACAGCTATTTGTGGGTTTCTCGTGGTCCTCGTGGAGCTTCAGACACAGGTGTTTCCCCCTCCTGTTTTGTTTCTCTCCCTCAGAGAGGGCTGCGTCTGAGGCCCGGGGTCCTTAGGTCGCCTCGGAGGCCACCTTGTCCCTCCCTCTCCTTTGCAAACCAGTCAACTGGTGAGCATTCATGAAGTGCCCCCTCTGTGCCAGGCACCATACTAACCAGTGGGGATACAGAGACAAAAGGAGATTTGATTCTCTGGGCGCATCTAGACCCAGTGACCTCGCCCACGGCCGCCTTCTCCGCTGCCCTTTGGGCTCAGCTGCGTCTGCCCCACCTAGGCCCTTGAGCTGAGCCTTCTCTCTTGGCTTCCTTCCAGACTTGGACAAACCCTAGAACCTCCACCTTCATCTGCTTTGGGGCTCAGTCCCCTGCGTAACTCGAGAGGGTCAGACTGGGCCCAGCCCCTCTGACCTCAGCAGCCTGGCCGTGGCACAGGGTCCCCTCCCTGACCGTCAGGAGTGCTGCCTCTCTGCTCCACACTCCTGCACTAACGTGGTCCCTCTTGTCTTCCAGAGAGCTCCTCTCCAGTGATGCCATGAAGGAGTATAACCGGGCACGCGTCTACCTGGATGAGAACTACAAGTCCCAGGAGCATTTCACGGTGAGTCAGCTTGTGTCGTCTTCTGGGCCTGGGTCTGCCCAAGGACACCAGTGGGAGTGGGATGGGCAGGGAGTCCAAGGATGCCCCCTGGACCCCTGCCTCCAGTAGCTGCTGCTTGGTGCTAGGCAGATGGGGGGGCCGCACCCAAAGTCACGTCTGAGCCTGGTCGCCATTGGCAGCTGTGGAAGCCAGGACCGCCCCCCCCCCACACACACACATATACACACACATACACATCGTGTCTGGAAGCCTGCGGCCTGAGAGAGGCCTGGTAGTGTTCCATAGAATGAAGCCATTTCTGCACCCTGCCCCCCACTCGCCGTGACTCTCCTGCTGGGCCTGGAGTCAGCGACACCCAGGTTCAAATCCTACCTCAGACATTTAGAACTGTGTGACCTTGGACACATGGCGTAACCTCTCCTGCCTCAGGTTCCTCAGCTGTGAAATGAGGGAGGTGGCCTCAGTGGCCTCTAAGGATGTATCTCAGGGTCAATTCCAGATCTTTTGGTTCTGAGAAAGTTAGTCATGGGGAGAGGGGCTGGTACAGAGGAAGCCCCCAGAGGTGGCCTGGCAGCACCACATCATTGCCCCAGTCACAGCAGCACCTATAAAAGCAGATCTTGTTGAGAAAGAACAAATGTAGGAAGGGAATTAAATGCAGTTTTATGTGTAGATGGTAGGGGTAGATGGATGGGCAGATGAAGCCAGAACGGTGTGATCTGCAAAGGTTTGGAAGCTGGTCAGTCAGGGAGCAGCAGGGAGAGAGAAGGCGGAAGACGCCTTGGGGCTCCCACCTGGGGCGCTCCCACCTCGGCCCCTCCCTTACTGTGGCAGGGCTGGAGCCCAGCAGAAGGCTCATGGCCTCTTGACAGATTTCGGCCCACAGAGCAGGCTGGCTCTGGGCCAGGGTGACCCTGGATAGGCTGGTGGAGATGCTCTGCCCAGATAGGGTCACAGTGCCTGTCGTTGGGGTGGGCACCCGTTGGCAGCAGGGCTTTGGGGAGGTCTAAGGGCACGTGCCCTCTGCTGGCAGGGGAGCCTGTGGTCCAGGAGTCCAGGACTGATGGCTTTACTGCCCTGTTGCCCTTCCTTTATGCAATGCTTCTTGCCTTTGGAAGCCTGAGGGGCTGAGAGCAGACCCTGGGGTACTGGATACATGAGGGGAAACCGAGGCTGATTTCATGTCCACAGGTGGGACCACACCCCTTTTCAAAAGGATTTTTGTTCCCCTGCCCCATTGCCACTAGGATTAAGTCCTCCCCCTCCCCCTTCGTGCCCCCTCCATCCTGCTCAAACAGGTCCCTTTAGCTAGTCCCAGGATACACCATTCTACCTCCCACCTCCTTCCCTTTGCAGAGGTTGTCAGGAATGCTAGAATCCTGACCTCCTCTCAAAGCCCAGCCTGGGCCCAGCCCAGACATCCCAGCCCAGCATCCGGACCCAACCTGGCATCTGGGCCCAGCCTCGGCATCCTAGTCTGGCATCCAGGCCCAGGTTGGGCACTGCCTCCTACATGAAGCTTTTGGCGATTGCCCAGCTCTCGGCCCTGCCCCTCAAGGGTCTTAGCCAGGAGCTGAGAGGCTGGATTTTAGGTACTGCTCAGGATGGAGCCATGTGTGGCCTGTGTTAGCTTTTACTAAAGAAGAGATTCCTTCTGCTTGCCAGGGGGTCCTCGTCGGCCTGACCCCCAGGGAGCTTTTGACCTGACCCAGTAACATGGGTTGAGAGGAGCCCAGAAAGGGCTCCTTTTGGTGTTCTCCACTCACACTCAGGGCCCCCTTCAGACCCCACCCAGGATGATGTGCCTGCACCTCCCTCCTCCCGGGTCACTGTGGTGCCTCCTCCAGGTGCCCAGGATGGGCGTGCCCTCCAAGTGTTGGCATGCCCGGTCCTGGCTTCAGGACAGTGATGGGCGTGTTTGGGATCACTGCAGTCTGGGAGAGCCACGCCTCAAAGGCATCCAGCCCCAGTAGAACATCCTGACAGGAGGGCATCTAGCTGTTTGGAGCCCTCTGGGGTGTGGGAAGCTCACCCCCTCGTGCATTGCCCTCACACTTCCTGGTGGCCTCACCTTTCTTGCAGAGAACTGTCAGCTTCACACTGCCCTTTTGACCCACACTCAGTGGACACCCTTCTTCCTCAGTTTCCCTCCTAGGTCAACACAGCTCTGTGTGTGGCTTCCAAGGTCTGCTCTGTCCCCTCCTGAGCTCTGCCCAGCCTTTGCCTTGTGGCCCATTGTTCTGGCCCCGGGGCTCTAGCTTGTAAAATACACCCTCTCTTGGGCTCAGTCTTGACACGTCCTTGCCCAGTGACGGTGAGCTGGTGCTGGACAGAGGCGTGAAGGTGGGTGTGGGAGGACAGGGGGACAGCTGTCCATCCGCCTGGTCTGTTGACTCTACCTTGCCTTTCCCTGCAGAAACGTCTGTAGAACGAGCTGGGAGTGGCTGCTCTAACAAAGGGCTGGGCTCAGGGGGAAATGATGAGAAAGGCCCAGTTAATCCTGATGGATTAATGGCATCTGAGCAATATTTTTAGTTGAGTCTGTTTCAGGTAATTGGCCATTAATTGAAAAGGGAAATTGAATTGGCTTTATCACGTCCATCAGGGCTCTCCTGGTGATTCAGGGAGGCTGCCATAGCCCAAGACAGACGGCCTGGCAGCTTGGGGCTGAGCAAATTTGAAGAGAAAGGAAGGAAGAAGTTTCAGGAAGAAAGAGAAGCCTGCAACACCTCGGCTTCCTCTCTGGCGGCTGAGCCACGCTTTCACCAGGAGATGGAGCCAGAGGCGTGTGGAGGAAACCCCTCCTGGGCCTGAGGATGGTCCAACATCAAGCTGCCAGCATCATCCAGAGAAGCAGGCTCATGGGAGGGTGCCGGCGTTGGGCCAGGCCGGGGTAGGTGGCTCCACGTTGGAAGGGCTCGTCCTAGTGGCCTAGTGGCCCCCATGCTGACACCTCAGAGGGACCGAGGACCCGAAGCCCCTGGAGAGAACAGTGGAAATTAGAGCAGAACTGACCCAGCCCTGGGGCAGAGACAGGGCTCTGTAAGGCTCCCTGTCGCCAGGAGAGTGGGCAAGGAGGAGGCCCCATCTGCCTGCCCCTCCCCAGCTCCCTCCCAGGTCAATGTGGCACCTCAGGCCCCCCCAGGCTGCCTTCAGCCTGGCTCCCCACTCCCTCCCAGCTGTCTGCCTGCCGAATACAGCCTCCTGACACTTCTCCGCCTGCCCCGTGGCCTGTTAATCCTGGGAGGACCCTGGGCGTTTCCCACTGCCTGGGAGCAGCCTCTGGTGAGGAGGCGCTTCATTATTGTTGGCTGAATTCGGTGGCTGCCTTTCTTGGTGTCCCTGAGTCTTCCCTGGAGGACTTAACCCTTTCATTTCTCACTCAGGTGCTGTGGGGTGATTAGTGAAGCCACCCCCCTATTTTCTTCAGCTCTTCTCTGAGTTCTGAGTTCTAATCTAGTCTCAGACACTCAATTGCGGTGTGATCCCGGGCCAGCCATTTAACCTTTGAAGGGCTTTTAGGGAGATCAGATTTGTTTACAAGGTGCTTAAACTGTGCCTGGAATGCAGCAGGCTCTCTGTGAATGTGTGCTGTCTTCCCTTCCCTTCCCTACTGGCAGCCTGATGGTGCAAGGGAAAGCACCCTCCCCCGAGGCAGCTCAGCCTCAGACGCTTACCACCTTCCTGACCTTGGGCGAGTCTCTTCCCTTGTCTGCCTCACACTCCTCATCTGGAAGATGGGTCTTTTCATCTACCAGAGACAGCCTGGGTGCTCTCTGTCCTCGAGACTGATGGGGATGGCCATCCCTATCCCCAGTGGGCTTTGCTTCTCTGTTAAAATGAGGCCCGGGTGCCAGGTGGTGGTCAGGGCCCCTTGAGTCCAGGCCTCTGAGCCTTGGACTCAGGGCCCAGGGCATCCTTCCCTGTCCCACCATGGCTCTGTGACCCCCCTGAGATGATTGAGCAGGAAAGCTAGAGCAAATAGGATGGAAAAAGCCTCCTGGTACAGCAGCCGCTGGAGGGCTGATTGTTTAAATTGTGAAAATGCTACGTGTTGCATGTTACAAATTTTTGAGTTTCTTCTTTTGGGCGAGGAGCTTGATGCAGAATGGCTTGTGATGGTCATCATTGTGCACATATGTACAATGACACCATGGGAGGAACCTGCCCTTTGCCCACGGTCCCCGACCAGCTGGAAGAATCTAGACCAGAGGGGTCCTTTCCGCCTATGGGTCGTGGCCCAACAAAGCTTTGGGCGCAGGCAGGCAATCCGGCCCTTCTCAAAGGTGCGTGCTCTGCTCCCTCTCAGGAGATGCTGGCCATTCTCTTCCTTAGGATCCAGAAAGCCAAGATGTCAGCTTTGTTTGCCAGAGATTGTCCTGGGGACCCGCCCCAGCCCCTAGGGCCTTCCCTCTCTCTTTCATCCCTGTAGGTGACTGTCTGATGCCTGCTGCCAGCACCATCAGCCGACTTAATCTCTGGAAAACATAATCGACCCCGAGACACTTTCAGTCCATCTGTCAGTCAGTAGCAAGTGCTGATTAAGCACCCATGTATACCTTTTGCTGGGTGCTGGGGATTCAGCAGCCTCAGGAAGCTTGTATTCTCTCTAGGGAGTTGCGCAGAAAGTGGGCCAGAGAATGCCCAAATCAGCACCCTCCCTAAGGGGCTGGAAGGGCGCTGGCAGCTGAGGGCTAAGCCAACCCCTCCATGGGCTTTCTGAAGGCTTCCCTGCACCAGGCACTGTGCTGAGCCCTGGGAGCTCAGGAGCAGGCTTGGGGTGTTTCCCTCCTGTGACTGACTGGGAGAGCTGCCCTCCCGTGTGGCTGACTTGTGGCTTCTTTGGTTTCCTGTCTCGGAAGCTCTTTTTGGCTCATTAATTACGTGCTGGCTTCTCAGGTGTCTTCTTCCCCTTTTTCATAGAGACAGTTCATTGTATGGCACCGTTCTCTCTGGCCACCTTCCTTCCCAGTCTCTAGTTTGAGCTGGCCCCTTCAGGCAGTAGCCTTCGTCAGGGCTATGGGAGCCCAGTGCCCTCTGCCTCCCTCTTCACCTAAACCCTCTCCCTGCCATCAGGGAAGTCTGGCCCAGCTGCTCCCACAGAAGATGGGATGAGGAGGCTTGCCTTCTGAGTTGCTCTTGTACTTTTATTAGAAGCAAATACCCATGGGTTTCCAAAGTCAGTTTTACTACCTTTGAGAGGCAACTGTGGGTACTGAGGGCAGTTCTCTCCGCCCCTGCGGCTGTCCATGTAAATGAAAGCTGTGGACAGAGGTCCTTACTTGCCTTCCAATGTCCTCTTGGCTTTTCTTCACACTCAGTTTGAAGGTGATCTGCACCAAATATACATCAGGCCCTCACTGTTCATGCAGAGTCACATCTGTTCACTCTGGGCCACAGCTGTTCACACCAGCCTCTCCTACTCACACCAGCTGCACCTGTTCACAGCAGCCTCTCCTGTTCACACCAGCCTCTCCTGCTCACACCAGCCTGTCCGGTTCACACCAGCCATGCTGTTCACACCAGCCTCTCCTGCTCACATCAGCTGTGCCTGCTCACACCAGCCTCTCCTGCTCACACCAGCCTCTCCTGTTCACACCAGCTGCTCCTGTTCACACCAGCTTCTCCTGCTCATACCAGCTGCTCCTGTTCACACCAGCCTCTCCTGCGCACACCGGTTGCGCCTGTTCGCACTGGCCATAAGATGAGGAGGCCCGGCTTGCTGCATATGTTTTCCGTGGTCTTTTTTTAATGAACAATTTTTATTAAAGATTTTCATAATTTTTTAAAACGCTGGTATGGGCCGCCTCGGGGGTTTCCCTGGGCTTACCACAAAGGCACCGTCTTTTCTCTTTGTGGTCCAGATTTCCCTTTTCCTGCTTGTAATCACACAGCACAGTCTTCTGCTTATGAGATTCCAGTTTTGTTGCTAGGGAGAACTAGTGAGTACTTTTCCCTGTTGTGGTGTGAATTTGCAGCCAGGTCTTGAGGCCAGAATGATAAGTCGTATGTTGTGGAGTTTGTACATTGTATGCATTTAATGGACTCCATCGGTTCCTGAAAATTGGGGATATTTCCCTCCTTCCCCAAATTTCCCTGAGATCCTGTGATGTCTTTGTATCAGCAAGCACCCTAGCATACCCAGGATGGCTGCTAGCACAGGTTCTTAGATCTGCTTTTTTAAAGGAAAGCAACTCAAAATGGGTTAACAGTCTTACTTTAATCAATCAAACATATATCATTTACCTAGTTCGGGGGAAAAATTCAGCACCTTGAACTTCAGAGGATGCAAACACAAGTTATAAACAAACAGAAAAACAGATCAGCAGACGGCTTCCAGCGCCTGACCATCACATCAGTTACCTATTCATTTACCAGAGAGGGAAGCACCAACATCTGGGTTTTTCACAGCCGGCGGGCTCAACGGCTGCTTAGAGTCTCGTCTGGCCAAATCACACAACTCTTCTCAAAGTGAGCCCCAAAGAAAAACCTCACATCAGGGTACATATAGCCTTCTCCTGGCTCGGAGAATGTCACAGCCCTCTTGACCCCACTGCCCAATCACAAAGCTACAAGGCACAGGCATTCCCGAAAAACAAGCCTGGCGCCACAGGCTCCACGTGACCACATTCAGCCTATTAAGGAACAGAGTATACTTTCAAATCTGGGAAGGTTCTCAGAGTCACGTAGCCACTTTAGCAAAGGGCCTAGGGGCAGGGAAGATCTTCACATTCCCATAACAGTCTTCCACTAACATAAGGGGATGATGGGAGTATATGTGATAGAGTATAGGTGACAACCTCTGCTGGTGGGGCAAAGGAGGAACCGGCCTCTTGAGTCTTAATGAAAAATCTGTCTTTGAGTCAGGAGACAGTAGTGGACACCAAAGGCATGCAGGGTCTTCTTTTAAATATCTCCATAACTGAAACCCGGACTGAAATGAAGCCCCCACAGACTTGCATGCCTGAGGCCAGTGTCCACTCGTCACGTTCATTTGGAGAACTTCCAAGAAAGCTTCTAACAGGTACTGTCGGTCTCTCTCTGCGGCTGCTCTGCATAGACAGCCACATTATTCCACAAAAATGTTTAATTTTTAAAATTTAAATTTAAACCCAGTTCTTGCTGTCCAACTTTCATCTGAGAGGGTACCAAGCTCCCAATTAGGAGTGCTCTTTGGAGTCGACATATCCCCATCTAGTAGTGATGCACTGACCTGCCAAATCCAGGGCTGCTAAGCTACTGTAAGGCCCAAATCTTGGGAGGTTTGAGAGAAATGACAGCAAGCACTCAATACTCTTTGTCTTTCCTTTCTCTGACTGGACGCAAGTCAAGGAAAAAAGATTCATCCCCTGCTTTGTGCTCAGGCCCTGCCTGGCTCACGCTTCATACAGAGAAGCAATTTCTTGGATTGAGAAACTTCATTGTGAGACTTGGGATATAATGGTTCTGAAAGTTTCCTCGGCTCCTCCTGAGTCTGAAGTCCATGACCACAGGGCAGGAGAATGGGCCTCGGATATGGGGTCTGATAACACAGACCTGTTTCATTTCTTGCTGTGCATTCATCTCTGCATTGCTTGATTAGTTCTGGATCTGGAAGAGTGGTTTTTCTGGAACATTCTGGAACCAAGTCTGGCTTCATCTGTAAGGTCCTGCTTTTCTCTGATGTGGCCTCCCCCAGCCCCCCACAGTGCAGAGGAGGCAGGGAGGGAGCGGAGGGAGTCCTGGTGCCTTCCATGCGCTCTCCCGAGGTGCCTTCCAGAGTTCTGCACAGGGCGCGGGCCCTTTCTTGGTGCCGCCCAGTTCTTTAAAAAACACGTCCCAGGTGGTCACTTCCTCCCCTGAAATTTAAAATTTAATGCATTTAAGCTATATACAGGTATCTGTTCACATTTTGGTTTTGGCGTTCAGTTCCTCAAGCTTTTGAGTTTTCGATTCTTTCCCCCTCCGCAGTATAGTGAGCAGTCTGATACAGGCTCCATGGATTCATTCATATTAAACAGATTTTCGTGTTAGTCACGTTGTAAAGGAGGGAATGAACCCAAGCAAGAAGAAATGAGACAAGACAAAAAAGAGGGAGAGCAAATATTCTGCTTCAGTCTGCATTCAGACTCCAGAATTTTTTCTCCGGATGTAGCTGGCATTTCCGTCATCAGCCTGTTGGAGTTTAAACTTAACGTTAAAAAACCTAATGAGATCTTATACATCTACATCTACACCTACACCTACATCTACACCTACATCTATGCCTACGCCTACGCCTACACCTGCGCCTACACCTACGCCTACGCCTACACCTACACCTACATCTACATACACACACACACACACACACACACACATGTAAAACAAATTCATCATTTCAGATGGAATTCCCATTCTGTTGATGACTTTTTGGTTCATAATTTAAATTTTTAAAACATGAAGTCAACGTCAGCTCCTGGATGAATTCCTCGCGTCTCCACCAGGTTCTCTGGCTAGCACATCCGTTTCGGCTGCTTCAGAGTTGTTGGCCTTGGTTTCTTCAGAATGGGATTCTTCCCGTCCCTCGCAGGCTGACTGAGTTCTCGCCTTTCGGCTGGCCTTGCTCTAGAGCCTTGGACGTCCACTCTCCCAAGGTCTGGGCTGCAGGTCGGACTGTGTGTGCCCAACTTTCCTTTCCTCTTTCGCAGACTCTCCAGTGGAAGGGGCTTTTCTCCCAGACTCCCATCATTTCTTCTCTGGTTATAGTCACTGTCATCGTCATGATATTACATGTATGTAACGTACATCAGTATCATGTGGTATGAACGTAAGTAACATTGTATCTAATACTGTGCGCTGTCACAAGTGTAACCACAGATGTATCATTGTAATTTTCGAAATGCGCTTTGTAGGTTTGGAGCCACAAGGGCCTTTCAGGACCATCTAGTCTGGAGCATGGGTTACTTCACATTCTGACAACTGTATTTCAGTGCTCTTGGCTTCCTTCAGAAGCCGATGTTTTCCGTTTTGTGCGTTAAAAATGTGATTCTAAGAAGGGGGCCTCGGGTGTCCCCAGCGTGCTGCTCAAGGGGTCCAGGCCACAAAAAGGTGAAGAATCTCAAACCTTGTCTAAGCTCTGGCAATCGCAGAAATGGTGGCTCAGAGAGCAGCCACTCCGCCCCTGAGCAGGCTGATCTGGCCACGCATTCTGTGCCTCATCTGCCGCTTCTTCTGAGCCCTCACTGGCCAATGGCCGTCTCTCCTCTGTCCGCTCACCATTCACTCCTATGCTGTAAGGAGAGGCCTAGGAAGAAAAGTCCCACCTGCAGGCATCATCTTAGGTTAGTATTTCCTGTCATATAATTGGGCAAAGCAGTTCTAATGGTTTTCCTTTTTTCCTTCTTCATTTGTCATGTGTTAGCCTTTTCCATGTATGATATGAGCAATTTGATTTTCTTCCCTTTGGAGCAGGAGTGGGGAAGCTAGGATCCAATGAGCCAGCCATCTGTTAGGTCCCCAACACAGCCCCATTTCAGTAGGTGTTTTGTTTGGAATTCTGTTGATCTGTTCCTTGATTTTCAGAATCTCTGTTTTCGTGCTTAGAATTTTGGTTTTTGCTTTTCTGCTCTCCTGTTGCATATCTGTTCTTCCTCTCTTTTGTTAAGGAATATGTTTAGAGAGAGGGTTTTCTCCCAAGCACTGCTTTGGTTGAATTCCCAATGGCGTCTATTTTGCAAACTTGTCATTTTCTCTCAGGGAATTATCTCGTTTCTGTGATTTGTCTTTCCACTCACCCGTTCTTGGGGCTGAAGTTGTTCAGTCTCCACTGGAGCTGCAACCCTTTCTTTTGGGACCCTTTATTAACGATAATGTCATTGCATTGTGGCCAGTTATGTTTTATGTTCATACTTTTCTGTATGTTGATGAGGTTTTATGCCCTAGTGCAGGTCAGCTTTGGTAAAGGTGCTGTGCATAGCCGAGAAACAGGGCTGCCTTTTTCTCTTTCTCTTCAGTAACTGCCAAATACCTATTCTGGGGAGATTTTCTGGAAGGATGATCTGTCATAACTTCTCTCTAGGTTTGTCTTGGTCTGGAAGGGGGACATTGGCTGTTGCTTTCCTGCTGTAATGCGGCGGCCAACTTGGCTTTGCCTCAGTGTCGGGCATCACAGGGCAGGTTGAGGGGGAGGGAACAAGCAGGCCTTTTCCTGTGCCAGGCTGTGCTGAGTGCTTGGTAGCACCTCATGTACTCCTTTACCTCGTGCTTCCTTATCTGCGCTTATATCTCTTCATGCCGAGTCTTTTTTTCCCTATCTTATTTGAGGTTCATTGTGAAAGATTCCAAGAAGTTCTGTTTTCTTTCATGCCAGTCCCCTGACTAAATCCTTGGGAATGTCTTCACTTGCCAGGGCCCGCTCAGTCAGGTGTGGATAAGCCAGACCTCTCTCTGTCCCCGACCCCTCATTCTCTGCTTGCAGTCCGGCCTCATGGGATCGTGGCGTTTCCAGCTGCTACCTCCTTGAAGTCTCCTCTGATCACCCTGGTCATGACTGCTCTCGTCCTCTTCCAACTCCTCAGGATTTCTTTCCCTACTTCATTTCCCTGAAGTTCACAGATGCTCCGTGAGGATGGGGACGACCTTCTTTGGGTCTCCCTATGCCCTAGCAGGGCAGGGTGCCTCAGGTGGGGGAAGGCATTGAATGGACCTCATAGATGATAATGTTCCAATGGTTCATATTACAGGAGCATCGGCTGAGGCCCAGGAGGGGCAGGAAGTGGCAGAGGCACTGATTAAGCGCCTAGTCATCAGTCAACATTTATTGAGCACAGACTGAGTGCTAAGCCCTGGGGATTAGAAAGAGGGGGAGGACAGTGCCTGCCCCAAGGGCCTCACAGTCTAATGGGGGAGGGAGCAGCATGCAAAAAAATATAGACAAAGCAAGCCTGTATTGGATAAATAGAAGGGAATTCACAGAGGGAAGGCCCCCTGCGGGGGCGGGGCATGGGGATGATCGTTGTCGCTGGAAGGAAGCTGGGGGGGGGGTGGCAACAGGCGTTAATGCTAAATAGAGCACTTTGTATTTGGTCTTGGGGGCAGTAGGGAGCCAGTGGAGTTTATTGGGGAGGGGGTGACGTGGTCAGACCTGTGCTTTAGGACAATCACTTCAGTGGCTGAATGGGGGAGAGACCTGAGGCAGGTAGACCCAGCAGCTACTGCAGTGGTCCAAGGGTGAAGTGAGGAGGGCCTGGACCAGGGAGGGAGCAGCATTAGGTGTGTCCAAGACATGTTACAAAGGTGATATTGAGGGGCCTTAGCACCATATTGGATCTGAGGGCTAGAGATGGTGAGGAGTCCAGGATGACGCCTAGGTGGGAATGCTGAGGGATAGGGGCATGGGGTGCCCTCTGTGCTAATGAGGAAGGTGGGAAGAAGGGCGGACTTGGGGACCAAGATCATCAGGTCTCTTTGGACGTGTGGACTTAGAGGCAAGACTAAGGCAGGTCTTCTCATCTTCCCAACTTCCTCCTACATGTGCTGCCTCAGGAGGGCATGCTGGTCATTAAATCAAATGCTCCCCGTGGCTTTATTTCTCTCCAGTTTAACAGTGACCAGAAACTGAAACGCACACGAATCAATAGGCCACATCAACCCCTTTTAAGGATGCTTTATGATGGCTGTAAAATTGGATACAGCCCTGGGCTGTGGGCAGCACATCCTCAGAGCTCCCTCCTCACCAGCCAGCTCTTAGCAGAGAGCAAACAGAGATGCTGGAGATGTCCACAGAGGCCCGGACATGGAGGCCTGGATGTGGAGGCCCAGTGCTGGCAGCCTGAAGGTGACACCCAGTAGCCATTGGCCTCTTCTTCCTCTCCAAATTATTGCTTTAGTCTGGGTCGTCTGGTGGGTCGTAAGATACCAGCTCATTTCCTTCAGCGAGGTTGGTTAGTCCTGAAACCCAGGACTTTCTTTGTTGGTTTTGGGGGCTCCCAGTCTGTGATCCCTATTATACTGTCAGGGAGTCAGGCAGTCCCAGAAGGTCCTGGTGAAGATGCAGCCTCCTCTGACCTTAGAGGCTAGAGACGCCACAACCAGCCCCATCTGAGGATGCTGTGCCCAAGACCTGGCCCTGCCCCCACCAAGGGGGAGCCCCACAGTCACAAGAGGACACTGATCCAGCCCTTGAAGTCCCAGGGCCCTCCTCCATGTCTCCTCCTCCACAGTTTCCCCCTAAGGCTCTGTACAGAGAAGCTTGTGGGACACATCCAGCTGGGAAGGGAAGCAGGGGCTCTCCTCACTGCCTCCTGGCACCGTTAGTGTACAATGATGCCTTAGGATTGGCACCTTTCTTGGGGACTGACTGTGTCCTTTCAGCCATTTGCCTCGTGGGGTTGAGGTGTGGCCCACTGGACAGCATTGCATCATTGGTCTCGGTGTGACCCATGGGGGGAGGCTGGACTCTAGACTCTCTGTGTGGTCCCTCCCCCTACAGGAAAGAGCCTCAGTTAATTCTGGGAGCCTGGAACTGAGGCAGAAGCAAAGATGGTCCTGCGTCAGGGGCTTACCAAGTTATGGCCAGAGATAACCTTGGAGAATCTCAGCTGACTTGGAGAAACCCTGGGGGGCACAGCCCAGGTGGGCCTGATGCTTGGGGTAGAGTCGCCTTGTCCACATCCCCCAGGCATGTATGCACATGTGCGGGCATACAGACGGGCACACACAGGCACACACACACCTATGTACTCGCACGGTTTATTTTTAATTGGTAAGAAAGCTGGCACAGAAAGGAGGTAGCTTGACCCCGTCCCGTGTCTCTCCCTCACCTGCTTCCTATTTCATGGCCAGCCCATGGACCAGACCTAGGGCTCTCTCCTTGCTCAGTGATGTGAGGCCCTGCACAAACTGCCCTCTCATTTCTCCCCAGACCCAGGTGGGCTCAGTTCTTTCCAAGGAAGGCAGGGCCTCACTCAAAGATTCTTCAGTTCCTAGGCACCTAGGTCATGGTGAGCTGTGGTCTCTTCCCGAGGCGCCGTCTGGATGGTGCTTTGGGCCTCCGAAGCCTGGACATGGCAGCAGAGGCTTTGGTACCTGGCCTCTGCCTGCCCCAGCTTGATCTCAGGAGCAGACATTAAACATCGCCTGAGGCTTCCCATTGGACTAGTGGGGAGATGGAACGGAGATGGAGCGCAAGCCCGCTTGGCCCCACGCGCCTGGCTGCTTGACCCAAGGCTGTTCGTGGCTCCTCCTGCACTGTGGACAGTTCAGGTGGCAGGGTGAGGGCGGGTCAGGTGCCCATCTCCATGGGCTGGCTGCCTCTTTGGCTCCTCCCGGAGAGCTCCCAAGGCCTGCTGTGCCCCAGGCCCCTTGGACACAGAGTTAGTGTCTCTCTTTCACTTTCGAGGCTTTTCAGCAGTCTATCGATCAGCCTCTCCAACAGCACAGAAATAATGTGTCTAATTTAACTGGCCACATAGAGGCGTATGGAAAAAACATTACTTATCCCCTGAAAGGCCCAGAACGTCAATAGAGGACATAACATTAACGACTTTCCTATACACCGCCTTCGAAAATGGCTAAATGAGGAAGAAATTACAAATTTATTTTCGTATAATTTCCACAGTTGTCTTGTTTTACTGCGGCAGTAAAGCAGAAGCTGTGAAATGCCAGTCGGAGAGCTCTTTCCCAGCATTCGTCTGTCCTGGGCAGTACGGGAAGGCAGGGCAGAAGGGGCTGGCTCCCCAGCGGGAGCCCCACATGGCGTGCTGAGTTGTGAGCCCTCACTGGGGTCAGGTAGCCACTTATTTCAGAGTCTGAGCAGATGAAGGTGTCCGTCGCACTTGGCTTGCTCAGAGGAGGCCTTGTGTGTGCTGGCACAGGCTGTGGCCTGGTACAGGGCTGTGGGCCCTAAGGAGGATAGGGCAGGGGCCTGTGATCTCCCAGAGCTCTAGGATGAAGGGAAGCCCTGCCCCATCTCCTCCCTTCTACTCACCTGCCTCCCGGTAGCCATTCTGGGTGAGGGCCCAGACACCCCAACTGGTTCTCAAGGGTGGCGCTTGGTGTACTGATGCCATGCTGGACGTGTTTCTCCCCTTCTTTGTGGCCCTCGAGTTTGCCTGTGACTGCCCTTTGCAGATGTGTGGCTCGGAGGCCAAGCTCACTGGGAGCAGGGTGTCTAACGTGGTTCTGGGCACACAGAGGGGAGGTATTCACCTGCCTTGTTAGGGTGTAGGTGTGGTTTAATGACGGCCTTTCTCATTCAGCACCCTGGGCAGAGCACCAGTAACCCCAGTGAGATGCATCCTGAGTCTGCAAGCAGCACACCTAAACCAAATCCCCCAGCTTAGTCTCAAGTGGGTATTAGGGACTTCCTTTCCCCTGTGGAATGGAGAAGGGCGGAGGGTCCCCTAGCAGTGGCCTGGGAAGCTCTGAAGACCATCCTGGCTCTGTCCCTTAGGGAAGTGGCCTCTTCTCCTGGCACTTCTCACTGTACCTGGCAACAATCCTGTGAGCCATGGAATAGTGGCAGAAATCCATTTTACAGAAGGGGATGTTGAGGCCCATTTGTTTCCAAGGGGAAAGTTTGTGTCAAAGTCACGACTTGGACCCCTGTTTTCTTACTCCAGTTCCAGCACCTGATCCCCTATGGTGGGTTGCCTCTGAATGAATGTCCAGCAACTCTGGAGTCCCCACCGAGTCTCCAGAGTAGAATCTGAACTGGCCAGCTAGGCATGTGGTTCTGATTAACATCTGCCATGTTGAACTTTGAATGGATTGTGTGAAACCTCAGCAGTTCCAGGTGAGGTTTAGGCAGCTTAACTGGGTCTTTCCAGAAAGGACGTGAAAGTCTAGTGGCCTTGCAACAAGTCACACAAGCAAGCTTGTTCAGAGTGACCACTGTGGGCCAGGCACCAGTGATACAAGTGTGTGGGCTAGACTCGCCTCCTTGGGTGTCAGGGAGATGTGGAGAGCAGGCATGGCTCAGGATGGGTGGGCTTTATTCCAGAGCATAGGGTGAGTAGGCTACCAGGATGGGTTTAGACGATAGACTCGAGTGAGGAAAATCTGGGACAAGATGAGGTCAGGTATGGGGGGTGCAATGTTGATGGAGGGACACGCAGACATGATTTTGACATCAGAGGGTCCTGAAGAGGCCCCGGGTGGAAAGAGGCAGCAGATGAGGACTGCAGGAAACATCTCTCAGACACACACACACACCAGTGAACTACGCCTCACCTCACCTTAGTCACAGTTTCATCCTGTTAGAAACAGCACAGGTTGTGTTAGAGTTGGCTACTCCCATGGAAATACTGCCTTTTGGGGGAAGTGGTCACTCTGTCCTTCAGGCTGAGGTAGAGGAGAGAGGGCAGGCATGGTTTGATGTGCATCCTAGATTTGGAACACCACTCAAAAGGTTCCAAGAGAGACTGCCCCAGATCCTGTGGCTTCAGCGGAGGAACTCCGCCCAGATAATTTCAGGAAGGAAATCTGAAGTTGATGGAAAAAGGCAGTAGGATGAGGAGCCCAGACTTTGCCAGTTGGAAGCGTGGGGCAGGGTGCTGAAAAGGCTCCAGGTGACAGTGGAGGCGGGCACCCTTCTCCAGGTGATTACCCTTGGCTGCTGACTTCCCCACCCCCATGGTGCCAAGGATGCTAAAGCTCAGAATGAGCTGAGGCTCCAGGAAAGGCAAGGATGACACAGGGAGAAGAAAAGGGTCAAAGAAGGGAGTGGATCCCTACGTGGGATCAGTGCAGCAGCATCAATTAACATCTACTGAAGACAGGGCTCTTTGGTTCTTAAAATGGGTTGTTTCTGTCAAGAAGAAAGACTTTGGACTGGAAAAATTAGGACTTGAATGACTGTCTCTGGAGAGACAGGGACAGGGAGGGAGAGAGATGAAGAAAGAGGGAGAGAGACAGACAGAGACAGAGAAGGAGAGAGATGAAGAGAGAGAGAGGGACAGAGAGAGAAGAGAGATGGAGAGAGAGAGACAGAGAGGAGAGGGAGAGAGAGAGAGAGAGAAGAGAGAAACAGAGAGAGAGAGAGAAAAGAGAGAGGAGAAAGAGACAGAGAAAGGAGAGAGATGAAGAGAGAGACAGAGACAGGGAGGGAGAGGAGTTCATTGCTCACTCAGCAGTGAGGCGGGAGAGCCCTGAGCTGCCCTTGGAGGATGCGAGTCCTTTGGCCCAGGTGCTCACTCTCCTCACTCCATCTGAATGGTCGTGGACAGTGGAACACTTGCTGCTGGATTGGAGAAGAGAACAAGCTTCCTGATTGTCAAAAAGCGGGAGAATGGAGTCTGCAAACTGTGAGCCAGTGCACTGACTGCCCGCCAGAACATTCCAGAAGAGAACATTAAACGGTGGGGGAACATGGGGACGAGGGAACAAGGACTCTGGGAGCTGGCTCTTGCCTCTCCCCACCCCCACCCCCCACTTCTTCCTCTGGCAGAGTCCCAGGGAGATTGCACTGGGGCCTGTGCCCCTTAGTGAAGCCTTTGGTGGCCTGTCTCCTGCTGCTCTTGTGGAAGACGCTGGATGGCCCATAGTCGGGGAGACAACCAAAGAGTGGCTGTTGATGGTTTGAGGTCAGTTGGACAGGTCTCCGGTGAAGTGCCGTGGGGATCTGCACTGGCGTCTGGACCATTGGATGTTTTCATCATCTGCTTTCATAAAGGCATAGATGGTGCAATTCGTAAGGTCTGAAGCTGAGCTGGCAGAGTTGGGGCCAAAAAAAGATCTTGTGAATCATTCCTATGGGCCAAATCCTGCAAGGTGACATTCCCTTGGGGTAAATGGAAGGTCTGGTGCCCCCTCTTCCCATGCCTGGGATGGGGCCTAGTGAGGTAGTGGCTCAGGGCTACAGCAGGCCGCAGGCTCCCCAGGACTGCCCCAAGAACCCCTCTGTCCTCTGCCCTGCTCAGGCCATGTCTGGGCTGTTGTGGGCTTGGAGCAGCTTTGATGTCCAAGGGGCCGGGGCCCCAAGGACGGAAGCCAGGCACAGCCCAGAGACACTTGAGATTGTGGCCGTGTGGGCCCTGTCTGTGCCAGCGGGCATTGCCAGGCTCTGTGGGCAAGGTGTTGCTGTTTTATTTTTAATGGTGAAATTATAGCATTACATTAACTGGAAGAAATGTTTAACAAGCATCTCATTTGTTTTCATGATTTTTAAGAGAAATTCATTCAGTTAAACACTAATAGAGTACCCACTGTGTGCTGGGCACTGTGGGGAGTGCTTGGGGTGCAGAAGGAGGTGGAAGAAGGACGGTCCCTGCCCTCGGGGAGCCTGCAGTCTGATAGTGACGCAGTGAGAAGGCCTGGGTGGGGGGAGGGGGCTTCCTGTAGGAGGGGGAGTTATCCGGCCTGGGAGGAAGCAGGAGATGCCTCCCAATGACACAGAGACACAAGTGGTTTTCCTGCCTATCTGGAGTAACAGATAGATGGTGGTGTGTGTGTGTGTGTGTGTGTGTGTGTGTGTGTGTGTGTGTGTGTGTGTGTGTGTACGCACACATGTATATGGGGCAGGAGAGAGGGAGAAAGAAAGAGAGACAGAGACAGGGAGAGAGACAGAGAGAGAATGAAAGAGAGACAGAGGGAGAAAGACAGAGGGAGAGAGAGACAGAGAAAGAGAGAGAGAGAGAGAGGGAGAAAGAGACAGAGAGGGAGAGGGAGAGAGAGAGAGAGAGAGAAGGAGAGACACAGACAGACAAAGAGAAAGAAAGAGAGAGAGAGCTGGAGAGCACCCTGAAGCCTTATCATTAGATGAATCTACAAGCAGGTTGATTAAGCACCTACTGTGTGTCTGGAGATGGGCCTAGGTAGGATATGTGAGGTAACCTAGTTTCCGTGCCACCCCCTCCCCCCAACCATTGTATAGTTGAGGAAGATGGTGAGTGACCAGCCTGTCTGCAGGTCACAGAAGGATTCCCTTCACCCTCCTCTAGGTCCTGGCCTAATTGGACACCATGGACCTGGGTAGGGAGTGGGGAGGGAGCACAGCCTATCATGTCCTGAGCCAGAGGCCTGGCTTCCTGCCTTGGCTCTGGTCCTCAGCCCCTCCTTCCAGGCCTCCTAGACATTGCAGGGAGGGAAGACATTTAGGCATTTTCTCTCCTCTCTCCTCTCCTCTGCAGCCTTCATTGACCGATCAGACTTTAGACCCCAGGGAGAAGAGGGGAATGACTGAGTAGTGGTGTCTGAGGCATGAGTTACCTGCACCCAGAGCTTCTGATCATCCCAAAGGTCTCTGCCACCTCCAGGGTGGTCAGGAGGCTGAGCTCAAAGTCTGACCCCCAGGACTGGTTGGCTACCACCTGCTCTGGCTCTGTGAGGCTGACAGGAAGAGACAGGGCTTTTCGATTCGCTGCCCCATCGGCTGCTGGACTTGGGGCAGAGCCCAGAGTGAGCGTCCATGGCCAGGACTCAGGCTCCATTCCCATGGCCAGTGAAGACGCCCTCCTTGATACATTAGCAGCTGACTTTTCTTACTCTAGCTAAGAAGCATAATTGGAAGCCTGTTTCAGTTAGCCCATAAGAGGGGGGAGAAAGGTTGACCAATGTGAGTGGTAAGGCACTGATGGTGGGGATCAGGCCCTGCTAGCATGCCCCTTTCCTGCTAGGGTAGTGCTCCCAGGAGTCCTTCCCTCCCTGATTGTGTTAGGATTTCACTTGTCCTTTTCAAAAGGCTATAGCTTCTATTTGGGGTTTGTCTGACTGAAGAAAGACTCGATCCTTCCATCTACTGGTCCCTGACCCCCACCTCCAAGGATAAATGCTGAAAAGCATGGGGAGGAGTGAGTGTCCCCATAGCTGAGACTCAGGGGATGCTTATTCCCTTGGCATTGAGACCAGCCACCCCATCTCGGCAAATCTGATGGCTTCATAACTCACTCCAGGTGGCCTCCACCACCCAGCCAAGATCAATAATGCCACTTGGACTCCAGAGTGATGCATTCTTTTCCCAGGGATCTTTCCCTACTTTTTCCTGGCTTCCTTCTCTCTCCCTTTCCTTCTCCTTCCCCCTCCCTTGTCTATACTCTGAGTAAGATTTGGGGAGGGGGGAGTTATGGAAAATTAATAGAATTTACTGGTGTTCTTTGATTCAAGGCATGGGAAGGAAAAATAGATGCATTTATGATGAGAGAACTAATCCACCTTTGGAACCAGCTCCCCTCCCTTGGCCATCTCTGTTCCTTCTCTCTCCTCCCTCCCACCCTGTACTTGTGGGTAAGAGACAGGCCTGATAAAGTGAGAGAAGCAAGATTGGTTTTCTAAGGGCACGGGGCCCTTCCTGACCAGTTAAATCATGGGCTGTCTGACTCCCTGGCTGGGTAATGACCTGCCCCCCCGGCCGGGCCCTGCGCCCCCCGTGGGACGCCCTGATGTGCGGCCAGGCAGCTGCAGGGGCTACGGCGAAGGTGAAACTGTCATATCGATCTTTTTAGCACTAAAATATGGGCCACTTTAGTCTGCTCCCCGATGCTGTGATGTGAAAAATAATAAGTCGGATCCAAATTAAAAATATTGATCTCTGGAAGGTGTTGAAAGTAAATAAACACCTTCCGAAGTTTTCGGGTCAGCCGAGAAATGGTAGTCAGCGATAAATGTGTCGGCGTGTCAGAATCCAGAGTTCTTGATCTGTTTTTCCTTTGAATTGATTTTTCATTATTTACTTCCTAAAAGTGTTGGAATTTGGTCCTCCACTGTTAAATCCCAGTGTTTGGGCAAATTATTTCTGGGGGCTCATGAGGTACTCCTAATCCACTCGCTCATTGATCGATTGATTTCTGACTCAATAAGCTTGCATTTGGCACGCTGTATTTCGGGCTTCCATCATCATTTTTGTGCATTTAGGTCCGACTTTTTTATTTCTCCCTAACAGATGAGCTGACACGGGTCCATCAAACATGTGAGGAAACAATCGCACCAGGTTAATTTGGTTGCTGCCCCATGCATTTTAAGTAGACACCAGGTATTCTCCCCTCCCTGCTGATCAATTGCTGCTAAACTGCTAAAGCATAAGAATGAATGGAGCGGCCTCAGCCGCATCTCTGAGCGAGGAGAGGGAGCAAAACAAAGCGTTTCTTCCGCTCCCCAGATGCCTCCTCCCCCACCCCTAGGCTGCAGGCTGCAGGACCAAGCAGCAGACAGATCCCAGTGACTTAGCCGATGACCTCCGGTGTCTCCCGCAGTGATGAAGCACCCCAAGGATGCAGGGGAGCAGTAGGGATGGGCGGGGAATTCACCATCCCTGATGCTTGGCTGGAGTGGATGCACAATGGGCCATGAAGCCAGGCTTTGAATCAGAGCTTTTCCAGTGTAACAAGGCACCTGGGATGCCTAAGAAGCGCATTTAGGGAACATCATTGGGAGTGGGAGCCAGGTTGACCTTGACAACTCTCCAGAATCTGGACTTTCTCTGGCTGCCTTCCCGGGGAGGAAGGGAAGGGTGGGGATGCCAGGTTTGGGAAGGGTCAGGGAAATCTAATTTTTTTTTCCTTAATGATAGCTGGCATTATATAGCTCTGACATTTTGAAAACACTTTATACCCGTTGTCTCCTTTGATCCTCACAAAAACAATTCCATGCAACCAAATTAGGATTCAGTAAATGCCTACTGTGTGCCAAGCCCTGGGACAGATGCTCGAGTTACACAATCAAAAATAAAGAAGAATCTCTGTCCTCAGAGGCCTGAATATCTCACTTGCTATAGACCTGCAGCAATCCTGTGGGGTAGATCTTTGTAGCTAAGGAAACTGAGGCTCAGGACCCCTAAGTGACCCAATGCAGCCTTCGATCGCATAGCATCTGCCTCCTGCTCTGCTAACTGGGCCATAGAAACAGGATGTGTGCACTGCCTGACCTCACAGCCATGAGCCCATGAAGAAGCTGTGAGGCTCAGACGGCGACTTCAGATTGGCACCCTCTGATCCCACCACGCCATGCCACACGTGTTCTTGTTGATGGGTGGTTGCAGATTTCTCTCTGCAGATACTAAGGAGATGAAATTTAATTTTTCACCAAAGCTGAATGAAGTTTCTCTCCCCCTTGCCAAGTACAGGTAAAATCCCCTTGTAAAAGTTCCCTTCTCCCAGGCTCTGTGGAACAGCCCAATCCAACTGACTCCCGTTTGTGCCAAGGAGTCCAGGAAAATGGGCGTGGTCAGAACTGACCCTTTACTTGTAAACCTGCTGGCCTACAAAGAGTCTTGAAAATGCCAACTGCCAGACCTCACAATGCCCAGGGCATGAGTAGCTGTCCACCAGACAGGTGCTGATCTCTCCTCCAACTCTGACATCTCCCTCCTCTCCTCTCTACCTTCTCTTTTCAGAGAGCTGGGGAGTTGTTGACTGAATAAAAAGGGAGATGGCTGCCCTTGTTGACATGGCATCAATAGCTAGCATTCACTAGTGAAAGATACAGTAGCATCTGCTCCAAAGTTGCTTCCTGCCATGGTGCCTAATATTTCTCTTGGATCTAAGGAATCGGGTAGAAGATGGAAGGGCCTCAGGACTGACCTGGCTTGTCAGGAGCATGGTCCCCCTGCTCAGCAAGGGCAGAGGGAATGGCAGTCTTCTCTCTTAGGGCAAGGTTAGACCACAGTTCAGCCATTTTGGCATTTCAGTGAGTGTTTAAGAATTTTCTACCTTTTCTACCCTCATTTGGATTCCTCAGCGGCATCCTTAACCCCCGCATGGCATTTTAAGCTCTTGCAGCACCATTTATGGCCACAAAATGTTTCATTGGGACATAGGAACCTAAAGATTGGATTACATTCAACTGGAGGTGAATCGAATAGAACAAGGCAGCCAATGTGTGCCCTAGTTTCCATGTAAGCCCAAAGCAAGCTCTGTGTGTGGCTGAGATTTGGCACCCGGTCCGGGTCATTCTGGTTTCAGGAGGTCAGTCCTTGTCCTTTAGTTGAGAAAAAGCTGCAGACAGTCCACTCTTGATTTTATTCACCGAATCTCCACTCAGCCATTCTCCATTTTATGCGCAAGTTCTGAGTAAAATTGTTGAACAGAATTGAGAAGGTTGCAGTTGGTTTGTTAATACTGTTGACATTGTCCTGAATCTCAGGGTGGCCAACCGGGCAGCAATGAAACCTGGCCCCTTGAAGACGTCTCCCAACTTGACCAAGGGCTCAGCACCAAGCTCAGCAGCTTAAAGGCAGGAATTGGCCCTTAAATTACTGTGCAGTCTACTCAGCTGACCATGCTGATTTAATGGGCTCCATGGGCCAGTGCCAAGGTGGGCACTGAATGGGGATGCTGGCTGATAGGACCAAGAATCAGGAAGTCCTGAGCTCAACTTTAGCGTCAGAAATTTGACAGCTGTGTGACCCTGGGCCAGTGACTTTGCTTCTCCTCTGTAAAAGAGGAAGAAGAATAACGTCAACAGCAGCACCTCTGGGGCTCTTCTGTGGTTGGGTGTGATGCTGTCTGGAGGGCGCTTTGCAGACGGCAGAGATCCATAGAAATGCTTGTTGTTGTGACCTCGTCCCACAGCAGGGAACCTGAGAGGGAGTTACACAGATGGTAACCCCCAAAGGGAGTCATACGGAGCCTAAAAGCTAGGGTTTCATTCTTTTAAAACAAACAGCATTACTTGTCCTCATGCACTGCGCCGTGTTACTAAAGTGGTCGTGAAAACATGAACCTGAACTTTTCGTGTCTGTGCCCACGCCATGCCCTGCCTCCCTTAGCTTTCCTAAGCTGGATAAGGGGGCTGGGGGGCAGATGAGATGATGCCTTGAGCGCCGCCCCCAGCCCACCCATTCTGTGCCAGTCATCATGAGGCACAACCAGCCTTGTTCTTAAAGTAAATCCAGGCACAATAGCCCCAAGTAGGAGAATCTGAATGAGGTCAAGTGAAAAAACAAACTTTTTTTTCCCTCAAAGGTGAAAAGATTGTGAGATTATAAACTTTTCAGTAGACCACAAAACACTTTTGTGTATTTTCTTGTTTTAATGCTTTAAAATTATTTTTAGTATTTACTTTTTTTAAGCCTGAGTTTCCCATTCTCTTCCTCCCCCACCCATTGAGTAGCAGCCAGGATGACATCAGTGATACATGGGGGGGACTCATGCCCCCAAAAGGCAAGAAAAACCAAGAAAAATCAAGTCTGCTTCTATCTGCACTTGGAGGTCGCCACTTCTCTGTCTCTGGAGATGGACAGTGTTTCTTCGGGGATTGTCTTGGATCACTGTGTTACTGTTTCTTATAGCGCAAGAGTATCTCATCACAATTAGAGCCATTCCCCAGGAGGCATCCCCATTGATGGGCATCCCCGGTTTCCAATTCTTTACCTCCACAAAGGAGAACTACTATGAATATTTTTGTACAAATAGGTCCTTTTCCTTTTTTTTTTTTTAAATGTCTCTTTGGAATATAGCCCTAGCAGTGGTATTACTGGGTCAGAGGGTTTGCACAGTTTTATGGTCCTTTGGGCAGTTCCAGATTGCTCTCCAGAATGGTTGGACCAGTTCACAACTCCACCAACAATGCATTAGGGTCCCAGTTTTTCTACATCCCCTCCCGCATTTGTTGTTTTCCTTTTTGTCATAGTAGCCAGTCTGATGGGTGAGAGGTGGACCACAGAGTCGTTTTAATTGACATTTCTCTAATCACTGGTATGTTAGAGAATTTTTTTTTCATATGACAATGGCTTAAAACTTTTTTCAGCTAAATAAATGTTTTTAAAAATGATTTTTTCCATCTTTTTTTTTTTTTTAGTAAACTTGTCTGGTCCTGGTTTCTGTTTACAGGCAGCCCAGTGAATGTGCCTCCCCCTGCTGTCATTCAGTAATTAGGCACCAATTCCATAAAGTTTGCCTACATGACCGCATTGACATTTCTAGCATTCTTCCAGACTCCCAGGGCCATGGGTGTGCAGACACACTCCCAGCTGCCTTGGGGCTGTCCCGCAGTGGGTCTCGGCAGCACGCTGACTCCAGCAGTGCTCTCACTGCTGCCCATAGCACCCTGCCTCCCTCTTTCTTCACTCCCTCACAGGATATGGTGGGAAATGGGATCAGACTCTCCCATTTCTTGCCTTCCCCTCACAATGCTTTCATGCCATTAATGCACTAATGCTGCTGGGCAGGCAGGAGGCTACCTTGGCCTTTGCCCAGGTTCCCCAGTGACCTCAGTGTCCCCTCCAGGAGGATGAGAGGCATTTGTTGAGTACCTGCTGTGTGCTGGGCATCAGGCTAAGGCCTGGGGTGCAGAGGAAGATCAGACAGACACACAGAACCAGAACTAAACCAAATGCAAACAAGCATATGCCAGGGAGACAGCCCCTGGTCGAATGGACGGGCAGCATGCCAGCCACTCTGTACAAGCAAGGCAGTCAGGAGCTACAATGCAGGGGCTGGGGCCTATTCCCGGCCAATTCTCAGGCTCCGTCCTTGAGGGCAGGCGACTTTCACTGGGGCCTGAAGGAAGCCAGAGGAGGGAGAGGAGGCAGCCCAGGGGACAGCCAGTGCCAGGGCCCGTGAGATGGAGCCTGGGCCCAGGTCCGTGGATCGCAGAGCCCCTGGCTGAGTTGGGGGGAGAGGGAGGAAGGCGCAGGGTCAGCACTGGAGGTCTGGAGCCTTGGAGCCTCGCTTTCTTACTGACCAACAAGTATCAGGCGATGTGGGGGCCTCTGCTTCCTGCTAGTGTTGTCTGTGAAGTGTCTGTCCTGTGAGGATCACCTCGTGTCCTCCTTGGTCCTGTGTGTGCTGAGGCTGGGAGAGGGACTTCAGATCCTCTTTCTTACAGAGCCGTCTGGCCTCTGACCGTCCCCACGTGGGGCAGACCCCCGTCACCTCATGCCCAGGAGCTGCTGGAGGGGGAGGGGTCCTCCCTGCCTCAGTCCATCCTTCACTCAGCCACCAAAGTAACTCTCCTAAAGCACAAGTGTGGCCATGTCACTGCCTCCTCACTGTTGGCTCTTTCCTGGCTCCTAGGCCCATGTGCCTTCCCCAGCATCTCTCTGAAAGGGACAGTGGCTTTTGATGGTCCTTCTGTACCATGCCCTCCTTGAGTTAATGAGAGAATGAGGCACAAAGTCCCTACCCCCTCCCACCACTGTGCCACTCCCTCCCGGCCTGTGGCTGAGGCTGAGGCCCTGCTTTCCCAGCTTTCCCTCTGTAACCTCAGGCTTCCCCGGGCCTCTCTGAGCCCCAGGTTCTCGTTGTCACGCTGGCCTTATCTGTTGGAATCAGAAGCTTCCTAGGGGTCTGAGCAGAGAGTGCTTTAGGCAGGCCAGCCCCTGAGGCCAGATGGAAGAGGAGGTTTCCAGCCTGGTCCAAGGGAGAGGCCAGGAAGGGCCTGCCTGGGAGTGGCTCCCTGGGCATTGGGGTGGCCAGGAGCCGGAGCACCTCTTTGTTGGCTAAGGGGCAGTGTTTGAGATGGAGCCTCCTATGCAGGTACCCAACGTACAATTGTTAAACACTTACTGTATACTCAGAGCTAGCCTGGGTGGAGAGCAGGCGAGGTAAGCCAGGGCCCCTTCCCTGGGGAGTCATGGTATGGAAGCAGCCAGGGGCTCAGGAGGCGGCTGACTGGCACCCAAGGTACACCACCTGCATCCTTGGGGTCCCGAGTGTGGGCTGCACCAGCCTTGGGAAGGCTTTCATTCCCAGTCACTTGTCACAGGCAATCTTACACAGTGACGAATCTGTAACGGACTTGTTGGCAAAGGTCTGGCCCAGTAGCGCTCAGGCGGCCCATATATCAGCCATGGAGACAAGCGTGATTGAGCGCATGTCAGAACACAGCGCAAGGGAAACAAATATTCCAGAAGAAATGTGGTGGGGGACTAACTGAAAAATTGTAAAGCCTTTAAAAGTCGCCAGCTTGTTAGCGGCCTCTGACAGGAAATCGCTGGAGCAGCAGGCGGATGCTTCCCAGCTTTGCCTCCTTCTTCCACACTTGGACCTTTCCTGCAGATCTCCTCCTTCTCCTCCTCCTCCTCCTCCTCCTCCTCCTCACCTGCCCCAGAGGGCTGGCCACTGGCCAGTGCCTCCAGGCCACCTGCCCCACATCACTTGCAGCTGCCTCCAGGCCACTTGCTCCACAACTCTGGCCACTGGCTCAGGGCTGGCCTTGTTAGATGGCTCAGAGCTGCTGGGGTTGGAGGAGCAGAGCGGCACCCTCCCTTGTAGGCACTCCCTTGCAGCCCACGTGGGCACTGGTCTCACCCCTGGCATCTGGAGGACTAAAGAAGAGATCTGGGGCGCATCGCCCTCATGGCCCTGGCCTCTCCCTGTTGTCCTGCCAGGTGCTTCTGTAAACTGCTCACCCACCCCAAACAAGGGGAAGCTTGCATTGGGGAGAGAGTCCTGGATTTTAGGAGACAAACATTGGTGCACATCTGTTTAAGCATGGTCTCAGACAACCAGTGCTGGGATAGCTCCATGGCTCAATGAAATGAGCCTGGGGGGTCCCTGCACCTCTCAGTGCTCCAGGATTCAGGGGGTCTCTTAGACAGAGTTGTCTGACTGTGCAGAGGCCATTGGGCTGTGTGACCTCGAGCAGGCAGCCTCTGGGCTGCCCCTTGGGTAAGCATTCTGGGCACTGGCCCTGGGTGAATAGATCTCCCCCCACCTTCCACCTCCTCGTGGCCGTGTTCTACTTGCACCCTCTCCTGCTGCCCAGTTTAGACTTGGGTGGGGGAACATCTGGCCCTGGTCTTTTTGCCCCTCCCATGTAGGAGAGCCAGGGAAAGGGGCTGTAGCCTTAGCTTTGCAGAGCCAGAGCTCTGGGGAGACAGCAACTACCGCACCTACTACACCGGCTCTCACAGGGGGTGGGCACAAGATGCCTCTGCCTTGGAATAAAACATGGCAGGAAGGCTGGGTGGACTGGGCCGCCCGGCCGGGCCAGGCTGGTGGAGTTCTCTCCATCTCTTCACCAACTCTGCCGTTGGCTTGTCTCAGCCCGGCTGGACGAGGCAGCATTTTTGTGCTGACCGGTCAGGCAGCTGCATCCAGCTGGGGCCATTTAATAAATGCGAGCTGCTGCTCCAACAATCACAATTATTGAAAGGGTTTTCGAAAGAGAGTGAGCAGGCGGGCCAGTGGACAAATCCAATCAGGCCATTAGGAGCCTCTCCACCCAAGTTAAGGGCATTTTGTTATGCCGGCCTGTTTGGAGTCTCCTCCCAGTTTTCATCCATTATCACAATAATTGAGTTTGTAGCTGGAATTAAATTTATCAAATTGTGTTATCCTCTTTGGAAATTGGATCGGGATCCTGGCGAGGGGAGCCAGGACTTAATCTGCTTTGCCCCGGCCTCCAGTGGCCGCCGGCCTCAGGATTGAGAAGGCTCAGACGGCTCTCCCTGTCGCCCTGGACACCGTGTAATTTCTCCTCAATCCCTTGTACAAATAATGACATTTGAATCGAGCATTAACGGGCTTAATTACTTTAAAATTGTCGCTTTAATTTACACTGATATAGTATTGATCACACAGTCAGAGATTAAGCTGTTCAGCAGAGCGGATGATGGGGAATTAAACATTAGCGGGGCCTCCCGGGGCGGAGGGGCCGCCACGCCGCGCCAGAAGAGAGATGAGACCTCCCTGTAATGAACTGGCTGCATGCAGGGACATGAATCTTTGGGCTGCGGAGGAAGGGAAGTAATGGGGCCCAGGAAGCGCCTGCAGGTTATGCATTCGCTGACATGCACCAATTCTCCCCTGACCCCCCACCCCCCCAACGTTTATTTATCCAGCAGATCCTCGAGCTGTGACCTTTCTGCTAAGTACGTTTGCTGTAAGTCTGTCTGAGGGAAGCGTTTCCAGGTGTAACTTTTCCTAAGTATCACTGATTGTTTCTGATGTGAGGGTAACATCCCACAAGGTTATTTAATTTTCCAAACAGACTTCTGCTCCCCGGCCTCACACGTGCTTATTGTTCGGACTGTATAAACGGATCTGGGCTCAGGGGTGTGGGGGGGCCCGTCTGGAGGCAGGGGACTGGCTCGTCTGCCCCCCCCCCCAGGGCCCCGGGCTGCTGGAGAGGCTGGGCTGAGGGGCCTGGGGGGGGCCTGCTGGGGAGAGGCTGGGGACAATGTCTGGGGCCTAAGAAGAGTCCAGGTTTCCTCCGCCTCCCCTTGATCGTTATCTGTAAAATGGGGGTGAGATTGCTCAGAACGCTGACCTGGCTGGGGCCAGCCACGAAGGGCTCTGAGAACACGGCTGTCTTCTTTCTGCTCTGCCTATAGAGATCTAAAGGTCACCATGCTCCAGAAGTCTGCATTCTTCCCAGGTGGACATGCCCTCCATCAGGGGAGATCCTTGCCCAGCCTTGGCTAGGGTCTCCCATAGATCACCTTCCCAGCCCAGAGGAGGCCATTCCGGGGGCCTCCTCACTTGCCTTTCGGGGCTGCTGGCACACTGGGGCTTTTGTCTGTCTGGCCTCCCTCCCTCCACATCCCTCTGATTGTATGTTTCATTGGGACCTTCGCTTCCTGCCCCTTCACTGGACCCCAGTGGCTGTCCACCATGCCATTCTCCATTCCCGTTTCTGCCTCTGGAGCATGTGCGGGGTACACCAAGGAGCAGCTGGGGTCAGACAGGGCCTGTCTCTTCATTCCCTTCAGCTGGGGCCCAGCTCTGTGTTCAGTGGTGTGGCCTTCTCTGAGCCCGTGGCTCTCACTAATGTACATGGGGGTGCTAAGGGATGCTAAAGTGAGTGTCTTCATACCAGCGGCCCCTCCACATGGGTTAAAGAATGCCTCCCTGAGGTCGGCCGGGGATGGAGCCTGCTCAGAGGCCTTGGGGAGGGAAGAGGGGCTCGCACTCGGGGGCTGTCCCATTGACTCTGGCCGATCTTCCACCAAAGGAAGAGGGGCCTTGGAAGGTCATGTTTGCCCCAAATAGAGGGAGGGCTTTCAGTGGCTCCTCTTACTTTGTCATAGACTCTGCTCAGCAAGTGTGTGTCTTGTCCTGTGTGACTCCTTGAGCCCAGAGTGAAAGCTGGATCCAAGCAAGCAGGCTGGGGCTGTTCAGGGACGGGGAGAAAAGCACAGGCGAGGAGAGGCGGGCATGGGTGAGGGGTGGCGGGCATGGGTGAGGAGAGGCGGGCACAGGTGAGGAGAGGTGGGCACAGGTAAGGGGAGTTGGGTACAGCTGAGGGCAAGGTGGATGAGGTGAGGTTAGGTGGGTGAGGTGAGGCAGGTGAGATGTCGAGGGGAGGTTAGGTGGGCAGGATGAGCCAGGCTTCCCCTGGGTGGCAGGATATTTGATGTTTAGACCCACACTTAGGACAGTTGTGCAGATGGCCTGGCCGCATCTGAATGGGCCTCAGGTAATTATGTAAATGTGGCGTTCTTGGCCTTGCATGCTCAGTGCAATTAAATACTTAGAGGCAGATGCTTATTTGGAGGGGTCTGTTCTCTCCTCTGTTGCCTCAGAGTTGATGGAGAGTGCCCCTTTCCCTTCCCAGCGTGACGGAGTGGGTCTTTCTCCTGTTGTGGAGTTGAAACCAGTCTCTGGTTAAATTTCTTTACCCTTTGCTGATGCAACATCTGGGCCCAGGGTACAGGAAAGGGCCGGCCTGCATTTCAGACACGGTCAAGCATCTGTGGAGGGCCTGGGATGGAGGCCAGCCTTCTTCTAAGGAGCTTTAGAGGCAGGGATGGTCTCCTCATGCAGGGCTTGCCAGGGGAGGCTGCTCGGGCCGGAGGGGTTGTGGGGAGGGGGTGGTACACGGCTGCAGCATTCAGTGATGGTTGGGAAGGATGTCTGAGGCTGCTCTTGGCTGACCCCATTCCAAACCCACTGGGAACTGGGAGCCAATCCCCATGTTCGCAGATGGAGGGACCCTCTGTCCCTGGGGCACTATGCTCAGGCCCTAGGGCAGGTCTCCATCAGAGTCAGGCAGGATTCAGGCTCAGGTTTCCTTGGCATCTGCTGGGCATCACCTGCTCCTCCAGGCTGTGGCCTGCCAGTGGGCCTAAGGGATGCTCTGCTCTACCTGATTGCTGAGCTGCTTGGCCTGGGGGGCTCTCTTTGTCAGAGGGTGTGTCCCTGCTAGGGTTGTTGAGAGAGGGCCCCCCAGATGGGCCTCAGCTTCCCTTCTGGGGTATCTGGGGAACCCTAAATGCGCTGCCCAGCTTGGCGCTGACCCTCCTCCTAGGGGTGGTGGAGGCTCTGCTCGGACGTAGCCCCCCAGCGGGACACACTGCCCTGTCCGAGCACAGGTTTCCAGCTGGAGCCCAGGGTTTCCCATCTCAGGGCCCAGGCTCACATAGGCAGGAAGGCCCTGGGTGCAAATTCGGCTTCTCGCATTTCCTTGCTGTGTGACTGTGGGCGAGTCCCTCTCTGGTCCCAGGCATCAGTTTCTGCGGCTGTAAATAGAGAGCACACTGCCGGTGCACTTGCATCCTTGGCTGTTGGGAGACTCCAGTGAGGTCCTGCCTCTAAAGGGCATTGTGAAAACTCCAGCTGGCCCTGGGCTGCAGGAGGCAGGAGGATGGGTGATGGTGGGCGATGGTGGGCAGCTGCGTTTGACCTCCCCCCCCCCCAGCCTCAGGCTGCTCTTTGGCAACCTGGGGGCAGCAATTCTTGCATTCTCTATTTCCAGATTGTTGTGAGAAATAAGTCCCGTCAAACATTTATTAAGCACCAACCCAGGGGGAAAGGATAAGCATTTATGTAGCACCAACTATGTGGGAGGGAGGGAATGAGCATTTATGTAGCACCTATTGTGTGGGATCAGGGATAAGCATTTATGTAGCACCAACTATGTGGGAGGGAGGGAATGAGCATTTATGTAATGCCTGTTGTGTGGGATCAGGGATAAGCATTTATAGGGTGCCTACTATGCCGACCACTGTGCTAAGTGTTGAGGATATGAAGAAGAAAAAGAAGCCAGTCTCTCCTGTGGTAGAGCAGGGGCAGAACCGGGAGGGAGCAGGGCCCCAGCTCAGGGGCACTGGGGAGGCCAGGCTAAGGAGTGCAGTGGGTGGGGAGGGAGGTGTTGCTGGTCTGGGTGCCCCCTTTCAGTGGCATGGGAGGAGTCCTGCCACTGGGGGCCGGGGGTCCTCATTTGCTGTGGGCGCCCAAGCTGATGCAATCTCACAGGATGAGGGTGTAGGCCAGCCCAGGAAGGTACCTGGTGGAAAAAAGTAAAGTGCTTTGACTCCCTTCACATATCAGAGGAAGCTGAGGATTACAGAGTGCCCTCGGTGGGGGCTCAGGGAGTCTGTTGGTGTGGATGGCTCCTCGCCGGGCAGGCTCCAGACCTCCCCACTGCCTCCTCCTGTCAGCCTTTCAGAAGTACCGAGGGCTGTTGTGTGCCTTCTCCTCTCCAGGCTGATCCAGCCAGAACCTTATATGGGCCCTGCACCCAGCAAATGCCTACTAATTGCTCATTGGCTGGGACCACCCTATGGCACCATTTCTAGGCCCTTTCAAATCTTGGTCACCCTCTGCCACATCAACATCCTCTGGAGCTGAATGCCAGGCTCCAGGGTGGTTTGACTAGGACAGGGCTGTGCCCTCCCTGGTCCTGGGCACAGAGTCTCTCACAGACTTCCATCCTGCATTTGGGGTGTGTGGACACCCTGTGCTCTAGCCCAGGGCACCCCTCCCCTGCTCCCATTGATGCCTTCTCTTCTCCAGTGGCTCTTTTCCATGGAAGCATCTACAGGGCCTGTCACCATCCTTGTGGCAATATGGCACCTCGAGTTGCCTGGGCATCCTCAGGGAGCATGGTCTGGGCGCATTAGAATGCATCAGGGAGTCACCACCCTCTCCCGTACACCACATGCGCCTCCTTTAGTAGAGTCATGATTGCACTGACTACTCACTGTCACTCTCACACTTACGATTTTTGTTGAGCTTATGGTCCATTCGGACCCTCCGAGCTGTATCTCTTCAGTACATATGTGTACTGTTCATGAGTTTTGTTTCCTAAATGCAAGTGTGCGATGTCCTCCTCCCAGGGCTGACCACGGGGTGGTATGACCTTCTGGTCCAGTCCCTTGTAAGCTGTGTCTAGAGAGCAGGGGTCCTTAGCCTGGAGTCTCTGGATAGATCTCGGGGGTCTTTGAACATGGCTGGGGCAAATCTAGATTAGAGCTTTATCTTTACCAGCCTCTCAATGCCAAGCATTCAGACCCTTATTCTGAGCTGGGACCTCAGCACATGCCCCCAGGGAGGGAAGGCCCATGTGAATGACAACCGGTAGGGGTGACTATTCCAGGAAAAGCCTGGACTCTGGGTTCCCCAGATCCTCTTCTCTTCAGACGCAGTAGGCTGGGAAAGTCCAAGCTGGGGCGTCTCTGCCCCTTGGATCCCCCTGGTGTTGTGGGGGTGGGGAGGGAGACTCTCTCCTCTCTCAGCCTTAGAGCCCTTCTGGCTCCTGGGCTTGAACTGAAGGAGGCGGGATTGTGAAGTGTTGGGAGGGGGTCACATGGTAAGGAAGGGTAGCCAGGAGACATAGGGTGTTGGAGGAGGAAGAAGAGGAGGGCTAAGCAAAGGAGGAGGGGGTGGAGGTGCTGGGGCCTCTGAACGCAGCGTGCCCTGGTGCCCTGGTCTCAAAGGCGAGGACCAAGCATCTTTCCCAACCCTGCCGAATGCAACCTCCCAGTCTGGCCACAGGCAAGCTCCCTGCTAGGGGGGTGAGGTCCTGGGCAGGCCCTCCCCAGGACATCACACACACACACACACACACACTCTTTAGAGGTAATGTGTGGACTGGAGTCAGGAGGCAAATGGGTAAAAGAGGATGATCCAGGAGAAAGGGAAGAAGGACCCGTTGGTGCCAAGGACACAGCATGGGGTGGGGCCCCTTTGGAAGAGATGGGACATGGGCAGCCAGCCTGGGCATGGGGAGGTTTACATGCTGGGTGCCCTCCAGGGCTGTGCCTTTCCTTCAGTGCAGGAGGAATTGCAGTGAGATGTCTAAGTTCTTGGGGATCGTCTCTGGCCTCTGCAGTTAGTGCCCATGGCTAACAATGAGATGAATAGGAAAACAGCCCTGGGGGGGGTCTCCCAGGACAGGGTTCGAATTTTGTCAGGCCCCTGGCACTGCCCACGCTGGGACTCCATGGACCAAACTTGGTGTTTTAGGAAGGGCCCTGAGGGGCCACTCTGGGTACAGGACAGAGCATCTAGGAAGGTGGTAGAGCTCCTGCTTGTGTCCTACTGGGGCCCGGAAGGAGCCTGTCTGTGGTTATTTGAAGGGTCGCTGTGTGGAAGAGGGATTGCGTGTGGGCCCTTGGCCCCAGAGTAGAGAACCAGGAGCTGCCGGTAGTTTGCACTTAGGTCTGATATCAAGAGCAACCTCCCCTTCCCTATATAGTCCTTCCCTTCCTCCCCCCTTATCCAAAGGTGCAATGGACAGCTTTAGCAGGTAGTGAGCTCCCCTCACTGGAGCTCTGGAAGCAAGGACTGGCTTAGCACTTGTCCTAGGTAACATTGCAGATCGAGATTGAGTTCAGCATTCTGGCCCCTCCTCACCTTTGGTGCCGAGCTTTCTAGTGTCCAAGCTCTGGGCAGCCAGCCTTTGGGCCCCATGAACTCCTTGCCCAAGGAGAGCCATGGGGGGCAAAAGGGATGGGCAGGGAGGGCACTCAAGCTGCCTCAGGCCAAGCTGCCCTGCCCCATCAGCCCATTTGAAAGGAGAGCCAAGCAAACATGAGGTCGGAGGGGACATGCCTATTCAACTGACGCTGATGAGGCAGATTCAGTTGTGAACAGTCTGGCAAGTTTTCTTTCTCCTCGAGTTTAAAAAGCCAGCCTGTGTCAGACATGCCTAGGATGGCTTTGCCCAAGGTGATGAGCGCTGTCCTTGGTCAAGCATCCCCGGAGCCTTCGTGGCGATCCTGGGTGGTGCCAGAGCCGGGAGGGCAGGGGATCAGGCTGCCCCTCTCCCCACCAGCCAGGCTGCCATACGCCCCGCCAGCTGGGCTTACCCTCCTTCTTTGCCATCGCAGCCAGCAACTCTTCTCCCCCCTTGCCTTGCGCACATCTGGATTCCCCGTCCAGTCAGTTGCTGTGGTCCTGAGGCACATGGACTCAGCCTCCTTCCCTCCACCTTTAGGTGGGTCACCAGGCCCTTCCCCCCCAGGGTTAACACTCTCCCCACTCTGTTTACCTCAAGCAACCCTGTGTTCACTGGCTCCCCCTTCCCCCAGCACGGTCAGCACCCGGTGGGCAGGGGCAGGCGGGCTTTGGGCCCCAACAAGGTGTCTGACCCACAGCAGATGGACAGCGCCTGCTAGCTTATTGTCCATTAGTAATGTGTCCCTCTTCTGTGTCCCTCAATCTGGAATGATTGGAGGGATGGAGGACAGTGTAGACCACAAGGGAGCAGTGAGGAAGGACCACGCTGCCGCGCAGGACGCTGGACCTGGAGTGGGGAAGACCCGAGTTCAAATTCAGCCTCAGACACCTAGCAGTTGGGCAACCCTGGGCAAGTTCACTGAACTGCTGTTTGCCTCTGTTTCCCCTTCTGTAAAATGGTGTTAACGTGGCACCAGCATTGGGAGGCTTGGATGAGTTGTGCAGCACTTTAAATGCTCGTATTTATCATCAATATTACCGTTATTGTCCCAGCTGCCCGGTCCTTGAGTGTCCTCCTCAGCCCTTGTGACCTTCCCCCAGTGACCCCAGCCCCTCTCCAGCTGCCCACGATCCTGCTGCCCCACACCCCCAGTGACAGTGAGGCCACACCCCAGTGCCGGCCTGCTTTTCCCTCCCTGCCCCAGTCCTTTCCCGTCTCACTTTGTCTTTGGCCCCACTGGTCTTTCCCAGCGTGGCCATCCACCCGATGGATTGTTCTGATAAAAATCCATCCCATCACTTCCTGGCCACCCCATGTCCTGCGAACTAGACCTGGGGTGTGCAGTTCCTGTGCTTTTGCCAGGAATCTGCATCATCCAGGGTCAAAGTGGGCACAGCACCCCTCCATAGCGGCTCTCACATCTGCCTAGATCAGGTTGGAGGCCCCCGTTTGTCCTGGGCCCAGAAAACCTGGAACACTGACTCCCCTCTCCTTATCTGGGACGTGAGGCTAGAAGCAGAGCCTTCTCTGCAAGGAAAAGTGGCCCAGAATTGCCATTTTAAAATCAATTAGAGCTGCTTTGGGGCATTTTTTATTCACTGGCCTCTCCCCAGGCTGCGGGGAGTTTGCAAAGCTCTTGTATAAAGCTCTTGTGTTCGATGCTGCTGTCCCTTAAAATGCATTTTACCTTAATTATCTCATATCCATAATGCCCGCTGTACTTTTCCCGAGAACATTTAGAGGAATGAAATGGTGACTGAAAGCTAATGATTCCTAAAGACAAAAGGTAGAAGTCTGGGGCGCTCAATCATGATTCAGATTCTCCACATGATTTAATTGGCCTGAGAGCATTGATTTTCTGTTATAGCCACTTAGATTTCTTTCTTAAAAAAAGCCAAGCTAAACGAAATAAAGTCAAATTTGTAATTAAAAAGGAGACCGAGATTAAGATACATATTTGCCTCTCCCAATTTCCTGGGCTACATTAATTATTCAAACTTGATTTAAAATGTCTGTCCTATGGAATACTTTGCGTGGTGTAAATGCGTCTCATTTTTTAGAAGCACGGGGAGACAGAAGAAAACCTGAGCCTTGGGAATTCTTCTGGTTGAAGAGAAACTCCAAGGCTTTTGTCCTCATTATTCCTCTGCTCAGAAGGTGCCTTCTCTTGCTCACTTTGCCCAGCGTGGCTCAGATTTTTGTTCTCAGCTGTGTTCTGATGGGGATCCCATTCATTAATGGCTTGGATTCAGTGACCACTGAGAATCCTAACCCAGCTTTCAGATCTGGGATTTGGGGAAATTCCAGCCTTGTGCTTGCTCCCCCAACCCCAGTAGCCCTTTCTTCATCGATGCGACAGAGCTGGGGTGACCACAGAGCTGGGCCCTTCAGGCTTCCCTGAGAACAATTCAAAGATTCTTTTTTAGAGAAAAATCTGGCTTTAATTTTCACTTCTGTTGGGGGGGGGGGTACAGCCCAAGTGGATCACTGCCCTTCCATGGATGAGCACAGGCAAACTTGGGGATGCTGCTCTTCGGCATTCTTCTCTGCCTAGGGTCAGCCACCGAAGCCCCCTAGGAACCCCTTGGGCCAAGGCCCCCGAAGGCTCTCCTCAGCCAACTAGACTGGCATTTCCCTGAAAGCAGGGCTGTCTTGCCTTTCTGGCGCTTAGTAAATGCTTGATAAACATTTTTTCCTTCACTCATTCAAGCATCCATTCACGGCCACCTTTCTTAGCCCAACAGTCCAATTGGCTCAATCCATGAACACTGCTTAGGTGGCCTCACACCAGACAGGTTCCGCCTTGAGCGAGGAATATCCAGGATGGCCAGACAGGATCCCGCTCACACAGAAGTCCAGCGTCCCCTCTTGCCTGCAACATGGGGCAGGACAGACTGCCCTCCTCTGAAGCCCCCTGGTCTGGCCCAGCTGGGCTCCTGCTTTCACTTCCTACGGCAGGTCCTATCTCCCCTCTCCAGGCCTGTCCTGGCTGAGCTCTGCCCTGCCACCCACCTCGCCTTCTTTCCTTAGATCCCGCAGACCCTTCAGAGCTCAGGCACTCCTCTCTAGCGTGTCCCCTGGGAAATCTCCTCCCTTGCATTCAGTCATTCTTTTTAGAAATTGAGTCTCCTGGTCTCTCCTGGAAGAGGCTGGAGGAGCAGAGCTCTCTCCTGTGCCTGAGGCCACTGCTGGTTTTCTTCCTCCTCCCTGGGCCAGTTTGCCCTTCTCCTCCAGGTAGCCTGGAGGTCCCTACTGCCAAGGCTGGTCAGAAATGAACATTGGCCCAGCCTCAGCTCACCACTCCCAAGCCCCAGCAACACCCCTCCACCATAGCAGGGACTATAGGTGAGCATCACTATAGGCCCCTTGTGTTCACTTTGTGTGGATCTCAGCTGTCCTTGTGTGTGGGTGTTCACACTGTCTCTCCTGCTAGAGCAAAAGTCCACTGAGGGCAGAACATTAAGCTCCCTTGGCTTTGTAGTCCCAGTGCCTGGCCCTGAGGGGGTGCTTAATGAAGGCTCATTGATGGAGACCTGGTCTCACATCTCCCTTTGCCCAGGCCTCGAGCCTGGGCACCCTGGGCAGCTCAGGCGGGGCCTCACATCACTGCCACCCAGAGTGGCAGCCTGGGTGCTCCGGGCAACTCAGGCAGGACTGTGTCCACAGGTCCGGCCTCTCCTCCCTGGCCTGTCATCTCCCATTTCCACCCTTGTCTCCCTCCATTATGGTAATGCAGCATTTTAGCGGGTTTATCAGTCCCAAAGAATCGCGGGTAGTCCGGCAGGAGACATTGAGTTGTGATTGTAGCAGGCGGTTAGCAACCCGTTGGAAGGAAGGATGAGGCCTGCCTTGGCAGGTGCAGCCACTTCCACTTTGTTTTCTAATTAGGGTGGCCGCCACCATGAGCTTTGACAGAGTTCAGCCCCTCCGTGTACAGCTTGCCAGGCTCCACGGGGTGGGCTTTATAAAATTCTCTTTAATTCAGGAACAGAATGTCATTAACTTTGTAAGTGGATGAATACAATGGACAAGCAATTTAATTAACTTGTAAAGTTGGATGCTGGAGAGCAGAGGAAAGGAGGGAGGCTGACCTTCCTCCCCCCCTTCCTGCCAGCCTTGAAAGGGACTTGATTGGGGCGGGTCAGACAAGGGGACGACCAGGTCCAGTCATGTCATAGCTAACCTTCAAGTCTGAAATGGGCAATCTGGTGCCTGGTCAGTACGTCACCTTTCATTGGGAGGCAGCGGCAAGAACCTGGGGAGATGTAGGCCGGGCCCTCCGAGCCACTGCCATGAGCTGGCTCCTCTCTATGGCGTGCCCTGCCCCAGAGGACGCTGAGTGAGAGTCAGGGAGGCCTGCCTGTCCTCCAGGTGGTTACTGTGGGGCCCCGGGGGCGGGGGGAGGAGACAGAGCACTCCGCTTTGGACCAGGACCTCTTGGCTTTGATTGACTGCTGATGGGTAGGAGGGTTTGTGGTTCATTTTCACTCCTCTTGGGGGAGGCACAGCCCAAGTAGATCACTGCTCCTCCATCCATGAGCACAGGCAAACCTGGGGACACTCTTCTTTTTTTTCAGTGGGGAGCTGGGGAAGCAGGAGGGGAAAAACCTTAAATGTTTGTTATCTGAAAAATAAAACCTGTGGATTCTTGTGTAATCGGTGCCTGGGAAGGCAAAGCAAATAGCTCCCAGTGTCCAGAAAGAAACCCCTGCCCTTGCCCAGACCTGACTCAGACCAGCTCCAGAGGATTCGCCAGGTCCCAGCTGTGGCACTGTCACAGGAGCACCATCCTGCCTCAAGGGGCTCGTGGCCCTCCCCACCTCCTGTCCTGCCTTGCTGCCCCTCAAGCCTTTGCCCCAGAGCCCATCTCCTCCCTCCTCACCTGTAGAAACACTGCCGAAATGTGAGCATTATGATCCTTAGCAGATGCTTATTCCTCATTGATGGACTCTAGATCTAGAGTTATTCCCCATGGGGTCTGTGCCAATAGCTGTTCTTCCTCTACCCACTCATGGATCACGAGCCCCTTGTCTGGGGACCCCAGTACTCAGCCTCGTGCTGGGCACCCAGCGAGGACCCGCTAACAGCTTCTACATTCCTTCCTTCTTTCATTTGTTCCTTCACGTTCTGTTCTTAGGCTGTTGCTGTCCTGACACCAGGTTCTCTGTGTAACCCTGGCCACCATTTTGTCTGTTCTGTGCATAAAGAAAGAAATCTAATGTCAGCTTCCCACTGGGGGCCAGGCATTTCATCCCTCCCGGTTGACTCCCGGTTGAGAAGTGTTCATTGAGCTCTTACTGTGTGTCAGACTGGTGGTTAACCCTGAATACACAAAAGAAAGGCAGAGCCACCATAGATACAAGCTCAGATAGGAGACCCTGCTTCCTGGCCATTCTCAGAGGGGACGCTCAGAGGTCCTTCCTTTTTGACTCTCTCTCTACCCACTACAAGTGGGCTTGACAACTAGTCCCCCTCTGTGTGTGTGTGTGTGTGTGCGCGTGTGCATGTATGTGTACACGTGTGTGCATCCATGCATGTGTGTATGTGTGTGTGTGACAGACAGAGAAGAGGGAGGAAGGGGCCTCGGCTCACACCCCAGCAACAGGCAGACATCACCCCTGATCCCTCCCCACTCTCCCATTCTCCATTGCTCCCCCAGCTCTGGTGCCCCCTCTCACTGCCGGCCCACCAGGATCAAGGACAGTTCCAGGGTGTGCTCCCACAGGATTTCCTGCCTCCTTCCAGGGTCACCCCTTAATTCTTACCTTGGAGGTAGCCTATGGATGAAAGTTTGGGAGGTCTATAAGGACGCCCTGGGTGGAGCGTTCTAGTATCACTCTGTCTGATTTCCCTCCCTCCATCTCTCTTTTCTCTGCAGCTGGCATAGGCTCCCATCTCCTCTGCAAGAAGTATTTCCACTGACCCCTCTCCCCTTCTGCCAGCTCTTCTCACTCCACTTCCTTAGGGAACAAAAACCAGGCTTCATGTATTATCTTTTGTACAAATGAATTAAAAGGCCAAAAAGATCCCTTTGTAATTATTTTGCTGATTCTCTCTGAATTGAAGGCCCAAATGGGAGAGATCTCATCAGATCACAGATTCAGGGCTGGAAGGGATCTTAGCCCAGGGTATTTTATAAGGGTCATACAAAGACTGAGTGTCAGCCCTGGGATTCAAACCTGACTCCTGGGACCCAAATCTCTCATGCTATCTGGCCACTCCAGCTTCCAGTTCCTGCTTCAGTCAGGATCCAACTTTGTCAGTCATCTGTCCATCTATCCATCCATCCATCCATCCACCCATCCATCTGTCCATCCATGCATCTACCTATCCATCTGTCCATCCATCCATCCATCTTCTTGTCTGTCTATCCATTCATGCATCCATCTGTCTGTCCATTCACCCATCTGTCTGTCCATCTATCAATCTACCTATCCATCTGTCCATCCATTCATCTGTCCTCCCATCTGTCCATCCATCCATCTGTCCATCCGTCTGTCATCCATCCATCCCCCCGTCTGTCTGTCCATCCGTCCATCCATCCATCTGTCCACCCACCCTTCCAGTCACCTTCTGAGGTCAGAGAAAGCCCAGGCTCCTTTCTGCCCCATCAGCATCATGTTCCATAGCCAGAGCAGGGATCTCAGTGTCCTCTCTGTGTCCAGGGGCTGCCCAGCACAGGGATGGTGCTCTCCTGGTAGCCCTGGCCTCTATATTCTGTAAGTCAGGTCCCAGTGCCTTCTTTGATGACTGGTGTGGCGTGTTTCCTTTCCTTTCTAACTTCTGTACTCCGTGATGGCTCGACCAGTACAGTGGGTAAGGATGTGTGCAGGGTGAGTGCTGACTTCTGCCAGGGTAGGCAGGACTCAGATGCCTGGGTAACGCTGGGCCACTCACTGACCCTCCAGGCCTCAGTTTCCCCTGCTGTAGATTGTCGGGATTGACCTTGGTGCTCTCAGTGGCTCTGGGGAAGTCTGTGTTTGCGGCTGGATTGAGTTTTCCCATGGTCTGCCATGCCTGGGCCATATGGAAGCAGGATCCCCACCCTCAGAGTTCTAGCTTCCCCTGACCCAGGGGCCCATCGCTGAGGCTGCCTCAGTCTATCCTGATGCTGTGTTTGTTCCTGGAAACTGGCATGCAAAGACTGGAGGTGGCATGGGAAGGGGTCAGGCTTATCCTGTTTAAATGACCCACCTTCCTCCTTAAAAGAAACCTGCAGGGAGTCCCCTGCAGTCAGTCTGTCTGTCCCCTTAGTATATCTGTCCATCCTTAGGAGAGGTGGGTGTTGCCTTGCTTTTCTCTTGGGTTTATTTGAGGACCCCAGATGCTCAGGCGTCCAGCCCAGGGGTGCCCCCTGCTGCTGCTCTGGCTCTTGGGGTCATTCATAGGCAGGGCTGCTTTCCAGCTTTCTATTCCCCACTGCAGCTGGGGTGTAGGTCTCCAGCGCTGGACAGCTCGAGGGTAGGCATGTACAAGGACACCACCCCTCCCTGTCCACCCCCATGGTCTGTTTCTGTGTCTGTCCAGAAAGGCTCACTCCCAGCTGACCAGCAGAGAGGAGGTCAGGCTATTAAAGAGTTAAGGAGTCCTAGCCTTCAGTATCTCTGAAAGACAAGGGGACTCATGCTAATGGTGTGTACTTTGGGAGATAAGTCTAATTCAGGAAATGATGAATTACTGACACCCTCATTGTTTGCAAACACAACCTGATGAAGGATTTTTTAATGAGTTAATCTATGTGAAGCAGTTTCCCCCCTCCAATGAGTCACCGCCCTAAGGTGGGCTCCTTCAGGCAGCCCCTGGGGTCTGCTCAGTCTCTGATTCCCTTCTTCTGACTGGAGCCCCCTCTGCCTCAGAGAGTCCACCTGCCTGTCCCCTGACACCAAGTTCCCTTTGGAAGGAGTGTGGCCTTCAGAGCCTGCCCTTCACTGGGCACTCAGGTCTCCATGAGCCCAATACTCCATACAGCACTTTCAGTGTGTCGCTGCTGCCAGCTCCCCAGGAGTCAAGGAAAGCAGAGGAGACTCTGTTTAATGGGGGCTGGGTTTCCTCCAAGAAGCCCAGGCTTCTTTCCTGGAAGCAGGGAAAGGCCTGTAACCAGCACACCCAAAGACCTTCAGAAGGTTGTCACAAGTCACCTGTGTTCTTCCTTCCTGTCCATCGAGGACAAGGACAGACAGTGGGGGTCTGCAAGCCTGAGTCTGGTGGAGTTTCCCCTCCCAATGGGCTGCACAACCTGGGAAGCCTCTCCTCCTCCCCCAGCCTGGTTTCCTTCACTGTCAGATGAAGGGACTGGATAAGATCTCAGAAGTCCTTCCACTTCTGCCAGTCTCTGTGTGTTTGGGGTCCAGGGAAGCCAGCCCCATGGCACTCATGGTGAGCCCATCCCCAGCCACGCATGCCAGTGTCTCCTAAAGCCTTGTACGAGGTAGATTTGTGCAAGGGCCTTGACAAAGGGAGCTCCGCACGAGGTGTGGTTTCGTCAGCCTAGAATTTCCTGTAGATGACTTTGGAACAGCAAATGCCTACATGATTCTCTCTTTCTCTGCCTGAAATATGGCAGCTAATAGGCTGAATTTCACTCATGGAAAATTAATAAGCACCCATGACAGTCAGGTTTATAAATATGTAAAAACGGTTTTAATTGTTTTCAGCCCGCCGGGCAGGTGATCAATGACCACAGCCATGACGAGCACACTGTTGACACACGCCAAGTCGCGGAGATAGGGGCTTCCTGCCGGCGGGCGCGGGCTAATTTCCATTCAGACGCTGTCATGGGCCGTGATAAATGGGCGCCTTGAACTGTATGGATGGAGTTGGTTAAACATTGAACAAGTTGGGTTGAACTTTGCCTTTAAATATTCATTAGTGCTAATTATGGATTTTCCGACCACGCGAATGACCGGTTCTCTGCCCTCATTGACCACTTATTTCCAATTTATTTATGGCAATCTCCATAATATCGTATTAGCCTTATTGCACTCAGTGAGGTCACGCAGGCAAGCCTGCACTGCCCCTCGGGTTCTAGGAGCTTCCTCGAGGGGGGAGTCACATGTGAGACCAGGGAGGGGGACTTGGGAGCACAGACTGTCCCTCTCTCTGTCTCCCTCAGGGTTGAGGACATCTGGATCTTCTAAGGAAGGGAGGCAGCTGCCTTCCAAGCTGTCTAATTTTGAAGATGGTTTTTGCAGGGCAGTCCGGACATCCTTGAGGGCTCACGGCTGACGTTGGCTGGCTTCGTCTCCATTCTCATTTGGCTGGTTTGGGGCTGTTTTGTCTGTGTGACTTTGCCCCGTCCCATGGGCGTCCCCTGAGTTGCTTGGTCTGTTGGCAGATGATGGTGGATCAGAGGTTGTAGCGATTCTCCTTATGCCCCTTCTGTCCTGAGCCAGCCCCTTTTTCTTTGTGTTCCAGTCATTTGATTTCCCTCTCTCTTTGTCAGGTCAGCTCAAGCTCTGTAGATGCTCAGTCTCCAAAAGACTGCTGGCAGTTGGGTCTGTTCTCTCTTGTCATTTCCAAGGCTCTCGATTTCTCCTTCAGTACTTAGCTCAGGATGAATTTTATTTTTTTTAATTGCATAATCACCATATTTACAGCATCTTCATGAAGGTCATCCATAGACAGTTGCATTGGGGGGAACAAGCAGGATTTTGTAAGCTTTATTCAACAATGACCACATCTTTTCCCATCTCACAGCTATTTGAAAGATGTAGAGAACATATGGCCTCATTGTTTGTTGATAAAGGCACATTGGACTTGTTGGAACAAAATGCTGCCTTTATAGACTTTTAGAGCAAAGCATCACGCACCCATGGATCATTTGGCACTCTGAAAAATGTGACCACAGAAAGAACTCTGTTCAGTGACCCTTTGGTCATAAGTGTCATGCAAGGCTAAAGCAGGCTAGTGTGGAGGAGACCAGGGCAATCTGGGTTATGGAGGATTCTGTGGGGCTGGTGAAGGTTGCTCCTGAGAATGCCACTTATGGCAAGCCTGGAGACAACACAGAGTGCATTGGAAGAAAACGGGTCTGGCTGCTCATCAACCCAGGAAAGAACAAGCGGATGAATGCTTTCCATTGCTCAGATTCCAAGGTGCATCTGAACACTCTGGAGTGTTCTCTGTGTTTATCTGGATCAAGCAGATTGAGCAGAATGAATGAGCTGAGTCCGTAATTGAATAGGAGAAGGGAGGTCGGATAGATGACTTCTTAGAAATGGCACAGTTCTTTTAAGAATCCCTAAATTTCCATGAAAGCCAAGGCCCATCTTTGCAATACTTACATTTGACTGGTGAAGCTATGTGTCAGTGAGACCTGAACACCTCCGTCTCTGAAGAACCATGAGCATCCCACAGAGGTGCATGGTGGGTATGAGCAGTCACACATATCACGTGGGCAAACAGAACCTCCGGAGAAAGGCAGGAGTAAAGGATGTCTCCAATAGCCATGTGGCAGGTGGATGACCATTGGCCTTCTCTAGGACCCTCACCATGTTCGAACAAAATGAGAGAAAGAAACAGCATTTGGGTGTACCCCCTGACCGAAAACCTTGGTGAGATATACGCAGGACAGGCAAGCAGATCTGTTGGAAGATTTCAGTAGAAGTGTGCTCATTATTTCCGCCTTTTATATTTGTTTCAGGTTCCTGTAAGCCCCGGCCCATGATCTCTGTTTCAAAAGGTACTCTTAGATACTGTGTGAATTATGTTAATGTTTCACATTAGAAACATGTGAAGTTTAATAGTGCCTTTCAGAAGTCATTGGTGGTCTGCAAAATCTGATTTTCCCAAGTCTTTTTGGCTGTCCGTTTTTCTTCTTGTTTACCTTTCTGTTGGATTTATCCAGCTTTGAGAGAAATATTCGTCTCCTACTGTCATTGCAAATATACTCCCTTTTTTCAGTCCACCTTAGATCTCCCGTTTAGTGCCCACATACATACTGTTATTTTTTTAAATTTTATTTTATGAGAAGTCTCACCATAGAACACCTTTAAGTAACAGGAACTCTCTGGGCATTTTAAATGTGGTTTGATTGGGAGCCCTTGCTTACAGCTGGCATTTTGGGAACGCTATCTGTCTCATAAAGTTGGGAGCACCTCTGTTGTCAGCAAGTCAGAACTGAACCAGTGGTCTGAAGGATGAACTCTCTCTCAACAAGAAAATGCTGACAACTGACCTGCTTGGTTAGAAACAAAAATAGAATCATGCTTAAAACCCCCTCGCTCTTTAGAGGCAGGAAGGTCTCCCACGAGAGCCTCCTGCTGTGCCGCCCTGCCGAGACATTTCCTGAGGGGCAAGGTCTGTGGTTGCTCCATAGTAGGCAGAATGGACCTGGCTTTTTGCAGCTCACTTTGGCTCGAGAAAGGGCAGGTGGGAAGGACATTTCTAACCCTCTTTGAGTCTCCTCTGTAGAGCTCAGCCCTGCTAAGCCCCTGGGCCAGAGGAGGTGACCATGAACCCACATTATGGGTTTTTTCTGGCTTTTACCTTTCCTCTTCCATTAGGAAAGCGATGTCACTGGGAAAGATGGGCAAAGCAGGATGCATGTGCACAGAGCTGGGGGCCCTGGGAGTGTGGAGGAGACTCCCATGTTGTGCACTCCAGGAGTCTAGCAGAGGTAGAGCCTTTGGCCCCACCTGCCCTGTGGGGGGGCTCTCCCGGTAGGCCAGGACTGTCTGAATCCAGTATTTACCTTCAGTCAAGTCTTCTTCCTCACTGTCTTTGGGTGTGTTCCTGTGGCTTGTCTGTCTACACTCCCCCTCCCCCAAAGAGAGGTGATGGTAGCTACAGCTCTGGGTACTGGTGTTGCTGTAAGTGTAGACACCCATTTTCACACCCCCTTCTGGAGTAGGATGCCTGGATCACAAGGAACAGTCCTCATCAATTAACTCCCTGGCAGCATTTTTTGCTGGATGAACTACTATGCCAAGGAGATGGGCAAGAGCCCGTGTTTCTCCTTCTGACAGATCAGCAACTGTTCTCTCTTCCTGGTGTTTCATAAATAATTCAGGAAGCATTGAGGCAGAACCCGCCCGGCTGGGGTATGGTGGGGGGTGGGGGTCTCTGCTCCCACTACAGAGATAAGACAAGACAGGGCTCCATCAGCCCCTTGTGGAGCATGCAGGGCCTCTGGGGGCAGCCTTTGGGGTTCCACATCACTGTCTCTTGCAGATCCCCTAGTCCCCCAACCCTGAAGTTGGGAGGTGAGCAATGGTGGGTAAGCCTTGGTGTCCCCCCAGGGCTACCCTTCACAGCCTCTGGGGCTCCACTGTAGACTATGCACTGACTGATGCTGAGCTCTAAAGATGAAAGAGCCCCAGGGCTTCAGTCAGTCCATGGGTCTTTAGGGTGGGTAGGCCAACTGCTCAGGTGAAGAGCTTTTCTGGATTACAGGTGGGAGGTTCCCCAGTGCTTGTAAGCTCACCTGAGCCCTTGCATGTGGCTCCCAGAGCATGGGCTGCAGAGCCTGGAGGCCCATCATGCTGGACTGTGCAGAGGTCTGCCACCTCACAGGGCCACATGGCTGGCTTCCTTCAGGACCCCAGACCGTTAGCAGCTCAAGTCAAGAGGCCCACACAGGAGACGAGGCCCACGCAGGAGACAGGGCCCAAGCTAAGTGCCTGAGCTGCATCTCAGGCTTGTTAAGGGGAGAGCTGACCCTGACGTGGACTCATGAGGCTCCCTTGGCAGGGGTGGGCTCTGCTGGACTCTCATGACTGAGAGTCTCCCCATGTGTCCATCGGTGGTCATGGAGGTCACAGGGATGTGCCTGCAAGCCCCTCATACATCTTGTCTCTAGAACTGCCTGCAGTATGGGGCCAGTGGCCCTGACAACGAGGCACTCCCCTCCGTTCTCTCCTGTGGGGAGAGGTTTAGGCCTCTTTATGCCCATCTTCCTTGCTGGGCCGGCTAGGCCTTCTGTGGCACTTTCGCCTCCTTCCCTCCCGCTTCCGCCCTTCCGTTGTCTATCGGCCTCCACTTAAAATGGTCTCTTCCAGGTCTCAGAATCCAGATGTGTGGCTCTGGGTCAAAGTGTAATTGGGAAGTCACGAAGACAGCCGCACACAGATTATGTGAATATGGGGTTTTCTAAGTCCGTGTGGGGCCTGTGGAGATCCTGAGGGATGGCTTGTTGCCCCCCTCCCCTTCTCCTTTAAGTCTGACTGCCCCGTCTCGGGGGGCACCATAGAGGGTCTTACCAAAGTGCCCAGCCCGCAGCCCACGAGGAAGGAACAGGGCAGATGGCAAGGTGGCCTGGGTGTGGCTAATCCGTGGCCGTGTTTTGGCTGCCCAGGAGGGAGTAGGTGTACGGGCTTCCCGTGAGCGGCGTGTGGCTGTGTGCCTGTGAGAGTGTGTGGCGGTCGCCCCGGACACATCTATGTGGGGAAGGACAACTGGCCGCGGCCGCCATCTTCTCTGGTTGGTTCAGAAGAGTCCCGCTGCCAGCTTCCTGATTTGTTTCTGTCGTTTCCCTCCCCAGGCGCTAGGAAGCTTCTATTTCCTCCATGAATCCTTGAAGAACATCTACCAGTTCGACTTTAAAGGTAAGTCCGGCATCCGCCATCCCTGAGTCAGGGGTCCCCGTGGTATGCGGAGCCTGCTCTTGGGGCCACGGTGAGGCCCAGCTGCCCCCGTGGCCACTGGGGCACAATGGATGACCGAAGGCGGAGCAGAAGCCCTCATGGGCAGCTCCCTGGCCTCGGAGGTGAGGAGGTGCCCCCTGGGAACGTGGTGGGAGGAAGGGCTGTGGCAAAGTCAGGCGATCGGCCAGCGATTAGTCAGTGCCTACTGTGTGCAGGTCACCATGCTGTGCACCCGGGGTGCAGAGGAGGAGTAGCAGCATCCTGGAGTGGGGGCTGGGGCGAGGGGGAGGGACAGCAAGAACCTCCCTGGAAAGTAAGTGACTGTGTTCATGACCGCAAGGTTTATGTGCACAGAAGATGCCGGTCACCCTCGCGCTAGAGAGAAGCACAGAAAGTCTGTCTGTGTGTGCACATGCATGTGCGTGTGCCGGCATGCTTGTGTCTGTTGTGTGTGTGGACATACACATGCAGAGCCTCTAGGACACCCGTCCAGCTCCCCCAGCTTAAGATGCCTCAGAGTTCTGGATGTCCCGGAGGCTCTGGTCCACAGTGAGGGAGAGGCAGAGGCCAAAACAGGAGGTGTGTGTATGCGAGTGCGACTGTGTGTGAGTGTGACTTTGGTGCGAGTGTGGTTGTGTGTACGGTGGTGACTGTGTCTAATGTGAGTGTGTGCGTGTGTAACTGTGGTTGTGTGTGAGTGTGAATACAGTTGTATGTGCCTTTGAGTGTGTGTCTGTGTGTATAAGTATACTGTGTGAGTGTGACTTTATGAATGTGTGAGAGACCATGTGATTATGGGTATGGGTGTATGGCTATGTGTGAGTGTGAATGTGTGTGTGGGTGTGACTTTGGCGCAAGTGTGGTTGTGTGTACGGTGGTGACTCTCTAATGTGACTGTGAGTGTGCGTGTGTGTGACTGGTTGTGTGTGAGTGTGAGTGTGTGAATAAGGTTGTATGTGTCTGTGTGTGTAAGTGTACTGTGTGAGTGTGACTGAGTGTATGAGAGACCATGTGACTGTGGGTGTGGGTGTGTGGCTATGTGTGAGTGTGAATGTGTGTGTGGGTGTGACTTTGGCACAAGTGTGGTTGTGTGTACGGTGGTGACTAATGTGACTGTGAGTGTGCGTGTGTGTGTGTGACTGTGGTTGTGTGTGAGTGTGAGTGTGTGAATAAGGTTGTATGTGTGTGTGTGTAAGTGTACTGTGTGATTGTGACTATGAGTGTATGAGAGACCATGTGACTATGGGTGTGGGTGTGTGGCTATGTGTGAGTGTAAATGTGTGTGTGGGTGTGACTTTGGCGCAAGTGTGGTTGTGTGTATGGTGGTGACTGTATCTAATGTGAGTGTGTGTGTGTGTGTGTGTGTGTGTAACTGTGGTTGTGTGTGTGAGTGTAAATACGGTTGTATGTGCCTTTGAGTGTGTCTGTGTGTGTAAGTGTACTGTGTGAGTGTGACTATGAGTGTATGAGAGACCATGTGACTATGGGTGTGGATGTGTGGCTCTACATGAGTGTGGCTGTATGTCTGTGTGAGTGTGTGGGTAAGTGTGACTCTTTGGGTGTGGCAGTATGAGTGTGACTTTGTGGGTGTGGCTGTGTGTGAGTGTGAGTGCAGCTGTGTGGGGGTGTGGTTGTATGTGTGTGAGTGTGACTACATGTGGGAGTGGTTGTGACTGTGGGTAAGTGTGACTCTGGGTGTGGCAGTACAAGTGTGACTGTGTGGGGGTGTCTGTGTGTGATGATTCCTTCACAGAGCTGGGCCTGGCAGGTGAGAGGGACATGGTGGCCCTTGCAGATGAGTAAAGAATGGGGCTGATGGACGCCTGGGGGCAGGGAGGAGGGCACGCCCTACCACCCTGCATGGGTCAGGGTTGAGAGACAAGGGGGGGCTGTTTGTAGGGTCCAGTGTGGCAGCTCCCCATCAGGGGCACAACCCCAGTCAATGCTAGGTTGGAGGGGATGGTCTCAGCACTAATATCAGGTGTGAGTTGTTGGTAGAACAGAACAACGCCTTCTGGTCAGCAGGAGTTGTCTGGGAGGCTCTGCCATCTCAAGTGGGCTTGAAGAAAAGGGCCAGTCTGGCCCAATGGGCCTCAGACCTCTGCACAGATAGGCTCTTTCCTTTCTGCTGAGCTAGGTGCTTGGGCTGGCACTGTCCATCAGTCTGACTGAGAGGGGGATCTGGCGGTCTTATGGGCGAGTGTGAGACTCTGGTGTGGCTCAGACTGCTGGGCCACGGTGACTTTGGCCTGGCAGAACTGCGTTGGCGGCCTGTGGGGAGCGGTGGCCATGACTGGGCAGAGGCTGAGGCCCATAGTGCCTTCCTGCCTTCCAGTGGGCTTCATCCACCCTGTGTGGGCCCCCTAGCCAGGCCCGGACCCCTCCTCAGACCAGCCGAGATCAGCAGCGGGGATGCCCACGTCCCGCGGTGTTGGCAGCAAGAGGAGCGTTGTGGCCTGCAGCTCTTGTCTCGCCTCCTCCAGATTGCAGAGCCAAAGTCAAGCTCAGACTGACACCTTACACCATGGTCTGCAGTAACCTCAACAGGCACACACGGCTCGAGTATAAAAGGTGCGGGTCCTGTTCTTTCTCCTTTCTTCTCAAAGAGCACCATGACGGGCAGGTGGACTGGACTGAAGTGAGGGAGGGATGCTTCCTCTTGAAAGATTGAACTGTTTAAAAGAAGGAGAAGGAGGAGGAGGAGGAAGAGGGGAACCATGGTCAGCTGCCCTTCACAGCAACAGGAGGGGGAGATTCCTCAGCCAGTCACAGAAGTTAAAATAAAGCATTTCAGTGACATGAGACTGAAAGCCCTTTACCTCAAGGGTTCCTAAAAGGGCAGGAGACTCAGGATGTGCAGGGAGCTGGCGCTCACTCACAGACCAGACCGAGAGCCCTGCGAGTCTGCAGCCAAAGGAGAATTGTGAACCATAGGTGACTGTGCCAAGCCTCACTCAGACTCCTTCATGCTGAGAGATGTGCAGACAGGTGGCTCTGAAAGGGCGCCTCCCACCCAGCAAGTCAGCAAAGGGGAAGTGACATGGAAATAGTTCACAAGGGCACTTCCATGGAGAGATGGGGGCATCAGGCTGAGATGTCACTGTAGGACCCGGCCCTGGGACCCAGACCATCACTAGGCACATGCTCCGAGGCTGCAACAGTGCCCACAGAGGTCTCACGGCCACTTTGTGCCAGCACAGAGCTGAGAGGAGCGTGGATGCCCCGCCACTGGGACATGGCAGCATGGGCGGTGGCCTCATGTTGGGTTGCTCCCAATGGGGAAGCTTGGGATCCTTGGGGAACCTGAGGGACCTGAAGCAAAGTGAATTAAACAGACCCAGGAAAAGAGGAGACCCAGGACAGTGACCGTGGAAATGCCCAGACCAAGAAAATGGAGCAGAAATCTCCATTATCATAGTGACTGTGTCTGGCCTCTGAGAAGAGCTGACCCAGGGCACCTCCCCCTCCTTCCTGAAAAGGGGACTCTGGGTGCTGATGAGCGCTTCTTCCCTCTCTCCCCCTCTGTCTCTCCCCCTTTGTCTCTCCCTCTCTGCTTCTCTGTCTCTCTGTGTCTCTATCTCTCTCCTCTGTCTTTGTCTCCTTCTCCTCCCCTCTCTCTCTCTCTCTCTATCTCTCTCTCTCTCTCTCTCTCTCTCTCTCTCTCTCTCTCCTCCTCCTCCTCGCTCTCTGTCTCTCTCATCTCTCTTAAGAGTCAGGTATGAAGAAGATGGCATAAAAACTAGATACCACAAGTGAGACTTGTTCACAGAGCTGCTGTGTGCACTGGTGGCATGGCTCTCATGAATCTTCCCATCTGCGCCCAGCTGCTTCGGTTCTCAGTTTGCCCACAACAGCCACCTTCAGGTGACATGAAAAAGAACAGGGGAGCTTTCCTGTCCCTGAGAGCTGGGGGCCAGGCAGGGCTGGGGGAACAAGGAGGAATGGAGAAGGAAAGGTGGGACCTTCCCCTTTGCTGAGTCACGGTCACACGGAAGGAAATTGTCACAGGGATGAAGTCTGGGCTTGGACAGGCTTTCGCCCCCTTCTTATTCTGCTCTTGTGACATTGACTTTTTGAATCCAAATACAAGACTTTACATTGATTCCTATGAAATTTCCTCTTTTTTTATTCAGGGCAATGCTCTGAGAACCCACCAAGAGTTTTCTCACTTTCTAATCCTTTTTTACAGCATTTTCTCTTCTCCATTTGAACATTTCATGAAGGAAGCAGCAGCAGTTGGGGAAGGGGCAGGTGGACTGGGGACAAGTGTTTGTAAGGGAAGGGGTGTGTGTGTGTGTGTGTGTGTGTGTGTGTGTGTGTATGTGTTTCAAAGCCGGCTCTTTGTAGGTACGGAGCTGATTCTCTTCTGGGAGCAGCTAGGGTGTCTAGGTGACACCACAGTACCCAGAACACTGGACCCAGAGTCAGGAAGACCTGAGTTCAAATCTTCCTTGAGACACTTAGCAGCTTGTGTGACCAAAAGTCATGGAGCCTCTGTTTGTCTCAGTCTTTCTCTGCAAAATGGGGACCATAACAACCCTCACTCTGAGATAAGGGCAGTCGTAGTGAAGCACCCTACAGGGTTCCTGGCCCACAGCAGGTGCCCGGGCAGTGTGAGCTGCCTGCACCTCTATTTTTCATGGCATTACTCGTGCTGGTCACAGAGGACAGCCTCTCACTCACTGGTGTTCTTTGTTCATTCTTCTCTTCTTAGCAAAGAAATATAAGAAAGTGACTGGCAAAGAGATCTACTCCGACACGCTGGAGAGCACGCCCATGCTGGAGAAGGAGAAGTTTCCCCAGGAGTATTTCCCAGAGGTGGGTAAATGCATAGTCCATGGCAGGGGTTCTGTGCATGCAGAGTCCATTCTAATTCATGACCAGGAATGACCGTTTCCTCACCTTTGGTCATGGCTTGCCTGCCCTCGCACTGGGAGGCCCGAAGGAGAGCTCCCCCAATCACATTCCTGCTGCTATGTGGTGGTCCAGTTAGCCAGCATGATTAAGCACCCCATGTACCCTGTGTGATTGTATACCCCGTGCCATATAATGACAACCTCCACCCTCTAGTTGCTCACCATCAGGTCCCAACAAGCTGTAGACAGTGCTGGGATGGTGGCGCTCTCAGATGGAGGCGCTAGCACGGAGGGCGAAGGAGAAGGCTGTTGCCTGGGAAAGGTAGGTTCAAGCTGAGTCGAACTCAGGAAGGCAGGAGGCAGAGGGAGGGAAGAGAGAATTCTTGGCATGGAGAACAGACAAAGGTGTGGCAGTGGGAGATGGCAGATCAGTGGGATTGTATCCCAGAGAAGGTGGATGAGAGGGAAGTGGGTAATGCTGGTTGTAGGCCCTTCTGTTTGATGCTGAAGACCATAAGGAGCCACTGGAGTTTATTGAGGAGGGGAGCCCCCAGCAGCTGCTATCGTTGTCCAGGCACTGGGGGTGACACCTGGGACACTGGAGAGGGACACATAGGAGATGACAGGAAGGTAAAACAGGAGCAACCAAAGGCTGCCTGGATAGGAATGCTGAGAGACAGAGCTAAGGGCGGTGCTAGAGAGGATGGTGGTGCCCTGGGCAGTCTGTGGGAAGATCAGAGGGGAATGGTGGTGGGATGGATTCAGTTCTGGACAGGACATCCATGTCCATGGGGCAATTGATGATGGGAGACGGGAGATCTTTGGAGAGCTGGCGCCGGATGGAGAGATCTGGGATCCATCTTCGTATAAAGGCCCCATGGGTCCAAATTCTGTCAGTCATGAACTAGCCATGAGACTAGGGATGACCCCCTGCCCTCCCTGGCCCTTCTACAAGGCTGCTTCTGGGTCCACAGCATTCATAGAATGTCTCTTTCAAGCTCTCCCCACCCCCCATCATGGACCAGAAAATTGAAAGCCAGAGATGAAGGGGACTGGCCCCAGAGAGTCCCTCAGGCATGGAGTGGCAGAATTGGAATCTGAACTGGGGGTCCCTGGCCCAGAACCTTGTGCCCCACTGTCTTCCTTCAAGCCCCAAGAACCAGGAAGCAACTGGCTAATAAGATGGCAGTCACTTGTGTAGACAGGCCATAGGCCCATCCACTTGAGGTGAAGAGAGAAGGATGAGAGAATGGGGGCCTCCATTTCAAATGCAGGCATGAATGTGGGAACACAGGTGTCAAAGGACTGGCTCTGGCACAGACTCTCGCCATGTGCTGGCCACGTGGAGCCGACGGAAACCTGGTAAAGAATCCACGAAAGCCAAGAAGCTGCTGGCGACCCAGCACAAGCACGTGGTCACCAAGGATGGCGAAATATCAGAAATGGATGTCATTTGTAAGAGTGTTCCAAGATGTTTGGGCAGTGACAAGGAGTCACGCCTCGTCAAGGAGAATCGTGGAAGAGAAGAAAGCTGGCTGCTTGTGGGGGCTCATCTCGTGGACACTGAGGAAAGTGGAAGGCCTTGGGTGGTGCTTCCCAATCTCTTTGTTCCTGGACCATTGAGCTGCCATCTTTGCGGCCTACCATGACAGTCCTGGAGGAGGCCTCGGACATCATTGAGAGAACACACAGCACCATGGAAGCACGGCATCGCCAGTCATCTCTCTGAGATTGGAGGGAATGCTGCGTGATTGGGGAGCCCTTGGCAGAAGGATGCCTGTGACCCCAGGGATGGCCCTCTTCGCTCACTGACTCCTCTAGCCATCTACTTCCTCAGGCCCGCTTTGGAGGAAGGGACATGAGCTTTTCCCACCCTCTCTTTCCCCTGCTCCCTGCAGAATGTTCTTTTTCAGCAGCTTCCAGAACCACAAGTTGTCAGCGAGACTTTGTCCTTGGGCTGCTGGGAGTGCTCAGTCCTCCTGCCCCATTGGCCCTTCCCCAGAAGTCTTGGCTACGTGCTGATGCTGCAGGACCGCTTTGGGGAAGGCCTTTTCTGAGCATCATAGCGCAGTCAGTCTGAGCCCTTGCACTGCTGTCAGTCTCTCTGGGGGCCCTTCAGCCGAGAGCCCCCAGACCATTCCTCAGGCCACAGCCACCCACGATGCGTCATCTCTCTCCCTGTAAAAAGGGGGCAGGTGACAGGAGCTCGGGGCATCACGCACCTAAGCCCCGAGTCTCTCTGCTCACAGACAGCAGCACGTCCTGGGCTCACAACACACAGACCAGCGGCCCAGAACGCACAGATCAGGGCCCCAGAACACACAGACCAGCGTTCTGGAACACAGACCAGGGACCTGGAACACACAGACCAGCGGCCTGGAACACAGACCAGGGACCCAGAACACATAGATCAGGGCCCCAGAACACACAGACTAGCGGCCCGGAACGTAGACCAGGGACTTGGAACACACGTACCAGGGGCCCAGAACACACAGACCAGGGGTGCGGAACACACAGACCAGTGGCCCGGAACACACAGACCAGGGGCCCAGAACATACAGACCAGGGGCCCAGAACACAGATCAGGGGCCCGGAACACACAGACCAGGGGCGAGGGACACACGGACCAGGAGCATGGAACACACAGACCAGGGGCCCGGAACAAAGATCAGGGGCCCGGTACACACAGACCAGCAGCCTGAAACACACGGACCAGGGGCCCGGAACACATGTACCATGGGCCTGGAACACAAAGACAGGGGCCCAGGGCACACTCTGTTTCCTCTGGATGCTGTTGCCAGTGTAGGATGACCATGGACCCAGGTATCCTTGCAGAGTGACCTTGGGCAGTCGTCCTGTCAATCCAGCATTGAGGGGCAGGCTGGGAAGGATCCTGGGCCTGGAGGCACCCTCACTACCTGGGAGACTGTGTGGGTCTCACCCCTCCATGCACCACTGCCAGCCAAAGACGGGGCAGCCGCCTGGGCTCCTGCCTTGGCCCTGACGCGATGTCCGTCAGCCTTACCCATGGCAGATTGATGAGGCCATTTTCATTAAGCCTGGGTGGATTCCTCCACAACTGTGCCAGGCGCTTCTCTGGCTGTGTCAGCCACACCCAGTGGCCTCCACACACGCCTTTCTTCTGACTCTTCTAGAAAAGAAAGCACTTATTTGAGCCACTGATTTTCCTTGCAAAGCATCTCAGGAGCATCGTCCCTGAACTCTCCCCCTCCTCACTTCTGTCTCAGAACCCCCTCCCCTTCTTCCCAGGCTTGGTTCAAGCACCTTCTTTGGCAGCCCCCCACCCACCCTCCCTTACACTGAAGGATGCTATCAGATCTCTCTGGACCCATCCACTCCCTCCTCAGAACACCAGCCTGTGTCACACCCAGGATGCTCCTGGGCTGTGCCTTCATCCCATGCCTGCCCTGGCAACAGGGGCTTCATCGTCCTGAGTGGGGGCACGCTTGAGTCCTCTGCCAGGGTCCTCTTTGGGCCCCGCCCTGCCAGTATGGCCTGTGTGCCCGCCCCCCCCACCTGATGCCCAGGCCTCAGCACCTCTGCAGCTTCAGGCGTGTCAGGAGGGCGTGGGATGGAGACCTGTGCCACCCTGACTCCCAAGGCTCGGCTTTTCATGGTCTCCTGCCAAACCTTCCGCACAGTTGTCCCGTTTTGGGGGGCGAGAATTGGGCTCCGACTGATTTCTTGTTCTTTTATTACCGCCACTTAAGGATGATCTAAAAGTAATTACCGTGATGGAAACGCAGCGCCCACTCCCCATAATTACTGCACTGTGTAGAAGGCAAACAGGAGTCCAGCGCTGATTTACGGCCTCGCGCAGGCCAGAGCCCAACGACGCCTCAGGGAGCACCACTCCAGATAATGGCAGGCCCACGTTGCCCATGGGGCGCTCATTTTTTTCGTGCCCGTAGTGAGAAATGGGTTGTTATCATAGATCACGGCTCCCGCACCCGGCTCTTATGAAAGATGAATTAATTTCACTAATGCTTTAATGCAAACCTTTCACGGAGGAGGCTGCACCGATAACCTCCCTGCAGCCTCTCCTTTCTCGGTGGTGATTTATGGGGTCTTTAAGTAGATGAAGCTGCCTGTATTTCCATCCATCTGCAGGCTAAAGGAATCCCATTAAGCGGGGCCTGAGGGGAGCCTTGGGGGGTGGGGCGGTGAAGGATGTCAGGGCCCCAGGCCTGGAGGTGGCCATGATGTCCCCTTCCCCCCAGGTGCAGCAAGCATCTGCCTGAAGGTATTTCCTTGAACTGAGGCCTCTCCTTGTTCACCTGCAGCCAAGGGACGCAGGAGTAGGTCAGACAGCCTTTCATGGGAGTGGGTGGGAGGGCTTTTGGGCCTCCTGCTTGGGGGGACGGTGTGAGGGAAGGGTGACCGATTCTCTTGGGAGAATCGTGTCCTGGCCCTGCTCACCACCCTGGCTCGATGCCTGCTGCTGGCACTGGTGATCTGGTGCTGGGCTCGGGGCAGTGTAGTATCCCCATAGCTGTAGGGCAGCACCTTGTCATGTACCCCTCAGAGACTGGCACATCACTGTCCCAGCTCTCTTCCCTGAAGCACCATCTGCTGCCACCCAAAGTGCTCTAGAGTCACAGAGGCTGGCGGGAAGCCCCTGCTGTGGCCCTGCTTGGCCTCTGAGCCTCCACATGCTGCCTGTTAGGGGAAGAGCTTGGTGCCTGTCCCTGCCCAGACCCAGAGGATGGAGGGCTGTGCAGAAGGTGCCTGCGGTCAGACCACTTTGTTGCTTACTAGCAGGATAGCGGCCTCTTCCTTCTGGCTCCTTCCAAGTTGCTGACTTGGGTGGAGGTGACCTCCCTTCCCCTGTCCATCTTCCCCCTACTTGTGGCCTGGAGGGGCTGGTGTGTGCAGGGGAGGGGCCCTCTTGGGTCCGTGTGCATGGATGAGGGTCATCTCTGGCAGTAAGTGAGCAGCTGAGAGGATGTGTATGAGCAGCCAGGTCTTGCCATCCTAGCCCCGACAGCCTCATGGGTCAGGGACAGAGCTGGCCATCTCTGCCAACCTGCCCCTGGCAGCCACAGCCAGTGGCAACTTCCCCCAGCCTGTGCCTTAGAGCCAGTCTTGGATGTTGACTGGTCAGTACTCTCTGTGGCTCTGCTTGAAGTCCCATCAGATAACCACAAAATGTGTAAAGGCCTAGATTATTGGTGCTACTGATGCTCTGACTTGGGCCACCAAAGGGGATGGAACCTGGGCAATCTGGAGCACGTGGCTGGAATTTCAGGAAGTTTGCCTTGTGTGCTGTTCACGAGTACGTGCTTGGTGTCTACTCGGTCCAGCCATGTTCCTTCATTGGAGAGTGAGGGACCTGTAGTCCAAGGCCCAGGCAACGAGGACAACATTTTGGGCCAGAACCCCTCTCAGAGAAAGGCTGTGAGACTGTCCAGTGGAGCCCACACTAATGGAAGTGCCAGTCCCTCAAATGTCAAGTTGTGAGATTTTTTGTGTACTTTTCCTGTGTCCTGCCAGGAATCGACATCCGGCTGTCCATCATTTTGTAGGCAGTGTCACAGGTTCAAGGGCTAGCCTTTGAGTCAAGAAGCCTTGGTTGACCTCCCATCTGTGACCCAGACCAGCTGTGTGAATGCAGGGTAGAGGCTGACCTTCCTCAGCAGGCACTTCAGATATGGATGGCCTCAGAAGGCTGAACACCCCACTGAACCACCAAACAAAGACACCTCCCTGCCTCTGCTGATCCGTCGGCTCGTGCTGAGGATCAGAGCCATGTTTTCCAGGGAAGGGGCATGTGGCCTGGGATTCTCATCTGTGAAACTATATTGTGTTTTTGGTATGGCAGCCCCAAGCAAGCACACCTCACAAAGGGTTCAAGGTCCATCCTGGCCTCTTCTGCCCCTTGGTCCTCAGTTGGGTCCAAGAGCAGCTAAAGCAGTTCCTGCTCAGACATGGGAGGGTGAGGAGTGCCATGTGGACCGTTCTCTCTGGCTTCCTAGCATGCCAGGGGGAGTCGACTCAAAGCTGTTCTCCAGGGAATTGTCTCCCCTCTGCGATGGCATCACAGAAGGCCAGAAGTAGGGTGAGGGACGCAGGGGGTTGGTTGCAAGGGAGCCCGAGGAGTTTCTTCAGGGAAGCTCTGGTCTCCCTCTCTTTGCCTCATGCCCTCTCACCTAAAATGCATGTACTTGGAAAGGGGACAGGACTTTGCCAACTGGGGAGCATGCCAGAGTCCTGGGGACATCGTTCTGTCTCACCTACGGCCTCAGCAGGGTGTCCAGGGGGCCAGACCAGCTCTCGTGGCCACAGAGAGTTTGGTCCAAGGACATTGCCTTCTTCTCGGCAGGTGCCGGGTGGCTCTGGTCTGCAGCCCTGTGGCCCAGCCCTGGCTGGCTCACTCTTTAATTCACTACAGTGCCTCTCAATAGAATGAGGGTGAAAAGATAGAGTGGGGCTTTGTGCCGGTCCTGATCAATCAGAGCCAGTGGGCCTCATGTAGTGTGGCCTGTCTGGCCTCCCTCTTCAGCGTGTTACTGTCTGGGGTCTTCTGCCCCTCTGCTGCAGAATATTTATGGAGCTGCTGTTTCTTGAGGGTTTAAAGGTCGGCTCACTCTCTCTGGGGACTCTGCGCACATCCCAGGTCAGGAACGGCTGATGTCCCAGGGGTAGAGAGGTCTTAGATTTGTAAGTCATTTCAAAATTAAAAGCTGACGGCGTTCTACAGAGCCCAGACCGTGGTGTTTGATGTCTTTCAGCAGCGTTTAGATGGGTGTAGACTTGCTGTGAGCACGTGACTGACCGTGGGAGATGGTGGCCATGGGACGGCCTGGATCACGGGAGAGAGCACAGCTGGCCAGACGGGGCTTGGGAGGGTACTTCCTGGGTAGGGGCAGTGTCTGCCACCCTGCCCCTCCTGCCCATCCCCAGTAGGTGCAGCTCCAGGGCAGGGGGATGATGTCATTGTCAAGGCCAACCATGAGGTTTTCAGTGGCTTTGCTTGGAGTGTCCAGCTGAGGCTGGCCCCCTTCACCCGAGGCAGCCCTTCCTAGACAGCCCTCACATATGCCTTTTCTCAGGTCAGGGGCTCTGTAGGTTAGGACCCTGACAATGCTCCTGGGTGGGTCTCTACTAGTATCTGCCCCGAAGGGCTCTACCACATGGCCTTCCCACACCTCACCTTCCTCACCAGAGGATGGGATCTGGACGAGCCAGATCTGGGAGCTCCCAAGTGAGGGCATACCCTCCACAGATAGTGGGTAGCATCTTCTGTACAACACACATCTTCTTCCAAAGTGACCTGTATGTGTGGCCAATGTGGGCCCAGGGAAGAACCCAAACAAGGGTCTTTCTGGCCCCATCCGCTGCCCCTCCACCCTCCGTGGCTTCTAAATAGTCTGGTCATCCCATCTCCCCTCTTCACACATACTGTTTCCTTTGGGTAAATATGCCCTTTGAGTGGTCCAATTTTAGTGCACTTATGAAGCACCTGCCGTGTGCAAGGCAGTGTGGAGGTGCTAGGGACATAGTATCATGTTTCTGACCTCCAGGGCCTTCTGTTCCATGAGGGTGCCACATATAAATAAAGAAATCGCTCTGGTGATTTAGCTGCTAAAGTCACAGCACAGCTGAGACAGAGGAGCTGGTGGCTCTCTGGGGTGGGGGCTGTGGCAGTATCTGGGTGCTCCATGAATGTGAAGGCTGCCCTTGGCAGAGGGGGCCAGGACCAGAGCTGCTTGGGGACATCTTCAGAAGGAAATGCTAGGGAAGTGTTATGGGAATCTGAAGACCTTCCCTGCCCCTAGGCCCTTTGTTAAAGTGGCTACGTGACCCTGAGGACCCTTGGATATTTGAAAGTATACTCTGTTCCCTAATAGGCTGAATGTGGTCATGTGGAG
>CM053582.1:578526249-578617286 GCA_028627135.1 Pseudochirops cupreus
CCTTCCCCCTTCCCCTCTCCCTTCCTCTTCCCCTTGCTCCCCCTCCCCCTCCCTCCCTCCCCCTCTGTCCATCTTTCTCTTTCTAATTTGAATCACTCTAGAAAATCCCCTGCTGTTGAAACAAGCTCTGCCCCACATGTAGGCACCTGCTCACACGTACTTTCACCTTATGTAGGTGTGTGTGTGCTGCACTCATACACAGTACGCATTGCTGTCCCTGAAGACAGGAGGTACCAGGATGCCCCACGCAGGGGGCCTCACCCGCTGCTTTGATTCGTTCTGTTTGTCTTCTTGTTAAAACCGGGAACAAGAACTATGTTTCTGTTTCTCTCAAGTCGGTCTCTTGGTGTGTGGAAGGGAACTAGAGCGAGGGGCGGCAGTGGGCACAAAGGCCTGCCAGAGAAGCCCAGGGCAGCCATGCCCCTGGGGACACTGGGAGCAGTTTCTCTCATTTGTTTTGTTCAGGTGGGCATGAAAAGCATGCCTGGCTAATGCTCAGGGAGCCAGAAAGGGACAGGAATGAGCATTTACTGAGCACCTCTAGTGTACCAGGCACACTGTTGCTGCCTCTCCATGCTCCATCCCGGCCCTCTTGGGCTTGTCGAGGCCAGTTCTCGGTGTGGTAGCATCCCTGCAGTGCTGCCTGGCTTCCTGGCTGTGCCCAGTTTGGGCCTGGGATGCCCTGAGGGTGCCCGCTTTGCTCTCCCTGAGACCGGCCCTGGTGCAGGCATTGCTGCTGTCATGAGTGGCAGGTTCTCTGTGCATGAGGTCCATCTCGGAGAGTGCTCCCAATTGCATTGGAACTGTTCCCTTCCGGCTGATTAATTTACTCACAAATGGAGATAAATTGTTCAGTGTCTTTGGAGATCTCTGCATGTAGCTCAGAGTAATGAGTGTTTCAGCTGTGGGTTAGGAGGGTGGCCACCCTTCTCCCTAGGTTTGATCCCCATTTTGAGAAAAGAGAGTCTAATTTTATAAGGTTATATAGGGAAACCTCTTGCCAAACCATGGATCCCAGTTTTCAGTTTAGAAAATAACCCTCGTAGTTACAAGAAATGACTTAACATGGCTAAAATTTGTGGGATCCTTTTACTGCTGTGCAGTTAGTCAAGAATTGCTCTAACTTAGGGATGGGAGGAGCCCAGATTCCATGGTCCACTGTGAGCCTCACACAGATCCTACCCTGAGGTTCTGGGTGTGACCCTCAGCAGTGGGTGTTTAGTGAGCCCCCTGGCATCAGTACAGCAGAGGAAACTTCAGGAAACAAAGACGGAAGGGCCTGCTGCTGAACCGCTGCCTGGGTCCTAGCCTGTGGGTGCTGCCCCGCTGCCTTGCAAGAGAAGAGAAGAACCTGGTGGTGGAGCGTCTGATTTCCATGACGGGTGGGGCCTTGACTTTTTATTATCTACAGGGATTCCCCTGTGGAATCATAGACACAACTAATTAAAGGTGCCCTCCCCTCAGGAGGACGTGAAAGCCTTCCATGGGCCCTTGGGGGTCACTAGGAGACCCTGCTTGTCCTCATATTTCTGACAGTTGGGCTTCTCCCCTGGGAAGACATGCTGCTCCCATATGGTGGAGTGAGAATTGTTTGGAAAGACCTCCCTTTCTGGAAGCTCGGCCAGGGGTGGTGAGGGGGAGGCCTCCCTTTCTGGAGGCTCGGCCAGGGGCGGTGAGGGGGAGGCCTCCCTTTCTGGAGGCTCAGTTGGGGGCGGTAAGGGGGAGGCTTCCCTTTCTGGAGGCTTGGCTGGGGGTGGTGAGGGGGAGACCTCCCTTTCTGGAGGCTTGGCCAGGGGTGGTGAGGGGAGGCCTCCCTTTCTGAAGGCTCAGTCGGGGGTGGTGAAGGGAGGCCTCCCTTTCTAGAGGCTCCGCCGGGAGTGTCCCAGGCTGTGGGGCGGTCAGGGGCCCCCTGAGCCTGCTTCCACTACAAGTGCTTAACCTGCAGCCTCCTCCGATGGCAGTAAGTGACAGGTCCTCCCGTCATTAGACACAACTCCTATTACATCAGGTGGCTGTCAGTGGCATAGACCCATCAAGCCAGAGCAAGGCAGAGTTTCCAAGGCCTAAAAAATTGATTTTCATAGCTCTTCTTGTATATTAGGTACATAATATTGATGCGGTCCTTCTGTTAGCCTTAATAGCTTCTGACAAGGGAATTAATTTTAAAAAACATAGCGTTTTTCCCCAAATGGCACCATATGGGAATTAAAAATGGCCATGCCCTCCGAGCAAGGCAGCTCCAGCGTGGGCCATCAGGGCCGATGATTGCCGAGGCTTCTGAAGAGCATTTTCATCCCACAACTCGCCCTTTGGAGGCTGTTATTAATTGCTGCCGGCTCTCCCGTCAGAGAGAGTGGGACAGAAATATGATGGAGATCAGCCTTTTAATGACAGGACTACGGCTTTTGAGACATGCCAGGGAAAACCCTTACATTAGGTCATTTTAGGCACACTTAGCCTGTCGCCAGGGAAGTCTTCCTGGGAGCGGATTGTCCTCTCTGGGCTCCAGGAGCCTGGGACCCAACCAGAAGCCTGGCCACGGAGCAGGACCAGCAAGGGGCGGCCAGGGATCCAGAAGTAGCTCTGGTTCACCAGTGGTGGTTCAAGATCAGGCTTGACCTTGCAGAGTCAATGTGGTCAGAAGTCTAGAGCCAGCGCCCACCCCCCAGGTTCTCAGCCCCAAAGTGTTTGGGCTTGGTTTCTGCTTTGAGGCATTGGCCGGACCCAGTGGGGGCTTGTCCTGCCCTACTGCGATGCTTGGGTGTGGTTTTCCCTCATGCTGCCAGTTTGTATAAATGCCAATGCGGATTGGCCCGGAGGACTGTTTTCTCCTCTTGGCTGCTTGGCAGAGCCCTCTCTGCTTCTGAATCCCCTCTCCCTGCGGTAACCTCTCAGTAACCTTCCCCTTGCCGTCAGGGAGATGCAGTCCCCTTGTTGGAAGCAGTGGCCTGGCCTGGGTGGGGGGAGCACATGCCCTCCATTGTCTCGGCCCCAACACCGCTTTCTGAACACTTCATTGACCACAGAAAATGCTGGCATTTTCTCCCTCATGAACCATTGTCTTAGGAGTGGGTTCTGTCAGAGACCCGCTGAAGCTGGCCCATTGGACAGCACAGATCCCGAGAGTTTGGGTGCCCAGGGCCGGGTAGGCTTCACCCTCTCCTCACCCCAGACAGGGTCCCCTTGCCAGGCAGCAAATGGGAGCTGGGGAGTCTGACTCATGGATGCCAGCAGTGGGGGGATGTCAGTGATTTTCTCAGTGCCCTGTCCCTCTCTGTGTGGGCCCACTCAGGCTGGCGGGGAGGCTGGTTCCGGAGGAGGAGGTCCGGCACCCTCCCCAGGAGTGGCCTGTGGAGGCTGGACTGGTCCCTGTCCTCCTCTCCCCAGCGGCCGATCTCCGGCCCCATTCAGCGGCCTGACAGAGCTGGGGGTGGAGTGGGTTTTGTTTTGTTTTTAAAGGGGAAAAAAGGCCTTTTCAGGAGTGTCGGGTTGGGATGAATTGGCCCGGAAAGCATGTTTATAGACTGAGCTCGGAACTTTGTCTTTGTGTGGGAATGTTGAGGACACGTCCCAGTCTGTCTGAATGAACTGGGATGACGCAGCTAATGCGGCGTCCTGCTGGGGGCCGGGGCAGGGCCAGCCCAGACCTCCCACTGCTCGCCATTCAGCACCAGCACTCTGGAGCTCATTTTTCCCATCCCCTCAATGCCTTCAGTCTCCTTTACAAACAGCAAAGTCAACTTTCACACCGAAGGCCAGAGAAGGGCTGTAGGAAGTAATCATGTAAACAGAAAGTTACCTTCTGACCTGCTGCCCACACCTTGGCTTGGGACAAAACCCGCCCAGCAACTGCATTAGGTATGGCTGTTAGTGGGATCATGCGGTGGGGCTCTAGTGGCCTCCTCCCCGGCCTCCAGCCTTGCCTGCTTCCTGGCTCACCCTGAGCGGCCTGGCATGCACAGTGGACACATTTGAGGGTATGCTATCCCATGGGACGCCAGAGGCATCTGCCTGTGGGGGCCCTTCCCTTCCCCTCTGGCTGGGGAGGGGGCAGAGATGAGCACTTGGAGAGCCACAGAGATACTGGAGGGGCTAGAAAGGAAGCCCTTTGCACACCTGTTAAGGCAAGTGGCCTGATTTGGTGTGGTCTGGTCAGGGCACGGGGAGGTGGGGAGCAGCTCGGTCAAGAAGGGCCCTGAAGGCCAGACAGGAGTTGCCTGTAGGGTTCCAGAGACCTCTGGCCGAGGCAGCCTAGCACAGCAGGGCCGGCATGCGCCTGGTGGAGGTGGGGGGGCTGTGGGTGTGGAGCGTCGTATACACTGGCAGACTTGGCTGGTGTAAGAGTGGATTCTGAGCTCTGCCTTCCCCCTTTCCTTCTTCTGCTTGTTTGTTGCAGGAGAGAGTAGAGGCTTCTATTTGAGGATGAAGGTGATGGAAAGGCCAAAGGTTTCAGTCTTTTTTTTCCCTAAAGAACCAGTTTAAAAAAAAACACCCCCCAACACACACATTAGAAGTTGTTCTGTGACATCTGTAAGCAGACTTCTCAGACTGCCCACCAGTGTGTGCCCACATGGAGTCCATCCTCTCCTTCTGTGACCCCAAACCCAAGCAAGCGCACAGTCCCGAGGCCAAGGAGCCTCGTGGCCTGACTCATACTGGCCCAAGTCACTGAGAGTAAGGGCAGCAGAAGGAGTACAGAAGGAGGGCCCTTTGTGTGAACTGTTGGGGGGGTCATGGGCAGCTCCAGCCTTGGTTGCCCACTGGCAGCCCCAAAGCACCCCGGCTGTGCCTTTCACTTAGAGAGAAGGGCTTACTTCATCCTGTTGTCTCCCAGGTTTGTGGTGCCGGTCATTAGAGAGACATTGGCGATCTTGGGAGGGTCAGTGAGCACTCCCTGAGAGGCCTGGCTTAGCCATCTCCCAGAGGATGCCCCCTGCCCTCCACCTATGGTACCCCCTCCTTGGGAGGATTCCAGATGCCCAGGAGGCAGGGTGGAGGCAGGGCCTGGCCAGCAGCAGGAACACATTGGCACTAGTCCTCCATCTGTCCCTCTAGGGATCTGTCTGTGTGTCTGTCTATCTGCCAGTCAGTCAGTCTGTCATTCTGTCTGTCCTTCTGTATGTCTACTAGTCTATCCATCTGTCTGTCATTCTGTCCGTCTATCTGTCATTCTGTCTGTCAGTCTATCATTCTCTCCGTCCATCTATCATTCTGTCCGTCTGTCTATCATTCTGTCTGTACATCTATCTGTCTCTCATTCTGTCAGTTGGTCTGTCTGTCTGTCAGTCCATTCATTTGTCAAGTCTGTCATTGTCTATCCTTCTATATGTCTGCTAGTCTGTCCTTCTGTCCATCAGTCTATCATTCTGTCCGTCCATCTGTCTATCATTCTGTCCATCTGTCTGTCAGTCTATCATTCTGTCCATGCATCTGTCTCTCTATCATTCTGTCAGTCTGTCATTCTGTCTGTCCTTCTGCCTGTCAGTCTATCATCTATCCATCTGTCTTTCTGTTTCTCTCCGTCTTTCTGCCTGTCAGTCAGTCCTTCTGTCTATCACTCTGTCCATCTGTCTGTCATTCTATCCAATTGTCTTTCTGTTTCTGTCCATCTGTCTTTCTGCCTGTCAGTCAGTCCTTCTGTCTGTCTATCACTCTGTCCTTCTGTCTGTCTATCATTCTGTCTGTCTATCTGTCATTCTGTCCATCTGTCTGTCTCTCTCCTTCTCTCCCAGGCACTCTCTGTCTGTCCTATAGCCCTCTTCCATCTTGAATCTGCCAGGCACTTCCTTCTCGGCAGACCATGTCAGTGCATTTCTGGCTCACAGTGTCCTCACTACAAGTTGGTGGGCCAAGCCCAGCTTCTCTTCTTGTCCCCATCCTACAGAAGGGCCTCCTGAGGTGGGACGGTGACTGGCCCGGGCTCCCCCAGAGCCCGCTTTAGGCGTAGCCAGGACTCCTCCCCTGGCCACCTGTCTCCGGGTCCCTTCCTATTTCCAGGTGACCCCATTTCAAGATATCCTGAGTGACGGGTCACTCCCCCAGCCTTTTTTAGCACTAGCACAGACTGCGTCGAATGTAGCTGGCTGCCAGATGAGGCCACGGATGCCTTCCTGGCCAGCGTCCCCAGCTCCGTGCTCACGGTGTATGGCGGGATTGGGGGGGAACGTAGTAGGCGACCCCTCCCCAGGAGCTGTGGGGAAGGGGCCGTGTCTGTGTGTCCAGTGTGTGGGCCGCTCTCTCCCCATTGCCATACCGTGAGGATGACAGCCTGCGTGGAATGAGAGACCCAGAGGATGAGGAGCTGGCTTGTTAGAGAATGGCTGGTCCTTCATCCCTCTGGGGGATGAGAAATGTGAGGCCAGGGGCCCTGGAGGTTGGGGGTATAGGCCCAGCTTGTAGCCCATCACAGCCTCACAGCCAGGTGGAATGGCCTCCAGTCCTTCAGCCGGTCAGGTACCATCCATTAAACACCTACTGCATGCCAGCGTCCCCTCCCCAGACATTCTGCCCCAGCAGCGTCTGCCTCGTGGCCTTTCTCCTTCCTGTCATTCAGATCAATCACCATCAGTGATAACTTGATTCATGGCGCATCTGAGAGAAATGCTAATGATGGGAGATGGGCAGCTCGGAAAGCAGAGCAGAAAAACCAGCCTGATCAGCTAAAAAGAACAGCTGGTCTGATGCTGGGGAGCCTCTGCCCCTGGGCCCCCAGGAACACCCCCAGGCCCCCAGGAATAGCCCCAGACTCCCAGGAATGCCTCTGCCCCTCAGCCCCCCCAGAAATATCCTGGGCCCCCAGGAGTGCCTCTGCCCCTGGGCCCCTAGGAACACCACCAGATCCCCGGGAAGCACCTCTGCCCCTGGGCCCTCCAGGAATGTCTGCTCCTCAGCCCCCCCAGGAACACCCCTGGCCCCCTAGGAACACCCCTGGGCCCCCAGGAATACTCCCAAACACCCAGGAATGCCTCTGCCCCTCAGCCCCCCCAGGAGCACCTGGGCCCCCCAGAAGCGCTTCTGCCCCCGAGTCACCCAAGCACTTCTGTCTCCGAGCCACTGGAAGGGGGACCTGGGCCCCTACAGAGGCTGTGCCACATAGAGGAGGGTGCTCTAGTGCTAAGCTTGGTGATGGTTTCAAATCTGGGAGAGCAAAAGAATGGTGCCCCTTTGACAGAACTAGGGAAGTTGGGGGTGGGGTTCACGATAAGGAGCATTGTCTTAGACATGATGACTTTTCAGCATCATTGGGACATCTAACCTGCCTTCTGTGGGAGGTCTTTCATAGCACACACACACACGCACACGCACACGCACACGCACACACATACATGCACACTCCACCTACCCCTAAAGTTGTTCTCTCCACACTACTCAGGCTACCTTTCCTCCACTCGAAATGGGAGAGACCTGGGAGGTGGGTGTTGGGTGCCAAGGGGCCTCTGGGGCCTGGCCTTGCCTAAGCTGAATGGGATACAGGGCAGGGGGGGAGCTTGGGGAGTAGGTGGAGTTAGTCAAGATGAGCTGGAGCTGTGGGAGAGGCCTGCAGGGAGGGATTGGTCTCCCTGGGTTCAGGAAGGAGGAAGCCTGGGGAACCTTGGAAGGAGAGAGGGATGTCCCATCTGACCACTCCCATCTGAAGCTTTGGGAGGGAGTGCCCAGGGCAGGAATCCATCCTCTGTCCAGATAAGGAAATAGACTCAGGAATGCCATGGGAATGCAGCTCATAGGCTTGGTCTCAGGCCCTCTGAGTCCCTGTAGCCCAGCCCTTCTTGCCTTGATGGCCTGGCAGTCATTCCCACAGAGGGAGAGCAGCAAGGACCTTGTTGCCACCTCTGTGGCAATGTAAGATGGAGCAGCCTTGGAGGCACCCATGTAGTGCTGCCTGACTGGCCTGGCATCATCCCTAAAGTTCAGTGCCCTCACCTCTAAGATGGGGATGAGCAGACCCCTGGTGACCCTTCTCGGGGCTGCCATGGAAGGACCACAGGATCTGGGTAAAGCCCTTCGTAAAATTGAAGTGGTCAGAAAGGCCTGGGACTTTTACCATCCTGTTTTCACTGAGGACCAAAACCTCCCATTGGGGGCCTACCAGCTTCTAGGGCCAATTGCAGCCTTTGCCTGAAGGTCAAGGACTTCTGTCCATACTGGAGCAGCAATCCAAGATAGCACCAAGTGGGGTTCCTCATGTCCCATCACCCGTAGAGGGCATGTTGGAGGGCCACAGCTGCCTCTCTTGGGGATGTCCTGCTCAGGATCTTTCCTGCCTCCCCCCAGCCTTCTCTAACTTAGACTGACCCTTTCAGAAGGGTTCCCATTTCCAGGTTCACTTTTCTGTCTGGGCAGTTGGCATGTTCTCCTGTGTGTCAGCAGTAAGTTGCTGAGTCTTTGTGCCAGCTGGTGAGACCTGGAGAAGCCCCAGGCACAGCAGGCAGAACTCTGCCCTTGACTGAATAAGGCACCTGCCCACTGGGGGTCCCTGGGAGGGGAAGACCCTCAGTGGGGGAGGGGGGAGGTTTTCCTAAGCCATCTATCTGTTGAGATCTTGCTAGGGTTCTAAGTTGTCTTCTGCCAGGGTCTGTGCAAGGGTGGCAAGGCAGGGGCATCTCCCCCATCGTAGGGCAAGCGGAGCTCCTTCCAAAGCTCAGCCTCTCATCAAGGTGTGAGGAAATGCTCTTCTCAGGACAGACCCTTGCCCGACAGTCTGGAGGGGACCCCCAGGCCCTGTGGTGGGTTAGCAGCAAAGACTCTGAACAAAGCCAGGCCTAATGGGCCCATCCGGCTGTGAGCCGTGACGCCTAGCCACGACTCTGGCAGCCCCAGGATGACTGAGGGGATCTCCAAGGTTTGGCTGGCTGCAGAGGGTTGGGCATGAGAGGGAGACTAGGTCCATTGCCCATTGGTTGTGCCTGTGGTGGGCAGCCACAGTGAACCGTGGGGGCTCCCAAGTGTTTTGTCAGTCCCGGCAGTGTTTGTTTTTCCTGAGAAAGAATGGCCTGCGTCCTGCAGGAGAAATCATTCCAGCTTGTCTCTGTCAGACCTCTCCCGGGCAGGAATTTATCAGCCAAGTAATCTCTGGGAAATGGATTGTCACAGCTTTAAAAGCACCGTGTTTCCTGAGTGGGGCCATAGCTCAGCGGCCCTTCCTCCACCTCCTCAGCCTGGGAAGGTCCAAGCTTGACCCGTCTGTGTGGTTTCTGGGCGTTTTCAGACTCCCTCTGGCCTGGGCTAAGACGCCCCCTCCCTCTAATTAGCCCCCTGTGACCCTGGCCAGCTCCTGTCTTTCCTGGGGACCCATGGGGAATGCACAGGGGTTGTCCCCATGCCCATGGTTTCAAAGAGAGCCAGGGCTGGGAGTACCCTCATTCCCAAAGTAAGCCCAGGTGTGGCCCTGGGCCTGGCTGACTCTTCCTCCCAGAGAATGCTCCTCCTGACTTCACTGCTCCCCATTCCCTTTGTGGCCGCCTCCCTGGCCTCTTGCATCCTGAGCTGGTGTTAGGTCACATAGCACCTCCTCCAGGAGGCCTCCCCTGATTCCTCCCCATGTTTGTGTATCCTTTGCCTGGCTTGGGCCACACACACGGTCTCTTCTGCAGATGGCGTGGGCCACTCTGGGTGAGGCCAAGGGTGGCTTCATTCTGCGAGCAGTCTGTACACACCAGGTGCCTGATGAATGCTGGCCCTTTGCTGGACTGCGGGGCAATTAGGGCCCTGCCTGTGTAACGAGGCCCTTGTCTTCTCTTTCAGAATCATCGACCAGCGGTTCGAGAAGGTGTCCTACTTTGTCTTTGGAGATTTCAACTTCCGACTGGACTCCCGATCCGTGGTGGAGGTGGGCATGGCCCGGTCTCTGGGGAAGGGGGGGCTGCAGCTCCTCTGAGCTAAGAAGGGGGCCGCCTTGCTCTTGCTGCCACCTTTCCAGACTCAGCTGTTGCCAGGGTGTCCTACGGGGTGTTTGTGACTGTGGGCAGCTGGCATGGCCTCAGGGGGTTCCTAGTTAGGGTTTCTTTGCAGTACCCTGTGGGTACATTCTGACGGGAAAGGGGGACCTTTCTGGGAGATCCTGAGGCTCCCTGGAAAGCCCTACAGGGCTGGGGTCTTTGGTTTAGATATGGAAAGAACCAATTTACTATTGGCTGCCATGCCTATGGCTTGGGGCCTCCATCGTCCCAGAGGCTCTTGGGCACTTTCTCCGCTGCTGAGGCTTCTCTCTGTCCAGATGATGGCTTGGGAGCAGGCTCTTCCCGGCACGCTTGCCATGGTCCTGCCTCACAAGGAGACACATGCGGAAGAAGGCAGGGGCGAGAGGCCTGTAAAAACGAGGGTCAGGGCTGCGTCACCACTTAAAACTGGGCAGTAGAAGATGCTGGGAGGTAGGCAGGTGGGCTGGAGGCCGAGCCTGCCTCAGAGACAGTCCTGGGTTCAAGTCCTCCCTGACTGGGGCACTCTAGGCTGTTTTGGAGACACTCCCTGTGCTGATGAAGTCACAGGTCTAATTGAAAGAATAGTAATTACATCCCCCTGGGAGTCCCAAATTTGATCTCCTTTCCCTTCACCTCCCCCTCCCTCCTTGCCTTGGACACCCACCCTCCCTTGACCAGTGTTTGCTCACTCCCCAGAGGTCTGATCACCCTCTTCCTGGGCTGACCACCGTTTCTGTGGCAATAGCGGTTGATCCACATGTGTGGTGAGAACCTGAATTGGTCCCCCCAAGTCCTTAGGCTTTCTGTGGTGCTGGGTACAGTGCTAGCCGCCAACCAGAACATCCCTGCCACAGCCGGCTGGCCCTCCAGACAACAAGGAGAGACTCGGCCAGTCCCCAGATCAAAGTGAAGAGAAGTCACAGAGGTGGAGTTTTCTTAATCCACCTGTGGCCAGGAGTCCCACACGTGCCACAGCCACGTGGCCCATTTGTGGCTGAAACCAAATATTCCTTGAAAGCCGCTCGTTCTAGGAGGAGGCCAGGGCTGGTGTGATGTTTGTCTTCCTGAATGTGCCTGCTCCCTGAAGGCCGGCCAGGGCAGTGCCATTTTATGTTTATGCAGTGAAGGTGGTATGCACCTCAGTTGGTGAGGCTTGACCCCCGTGAAAGATAACGTAAAGAATAATGGGGATCCGGCCAGAGTAACGAGCCTGTAAATCCTCGTGAGCCTCCTGGTGACATCATCACCTCTCCAGGAAGGGCTGGAGTGGCGGAGAAATACAGCCATGGCTATCTGTGTCTTTCTATTGATTAACTCAGAGGAAGAGTTATGGCGGGCTTCCCTATTAAATACGGCATCTTGGAAACACAGAATTGGAGGGCAAAATCTCAGTGCATTTTCAGAGGCCTGCTGGATGCTCTCCAGAGAGGCTGAGTGATGCCAGAATCCTCCAGTTCCACTCCGGGGGCCGTGGCCTCCAGACCTGGGAAGGAGCATCCTGTCCACAGGGGCTTCTTTAGCCCTCCCCAAGCACCAGGATGGGACATGTTGCCTAGTTTGCTGCAGTCTTGCCTCTGGCCACCATTGTGCAGATCTGCCTTGCCCCCATCCCCGTTTTTGAGGGTTATTCATGCCCTTCTGGCCCAGAGCGTTGGAATCCGCATCTTCCTTCTGCCTGGCTGGAGAGGGAAACTCAGAGGCTCATAGAGATGGCGGTTGGTAATTTCTCTTCCTGTCCAGTTCCAGAGCTGGTTCTTAAGAAGCCCTGGAGGGAGGGACAGGCCAGGCAGGGTCTTCCCAGGTCTCTTCTCCCCATAGAGCCTGATACCTTTGGCTCAGGGAGGGGCCGAGGGAAGGAAGGCCACCAAGGTGGCAGCCGCTCCCCACACTAGGCAGGTGCTGCAGCTTTCATTTCACCCTTTGCTTGTCTAAACACTCCTCTTGGAAAAAATGTGATAGGCAGGAAGTTGAGGAATGGAGAATTATGGATTTTGGGGAAGGATTTGTAGGAGTCCTTCTTCAGATGGTGCGGGAAGGAGGAGGAGGCAGATTCTGGAAGGCCTGAAAGACCACAGACCTGATTAGGGGAAGGTTGTCTCAGGCCAGGTCCAGGGGCTTGGTAAACTCTGGGGTGCCTGTGAGCTGAGGGTGGAGACTCCTCTTCCCAGGGGCACACTGGCCTGGGCTCAGAGTGGTCCCAGGGCCCTGTGTGGGCATGATTCCATACCCAGGCTTTTAAGGAGCTCCCTCTATGTGGCTTTACGAGAAGATCCTAAAATACTCCAAGTCACAGATGGACCCTGGACACAATGAGCGAGCACCACCAAGCCACCTCCCTGTGTGGCTGGGCTCTCTTCTTCCCATCTCTGCCTGTGACCTCTCAGCCAGACCCAACTGCTGTGCCAGAGGCCAGGGTCCCACGGTGACTTCCTACCATCATTCCAGGGTCATTGACTGAGGGTTCGAAGACCACTGACCATAACCTGCCTTCCCTACAGATGAAGGCCTGTGGGGAGTGACAGAGGCAGGGATCAAATCCAGCTCAAACAACCCCAGACCCCATGGTTTTCCCCCAAGCCACTCTCCGGCTCATCCATGCTGTAGGTCTGCCTTCACCCTGTCTGGCTCTTTTTCTTCATCATCTAGTTCAACCAGAGACTCTAAATTGCAGGAAACTGGGACAAAGTTTCACTCCGTTTGTCTGATTTTACCTTTTTTATTCTCCAAATCATTGGGCTTGCCTAAAGAGCCTTCGTGAGACAGGAACAAGCACTTCCAGGCTGGAATGGGCCCTCCGTGACCACACGCCCTCCGCGAGCCACACACCTGCCCTGTACAGAAATCACGGGAGGCGAGAGAAGTCAGTTCATGTCCGAAAAGGAAGAGAGGAAGCCACGATGTGTCTGTGCCTTTGCAGAAATGGCTCTGGCTCCCACCGAGCCCAGGGACGTTGGGACGTCAGATGGCAGAGCTCCAGCCTTAATTGACAATAAAAACCATAATCAGCATCATGCATTTATAGAGTCCCTTCCTCCACACAGGTCAATTAATAGGAGATAAATCATTAGCATTCCATATATTAAACATTTTTATGTGGGCTTTAATCTAAAGTTATATTGATTGCTCCATGAAGAAATTCTTCTTTCGTGATGCTGGAGAAATCCAGGCAGGATCAATGAAACCACACGGGCTCCCATGACGCAGAGCTCTGAAGGCATGCTCAGGAAGAAGGTGGGATGAACCTCCCAGCGCAGCCTGGGACCCAGAGCACGCGCGACCTGATGAGAAGAGACAGGAGAGGAGGAGGAGGAGGAGGGGAGATGCTGTCACAGCAGCCTGGGTGGGCTCCACGAGGTGCCACTAACCTTTACAGGACGAGCAGCTGATGGGGAATCGATCGAGCCTGACAGCAGAAGAGATTTTCCTCTTTCAAAGAGCCCAGAATTCTCTGGGCAAACACCCGCCACCTTGGGGTACAGAGGGAGGCCCAGAATGCCGGCATAGACAGGTCCTAGGCAGAGTCCAGCCTTTGGAGGCCTCAGAAGGTTGGTTCAGATGCCTCCGGCCAGTATACATCTCTGGACCACCACCAACTTTGTCCTCCCTTCCTGGCCGACCTCCACAAAGGCCCAGCCATCTGCTGTGACTCCAGCTGGAAGGGACGGTGACCAGCTCCTCCCCAGGGACCCCAGCTCGGACGAGCCCCACATCGGGGATGAGCCAATCGCCAGGATCCCATGGAACAGCGGGACTGGCCACCTTGGGCCTCCTCGTGCTGCTGCACCAGGAGGATCTCACGTGGGAGAGCTCTCCACGCCACCAAGTGTCCTCTGAAGGCCCTGCTTAGAAGCTAGCTTTGGCTGCCCCCTTTTATGTCCTCAGGCTCCCACCTACTGAGAGTGATGCTGGCACTTTCCCAAGAGGGGGAGAAAAATCGATCCTCCATAATCGTGTTGTTTGCTCAAGAAACATATAAATGTGTCGTCCTGACACCTGGAGAGCAGACCATTTAACTGTGTGGTGTTTGCACACAATTTGTCCTTGAAGGAAGCAAATAAGCTTTGGAAAGAAAGAGTGAAATCGCCTTTGGACTGTGCTCTCTTCCTCCTTGTCTTGGGAATCCGGGACTTAGCGGCAGAGTTGTCCCTGAAGATGACCTCTCCATCTCTGCCTGAAGAGCTATGGGCTGGGGGGGGGGGGGGGGAAGGGGAGGCCGGGGCACGTAAGCTCTTCACCAGTTTGATCTCATTTGATCCTCAATCAACCCTGGAAGGTCAGGCCTATTATTATGCCCATTTTCCAGTTAAAGAAACTGAGGCAGGCAAGGTGAAGTGACTTGGCCAGGGTCACACAGCTAGTAAGCATCTGAGGCTGAATTTGAACTCAGGTCTTCCTGACTGCAGGCCCAGCACTCTGCTTATGGCAGCTCGTGCTCACTGCCCCAGTCAGCCCCAGTTGGAGCTTGGTGGGGACTTGGCCTTCGTAGCCCTCCCTACCCCAGACCAGCTTCCCAGACTCTTCCCAGGGCCATGGGCCCTGTGAACACTTCCCCCAGGCTGGGAAGGCTCCCCTTGGGCCCCTGATGAACGAGGTGTGAACAGGTAAGTCATTTCCCCCTCCTTTGTCCTCAGCTGTTCATGCATTGCCCAGAGCAGGCAGGCTGCCACTCCCAGGCAGGGCTGGCGCTGCTCTGACTCACCTCCCACCCTCCCCTCCCACCAGGCTAGCCAGGGTCGATGGGGAGACCCTTGTGCCCAACGAGCAGAGAAGAGACCACTGAGGATTGGCCGAGGGAGGGCTCCAGAGGGCCTCTGTGCATTCGGGGCTTTAGGGGAGCCGGCAAGGAGCCATTGGAAGCTGGCCGAGTGAGGAGGACAGGCCCAGAACCACACGCCAGGGAGGCCCCTTCAGTCCATGGAAGGTGGCTGAGGCGGGGAGGGGCTTTGGCTGGGATGGTGTCACAATTATCTAGCTGAGAGATGACCAGCACTCACTCAGGTGGAAGGGAGGGCATGGGGACAGAAAGGGGTGGTTTGTTACACGTGTGTACACGTGGGCTGTGGCTACGCTTTTGACACTGAGACGCAGGGACTCCAGCAGTGACTTGCACAGGAGGGCTGGGCCTTCAGGAGGAAAGAGGAAGAGTTCCACTGTAGACGTGTTTAAGACATTCCTGGGAAATCTGAGATGTCCAGTAGACCCTCAGTGATGCTCAGGGGAGCCCAGGGCTAGGGGTCCAGATCAGGATCCTCTGCATAGAGGTGATGGTTAAAGCTATAGGAGCTGATGAGCTCACCAAGGGGGCCAAGACAGGGTATGGGGCCCCCACCCATAGTGAGGAGCACTGGGAAAGGGCATCAAGGCCTGACACATAGTGAGGGAGCCTGGCACAGGGCATGGGGCCCCCACACATAGCGATGGGGCCAGGAGACGGCACTGGGCCCCCACCCATAGTGAGGGGGGCTGGGACAGGGCATGGGGCCTACACACATAGCAAGGGGGCCAGGAGACGGGCCCCCACACGTAGCAAGGAACTGGAGCCTTTTTTGTGTTGCCAGGGCATAAGGTACTCCCCATGCCCCACCCAAGGCTCACAGATGGCTCCCTGAGGATGCTGGACATCTCTGAGAGGAGTTGAGAGAAAAGGGACCATGTTGCGGGAGCCCCCCTCTTTTTTCTCTCTGTCTCTGAGCTGTGGACAGACAGTGTATTTGCAGCCCTGAGGGCGGCAGCAGCCCAGGATGGGCTGTGCATCAGGGCCCCTCAGCTGCTCGGCTGACATCTCTGCCTCTGGGCTGAGGCTGCCAGGCTTCCTGGCAAGATTCACTGGAGGTTAATTAAATCCATCTTCAAAACACTGAGGGGCCAGTGAGCCACATCCTCGTGGTCCTAGTGAATTAAAGGATGGGATTGTTTCGTGGCTCGTCCTGGGACCGCCAGCTTCCGGCTGTCCCACGAGGGTCTCAGAGGGTGCATTGGTCACCCAGTGAAGACGGCACGGTGGCCAGCCGGACCCCCGGACTCCTGACAGGAAAGGGGGCGAGTCCCTCCAGGAATCAGCAGCTTCTCTCATTTCAGATGCAAATTGAACAGAAAAGCGACTTTGATCAAATTGGCGCAGCTTGGGTGGTAATTAAAACACACACACATTAAACGCGATTATCTGGTGCTGCCTCATAGGTCAGACCGTCACTGCCCCAATTAATGCCGCAGCCTGGGAACAGCTCAGCCGCGTGCGGCCGCGATTGTTCCCTGGGCAGCTGGGAGGCTCAGCTGGGCCAGTGACAAAGAGTGACGGCCGTACCAGCGGCTCCCATCCCCGCGTGGCCCCAGCTCCACCGAGCTCTGGCCACACCTGCCATTCATCACCTAGCTGACAGCAGGCCGCCATGGACGCATGGACGCCGAACCCCGCGCCTTTGTTGTTTGCCATAGTGATGGGCTGGCTGGGGTCCCTGCTCCCAGGGGCCCAGCGGGATGTGGCTTTAACATCCGGGGAGCGCCCGTGCTGGCCAGGGCCAGGAGGGACACTGTGAGGGGGGATTTGGACCTTGCCCTCAGGCAGCTCAGGGGACTAGGGCAGAATCTCATCTCCCCTCCCCTCCATCCCTGACTCCCTTTCCCTCCCCTTCCCTTCGTCTCCTCCCCTTCTCTGTCTCTGTCTGTCTCTCTCCACTCCCTTCTCCCCCTCCTTTCCCCCTCCTCTCTCCTCCCCTCTTCTGCCTCCCCTCCTCTCTCCCCCTCCTCTCCCCTCTTCTTCCCTCCCTCTCCCCCTCCCTTCTCCTCCCCCCAACTCTCACACCCACCACTCAGGTACATTGCACCGTGTGACAGGTGTTTCTACAAGGGGCAGGTGGCATTTTCAGCCAGGACTGGAAGAGAGGTGATCCCTGGTCAGGGCAGACTGCCAAAATGGTCAGTCTGCATCACTCAGAAAAGGAGGGAAGAGCCTCCCTCACCCTGGGAAAATGAAGGTGGGGGAGGACAGCATGGAGCTAGGTCTTGGGACATAGGGAGGGTCTGAGTGCGAGGTGCTGCTGACAAGATAGCCTTGGATGCCGGGCTAAGGAATTTGCTGTTAGAAGGCAGTAGGAAGTAAGGGAGGCATCGGATGGGGTGCACTCAGCCCTGTGACTGGAGAGGGCAGCTGGACCTGGCATGAAGCAGACCAGAAGCCAACAATAGAGGTGTCATTAGAGAGATGGATAGTGAGGGAGCTGAGCTGCTGGTGGTGGGCAGGGACCCCCTGTACCTGTGGTCCTGAGGGACCGCACCAGCGGGTACTGTGGGGGGCACACTGGCAGACATGGTGGGTGCACCAGCGGGTATGGTGAGGAACCATACCAGTGGCCATGGTGGGTACCTACTGCTGGTTTGGCAGGAATTCATAATTGAAGGTGGGGAGCTCCTGTGCAGCCCCCCTTCCCTTTCAGCCAGCTCTAGCCGGGCACTATTGCTTATTGTCCTGAGATCGGGTCCAGGAGGATCCCAGCGCTGACTCCATCCAGGAGACCTCCTTCCTTTATAAAGAAAAGACCCTGGTGGGGTCTGGCTTTAGTACCAACTCGTATCAGAACCTCATGGTGGATCCTTAAGAGCTCCATGGTGTGCTGGGGGAGGACGCCTCCCACAAACCCAGAGGCTTGTGAGGAATGGTCCCCGAGACTGTCCCAAAGGCTCAGGTGATAGAGGATAGAAATGGGAAAGGTGGTTTGGTGGTTGAGGCTGGTTTTCTCAGGGGTTGGCACATGCTGCCCAGAGCTCTTGATGGACGTTCATTAACAGGACACACGGGACGTGGAGCTGTGCTGAGGGGAGAGCTGGCCTGACAGCCACGTGGACCCAGGTTCAAGGTGCTTGGGAGAACCTCTCTGAGATTCTACCTTGGGAGTACAGCACCACTGTTTGTGGGACCAGCTTTGGAGCAGACCAGGACAGTGAGGACGCTGGACAGTGAGGATGCTGAGCGGGGCCCATAGGCATCTGGGCAAACTCTGCAGGGCATGCACCAGAGCTGCCAGCCTAGGTGGTTTCACCTTCTCCTTTTGACTCTATGAGGTCCCTGGTAAGGCCAAAGGTCAAGGACAAGGTCACTGGGAAGTGCCAGGCTCTGCTGATGTATAAACCCACTATATAAGACAGGTACAAAAAGACCAGCCACGTTGTCCCACTGACCTCCCCCGCAAGAGCCCAGGCCATTCAGCACAGATGCCCGAAAGCCAGGCCGCCCCAGCAGCCCCTCAGGAAGCCATGCTCGGGCCAGGTGGCCCCTGGGAGACTCCCAGGTGAAAGCTGCAGGGCAGGCGGGCAGAGAATGCCAGGCCAGCAGTGCCCGCGGGACCAAGCGGGAAGCACAGGCTCGGCCGGCGATCCCTCTTGCCTCGCACTGCCCAATGTCTTGGAGCAGGGGAGGGGGTCTTGGTCACATGTTGTTTTTCGGGCCCACAGTTAACAATCCGAAGGCGAGAAGGCAGATTTGTTACAGACACTGACATAAACATCTCCTCATAAAGGCGCCTTTTCATTGACTGCGTCCCCGCGTCCGTCCCAGCAGCTTGAGGACACAAGGGGGCCTTTGTGGGCCAGGATAATGGCTGCACAGTGATGTCAGCCCCTCAAGGGCCCCTGCAGTCTGGCCTCCCTCTCCCCAGTCCGGCTGAGGGGCCCTCCTATCCCAGGACAGAGGAATCGGCCCACAGGCACTGGACGCTCAGCAAGGCTCTTGTGGGGGTGGGATTCGGGATGGAGGCTGGGCCCATGAGAAAGGCCTGGGGGGCAGGGGCGCTGGCGGCCTGAGGGGGTCAGCCGAGGCTTCCCAGGCACCATGCCTGGCCTGGCTGGCCAGCTTCTGGGGAGCAGGGGGCAGGTGGAGCCCCCAGCCCAGGCAGCCCCCATGACGGTTCTGCCTCTGTGGGGGGATGGAATGGACAAGCCCTTTGTGGAAATGTGTCTGGGCGTCCAGCACGGTCCCCCAATTGCCTGTTATCAATGGCCATCCAATGCTCTGGAGCTCCCATGACCCACGATTCCTTGGTGGGGGCAGACAGCCATGGGACAAGCTGGGCCCTGTCCTCCAAGGACATGGACAGTGGGCCTCCACTGGGCTGGGGCAGCCAGCTCCTAGGGTACCTCGCTCCCGCCGTGGAAGCCTTGGATGAGGCTACCATCTTTGTCTGGAAGCACCACCCCCTTCTGGTCAGTTTGGCGGCACTTTCTGCAAGCTCAGCATCATTTTCATCTCCTCATGCCTCGCCTGCCGTCCACACGCATCTAGTTGGTTCCCAGATGTGATTGCACCACTTCCCCAAAGTCCCCTCACACTCAGCCCTTTCCTTGCGCTCACTCCTGGCCCCCTCAGCATGCCGATGATCCTGGTACGAGCTCTCCCTGGGAGCGGGCCATTGCCCTTACCTGGAATGCCCTCCCCCAGCGCCTTGACTCTGAGACCCCCACTCCACAAGCTTCTGTGTCTGCACAATGTCTTCACTAATAAAATGCCCCTGCTGGTGGGCAGGGCACTCTTCCCCCTGCCTGGCTAGGGGCAGGACATATAGGCAGACTGATGGCCAATTGATGCTGCCAGCACCCAATTCTGGGCATGGATACCCCATGGAGGGCAGCCCAGGGCTCTCTGATCACTTCCTTTCCTGGTTGAAGTCCCAGCATCACTGTCCACATAAGGGGTGGCCACCTGGCGTGACCTCTTAAAGAAGGTCTGGCTCCTGCCTGTGCCCTGGAGACCATTGACCCCCTGTCCTCATCAGGAAGCTGGACCAATGCCCGAGAACATGGAGGCCCATCTGCCAGCGAGGAGACCCCCAATTCAGTGACTGCTAAGTGCCTCTGCATGTCAGGCACCATCCAGAGATGGACATGGCACTTGTTGCCACGTGGTTCGCCCCCAGACTGGCCCCCTTTGCCTTCTTGTCTTCTTGGAACCTAGCATGTAGACGGTCCCATTGATGGAGTTGGAGATTTGTGGTCATCATGAAATGGTCATTTTGAATCCCTCAGGTCTACATCTGGGGAGTGTCCCTTGGGCCACTGGAAGCAGGGGAGGGTCCTCCATTCCCCGTGGTCCTAATGAGCAGAAGCAGAACCCACCCTACGCTCCATCACAGTGAGCAGACTGGCAGCCCCCAGAGGACAGCGGCTCTCAGGACCCTAGAAGCCACCTGGGCAGATAGACATAGGGGGCTCAGTAGGGGGACACAGGGAGGCTTCTTCAGTGGTTCAAACCCATCAGAGGCATTTGGGGCTTGAGAATCAGGTTTTCTGGAGAACAGATGGTTTCTGAGCACCAGAATTTTAACAAAGAGGAAGAGAGGAGTGAAGAAAGAGTCTGGGCATTGCTTGTGGGAGGAGGGGGATTTCACATCTGGGTGACTGGCCAGAGTCCAGCCCAGATCCCTCAGTAGAGCCAGAGACTGGAGGCTTTCAGAGCCTGTGTGGAATATGGTACGAGTGTGTTGAATGCAGGTTGACCGCCACCAAGTCAGAAATGTGGCTGACCCCATGGTGTTGGGGAGTCCCCACTCCTGCCACTGACTTCTAGGGATAAATGGAGAGATCCAGGACCCCAGGAGAAGGAGTGGATGCTTGGTGGTCACTCGGGGACCATGCCACTCAGAGGGCATTCATTTGAGGACTGCAGCTTGGAGGGTGGGCACTCAGGGACTGTGTCATTCAGAGGGTGGGCACTCGGGGCCATTTGGAGGGTGGACACTTGGGGACCACGCCACTCGGAGGGAAGGCATTTGAGAACTGTGCAGCTTGGAAGGTGGACACTCGGGGACCGTACCACTTAGAGGGTGGGCACTTTGGGACTGCACCACTCAGAGGATGGGTACTTGGGGACTATGCTGCTCAGAGGGTGAGCACTCGGGGACTGTGCCACTCGGAGGGCAGGCAGCTGAGGACCACGCCACTCAAGGTGGGCACTTGAGGCCTTTCAGAGAGTGGGCACTCGGGGTCTGTGCCACTCGAAGGGAAGGCACTCAGTGCCGTTCAGAGGGTGAGCACTTGGGGACTGCGCCACTCGGAGGGTGGGCATTCAGGGACCATGCCACTCAGAGGGCGGGCACTTGGGGACTGCGCTGCTCAGAGGGTGGGCACTCGAGGCCTGTGCCGTTTGGAGGGCGGGCACTTGGGGACTGCGTTGCCCAGAGGGTGGGCACTCGAGGCCTGTGCCGTTTGGAGGGTGGGCTCGGCAGCAGAGGACAGCTTTGGTTCACCGTATTTTGCTGTTCTTTGAGGATTTTCTTCGTTGTCATTGTTGTTTGCTTTTTCCCAACCCTTTGGCTTAAAATCAGACCCATCTGAAGCTGGCTCCTCTTGTCTGCTTCCTTCCTTGTCCACCATCACAAGGCTGTTTTTCCATATGAAAAACCATGAGCAGAACAAGTGCACGGAGAGGGAGATGGCCTCCGTGTGCCCATTTTCATGACTCGTTTTTCCTAATGGACACCCAATGAACAGGCAGGATTGGAGTGATGGCTTGCCTGGGAGGGCCATGAATGACACCCCCAGCCCGCCACCGCCCCCCACATGCTGTGTGCATGGACCCAGGCACTGAAGCAAGGCACAGCCGTTGGGGGGCTCCTCACAAAAGTGTGAGGCCCCCCTTGCATCCCTTTTGTGATGCTTGGCTCAGACGTTGCTTCTGGCTCCTTTGGCTCTAAATAATGCCTGTGAGAAGGTGGGGAGCATGAGCCCGCGTCAGCCCCACCATGGGTTCCCCTCTTCTCTGCAAGATTTCCTCTAAGCGGATTCTTTTCCCGGCTCTTTGGGATTTGAAAAAGCCTGAGAAGCCGGCTTTGGGCGATAAAGGCCGCTCTCGGGGAGGGATCCAGGTGAGGAAGCAAACAAGTGAGTGCCCGGAAATGAAGAAGAACACTAAAGAAAGGCCTGGGCCTGGGCCTCTGCGGGCGGCGCGGGCTGGCGGTGGATGCACTGGGCGGCAGCACCTTATTGACATTCATGAGCTGACGGTTTTCTTTGCGAGATTTATCATTGACGGCCACGGTGCCCTTTCTTCAGAGGCCCGGCTTTCAGGCCCTCTCCTTGACAAGCCTGCCCTTTCAGCTGGCTTGGGGATCGGGCCGAGCACTGAACATCTGTTTGGGGCTGAAACCAGGCAGGCCCCGGCGGCACCATGCCCTCCGCAGCTCTTTGTTTCCCAGGCTTTTGTTCCTGATTTCATGCTATCAGAGGGCCTGCATGTTTTCCTGCGTGAAGTTGTCAGGGGCATAAAAGCCTTGGAGCAGGGTCACATTTAGAGGGATGGGCATGAAAAATTGGTGGAGTGTATTTGGAAGCCCACCCACCCACCCACCAGTCCCGCATCTCCCCTGGGGACCATGAGGATGCTTTGAAAGCTGGGAAGCGCTTTGGAGACGGAGACTTTGGTCGGCAAACGGCCACAACAGGCATCCTCAGGTGTGGCAGGGCCTTCAGCCTGCGCCTTCCAGAAAGAATGACTTCCTGGAGACGGCTCGAGTGAGCGGCGTCTCTGCAATAGGCCTGCTTCCGGCTGGCCAGGCCACCCTGGCCGCCGCAGGGACAAGCCTTCCTGCTTTTGCAGCTCAGCCCAGGTCCCAGGTGCAGGCAACAAGTGGTTGCTCGCCAAGGATTCCCACTGCCTTTGGCAAGAGAGCCCAGGCTTGCGGGAGGCAGGAGAAGCCAGGGGAGCAGGTGGACAGAGGGACGCTTAATTAATTTAGTGGGATGTTCTCCTGCAGAGAGTGTGCTGGGGGATGGAGTGTCTGAGGCCCAAGATCACCAGGCCCGGCATGTCCAGGAGGCAGCCCTGCTCCCTCTCCTCACATCTCCACTGCCCGTTCTCGGTGGGCTTCTCTTTAAAGTGTGGGCACTGTGGTCATTGTGGGGATCAGCTGGGGAAAGGACAGCCCCCAATCCTGCTTCCCTCTGTGGAGGCTTGGGAAGAGCTGTGTGCTCTACAGAAACCAAACCTGACTTGTCTATTGGGATGTCCCATGGAAGGGCTGCTTGGGTCACAAATCATGTCCCTGTGACAGAAGAGAAGCTTCCTGGACCATTGTGCTGGTGAATGTGGGAGTCTCTGGGAGCAGCCTTGCCCCATGTCCTGGATGGGCCAAAGCAACATGAAATCCTCCCTGTGAACTGGCCCCAAGACTGCCCATCAGGAACCCTGAGAACTGAGCTCCCCAGGCCTGGATCAGGCTACAGTGGAGTGTTCTGGGTCATATGTTTGCCAGGTCCTTGGAGCCTTCTTCCTTCACAGCATCCCTGGAGGACCAGCCCTCTGGTCTATGAGATTCCCAGGCTCTCAGGCAGCTCTGCCACTGAGAGGGCCCTGGGCAGTGATGGTGCGCAGGGCACACATTTCAAGGGCAGAAACAGGCGGCTTTTTCACACATGGTGCCTCCCTTTTGGGCAGAAGGGGAAGCCTCTGGATGGCAAGGTGGCCAGCTCTGGGTCTAAGGTCTAAAATCAGGAGCACCCAGGGTAGGAAGGCCGTGGTTCTCTGGAGGTTCAGAGAGCCCCCCGTTTCACATGGGCATCATAGTGGCTGCTGCGTAGGCATGGTCTCCTCTTCTTCGTGGGTTCCCAGCAACAGCCTTGGACCTCCTGGCATACAGGGAGAAGAGGGTGCCACATGCCTCCCCTTCACCTGGTTTCTTTTCAGAGGGGGACCGAGCTCCCCACCTGGGTTCCCCGCCGGCTGAGCAGCCTGAGTCCCCTCAAGTGCTCTGGCGTCTGCAGCGCCCTGCAGGAACCCTGTCTCTGCCATCGGAGCAGCAGCACTGTGTATGTTAAACAGTCTGGGGACATCTGGTCTGATTGGTTTTAATCTGCTGGCTAAAAAGTCAACATCCACCTCTTTGTGCCGCAGTCACCAAAGTGACAGTTACCCAGAAACAAAGGCCTTCCTTATTCCACACAGGGTGCCATGTGGCTACTGCTCCCCTAAGACAATGTAGCATCTGGTGGGCCCTGCTCTGGCCGCAGCGCCCCTCCACCCGCCGTGCAATGCCGAAGCCTGACCGGGGCTCAGAGCCTCCGGGATGAGTGCTGATGGGCCAGGCGGGGTTCCATGCTGTTCTAAGTCTTTGGGAGGCTGTCCTGCACCTCTAAGCATTGTCCTTGGGCACCTTGTAACCTGGTCAAAGGGGAGCATGTACGGCCAGTGTAGGGAGGGGCCCTGGCAGACACTCCGCTCTGAGATGGAACTGGGAGAGACTCCACTGGGTGGGATGGCACTGCCTCTGAGAACTTGTGCATGTGGCGGGGGCCTCCCTGTCAAGATGTGCTGGGGCCTCCACATCCTCGAGTGCCTGTGGTTTTCTTGTGGAAGTTTGAGCCCTGAAGGAGCACACCAGGCAGCCGGTACCAGCATCGACTTCAGTGGAGCGTCTTTGTGTTGGGGCGATCGCCTTGTGATCTGCCAGACTGAGCTTCTCATGGCAGCGAAGGCCAGTCTGTGACCTCCATCTTGGCTGAGGCTTGGGCCAGGCCCTGCCCATATCTGCCTGACCTCCCATCCCAGCTCTCAGGCCCTGTGCATTCCTGCATCCTGCTGCTGCCCCTGCTTTACCCAGCTGTGGGTTCTCTTTGTAGAGCCAATCCTGGCTGCTTTGCCAGCCCTCACTGCTGCGTGGGAGCCACCACTGGGGCTCAGTCACAGCCTCTCCTGTTGGCTGGTCTGTGGTGATGCCCCTCTTTCTACCCTGGAAGCCAGGAAACATTTGTTGAGCTCCTACAGTGTGCTAGGCCCTGGGCTGAGCCCCAGAGACACACAAAGAGGCAGCAAGCAGAGCCTGCCCTGATGGAGCCCACAATCTAACGGGGAGGCAGCCTGCCAGCACCACTGTATGGACAGACTGCAGGATAAACAGGAAGTGATCAAAGGAGTTGGAGGGCCCTGGACCAAAGGGGGCAGGGGACAGGGGAGACATACTGAAGGAGGAGGGATTTCTGCAGGAAGATGGGGGGCTGTGTCATCAGAGCAGAGGAGGAAGAGCCTTGCAGACGCAGGGCCTGGCCAGTGAAAATGCCCAGAGCCCAGGGCGGAAGGGGCCCAGAGGCCGGGAGCCCTGGATCCAAGGGACATGATGGAGAGCCTGGAAAGGCAGTAGGCAGGCCAGGAAGGTCATGGACAGCCAAACAGCGTTTGGTAGAATTGGGAGGCATGGGAGTCACTGAGTAGTAGTGACCCCATAAGCCCTGGGCTTTCTGAAGGTCGCTTTGATGGCTTAATGGAGAATGGACAGCATGGGGAGAGACTAGAGGCAGGCAGACCCTCCCCCCCAGCAGCAACTCTTACCCTAGTCCAGACATGAGGGGATGAGGGTCTGTGCCAGGGCAGAGACATAGGCAGAGGAGAGAGATGGCAGAGGGCTGAGATCGACAGGCCTTGGCACTGGCTTAGCTCTGGCAGATCAGAGGCAGCGAGGGGTCCAGGAGCCCCCCTCGAGAGGGTCTGCAAGGATAGGGGTGCCCGCCACAGCCAGAGGAGAGGTAGGAGGGGAGAGAATGAGTCTGGTTTGGGCTCTTTGGGGGTGAGATGTCTATGAGACATCCAGCTGGAGATTGTCTGAGAAGCCCCTAGAGATGTGAGGCTGGGGCAGGAGAGGGCTGAGAGTCCTCAGCAGAGGGAAGGTCATTAGGTCCAGGGGGAGCAACACCTGGACCTCCGGCTCAGAGCCCAGCTTCTGGAGAAGCCAAGGGCACAGCTTACGCATCACCACCACCAAGAGATGGTGGGAAGGCAGAGCCTGTGTGGGGGTGCCGCTCCATCCTGTCCCCCCTTCCCCATGCTGAGCCTGCTTCTTCCCCCGAGGTCCTCCCAGTTCCTAAACCTCCAATCTTTTGTACTAAACAATTCAGACTAGAGTGTGTTTGACAGTCTGAAGAAATTCAACCTTGTTTGGTGCAGTGGGTTTGAATTTCTCTTTATTCTTGGAATAAAAGACCTGAAGCTGCCATATCTTTAGGCTGTAAGGGAGAATGCGTGTGTGTTTATGTGTACATGTGTGTCTGTGTGTGAGCATGTTTGTGTACATGCCTGTGGCAAGACTCTTCAGGTTTTGCCAGATGCTGTTTCTCGCTACCCTGTCAGCACCTTCAGTCAGTCCTTGTGCACATGTACAAGCCAAGCTCCTTTATTCTGGCTCTTTCTGCTTCTGACCCTTCTTGCTCAGTAAACTCTAGTGGCCCCCTGTTGCTTCGTGAATGAAATTGTTCTCCGAAGCCCTTCACAGCCTGACCTGGCCTCTGTCCCCAGCCTCCACACGCTCTACTGTCCAGTCAAGCAGGCTTTCCTGCTGGTCCCCACTTGCAGTGCTCTCTGTCCATCTCTGCATGTAGACTAGCCATCCGCCAGGCTAGGAATGCCCATCCTCATTTCTCCCTGGAACAATCCTCTACCTCCTGCCAAGCTACCCAAGCACCACCTTCTATGGCAGCACCTCTCCTGCCCTCCCTCCCTCCCCGAGGGTGCAGTTCCCTCCTCACCCTTTCCCAACCCCAGATGATTTCTTGTCTCTGTGCCCCCCCATCGCCCCCAGGCAGGTGCAGGCAGCAGTGCACATTGACACCAGCTCCCTGGGACCTGGCGGGAGCCTGTTGCTTGGCTGCTGACTGCCCTTTAGATCTGGTGGGCTGCATCTTGTCCCGCATGGGTTCCCTTGGTCTCTCAATGGCAAGTGCTTGGTGGAAAGGAGCACCGGCTTGTGTCCTACAGCCCAAAGGCACTTTACCCCATGGCCTCTCAATGAAGATGGGGAGGATGTTAAAAAGAGGAAATGGCAGAATGTCTTGTTTGGTCTTAGCCCACAATCTCACTTCCCCAGGAGAGGTGGGGTTGAAATGAGGGTCTTCCTGGCTCCTGGTCCAACTCTGGCCTCCAAGCCACACTGCCCTTGGGCTTGTTGAGTGCCTCAGTTTACCAACAGTATGTTTGAGTAGAGTACCAGTGTGTGCCCTTGGAGGAACCCTGGACTTTCAGCCAGAGGACCCTCAGTTTAGATTCTGACTTGACGCTTGTCACTCAGTGACTGAGGGCAGTTTGGTCAGCTTGTCCCCATTTCCTCATCTGGACAATGGGAGGGCCCCCTGTGGCTCTTGGGGCCATAGGACAGTGTAATGACTGGCACCTCTTGTTGGTCCGAGGCCTCCAGCCCTGCCCTTATCCATCAGGATTCCCCTTGAGAAGATGGTGCATCAGGCAAAGGGTTCAGTGTGGAATGAAGTCCAGAGGGTCAGGACAGGAGAGGGACCTTAGTAGTATTGATTAGGCGCCTGCTGTGTGCAGGGCCCACTGTGACAGCACTGCTTCACAGAGAGTGAAACGGAGAAGTCTGGTGGGTGCAGTGTGGTGTCATGGGTACCACTCTCCTGCCCATTAGGAGCTGTGTGATGTTGGGCAAGCTCTCACCTTCTCTGATTCCCCAGCTTCCTCATCCATAAAATAATGCCACATGGGCCAGCGCTGAAGCCCAAGGGGCATCAGACTCACCATCCTTCCTGGGACATGGCAGAGGCAGCTCCATGGTCTCCTGCTCCCCCAGCCCAAGGAGCGAGCGACTGTGTCCCTTCCCTGGAGGCTAAGGCTGTCCCCTATCCCTGATCCTCCTGCCAGCAGAGAGGGGGCTGGTGGTGCTGGGCTGTCTCAAGGGAGTCATGGAGCCCAGTGTTACTGGAGCCAGAGGGAACTTTGGGGTCTCTTGCTGTAAATGAGGAAGCCAAGGCTCAAAGCCATGACCAGTGCCCCCCACATAGTGACAAACCCAGGTGGAGCACTGCCCACCAGGCCCAGGGGCTGCCTTTCCCAGGGGCCAGGAAGGCGGATTTGGGGATGAAAAGCTCGTTGCTTTAAGTGAAAAGCAAGAGTACAGTCGCCGCGTCCTCTGGGTGAGGGCCAGGCCTCTGTTCCCCTCAGCTCCCACCCCCACTGGCTCCCCTTCCTTGAACACTGATCTTGTCACTTTTCATTTCAAGAAACCAAAGACCTGGGAAAGGACGGACGTTGTGATAGCATTTTAATTTTTTCCCTTAAGAGACAAAAAACGGAAATCCCTTGCTAAGCTGGAAAGGCGCCCAGCCCAGGAAGGTTTCTGCATGGCTGACTCCGGCTGTGGGAGATCTGAAAGGCTCTGGGGAAGGGGCCGGCCCCAGCTGGGACGCCAAAGAAGGGGGCAGAGCTTGGCGGCTCAGACTGGATTTGGGAATGCAGTGAGGTGACTGTGAGCATGTCTGGGTGTATGGGTGTGTACGTGTATGTATGTGTGTGGAGGAGTATATGGGTGAGGATGTGTGTGTGCACGTATATGAGTGGGGGGTAGATGTGTGAGTGTGTGTGTCCTGTGTGGGTGTGTTCTGTGTGTGTGTGTGCATGTGCATGAGTGTAGAGGAATGTGAATGAGTACATGTGTGCACTCATGGATGCACGTGTGTGTGTGTGCGGATACACAAGTGTGTTGTGTTCTGTGTGCGTGTGTCTGGCTGTCTGTGTGTACGTGGAGTGCGTACTCAAGAGCTGACCAGATTGCCACTCATTAAGCAGGGCCTGGGTCTGGAGATAAAGCCCCAGAGCAGAAAGGGTTCTCAGGCAGACGCCTTACAGAGGGAGGCTCCCCCTTGAGTTGGGCTGGGGGCTGGGGGCTGGGGGCGGCCCTGGCCTTGGCTGGGGAGCCCCTCTCTGAGGCCCATTCACTGTAGAAAGCTGCTTAAGCCACTTAAACCCATTAGCATTTGGATGCTGGCCTTGGAGGGGGGACCCCATTGACCCTCACTGGGAAGGCGGACTGAGTGAAGGCTGTAGCGGCTTGTCAGGCTTTAGAGGCAGCTTTAAGCGGCGGCGGCGGCAGCAGCGGGCGGGCGGGTTTTCCGCTTTGGTACGTGTTCTAATCTGCTGTGTGTTTATAGGCAACCAGACTGATTTGTGACACATAAGTCCAAAGGCGCTCTTCAGGGGCTTGACCCGATTAGCAGGGCTGTGCCTGGAATTTCAATGCCTGCCATGGAGGGATGGGGTTAGTGGGGGGTATGCTCGGGGATGGCCTGCTGCTGACTGCCCACAGAGCCAGATGGCAAGATGGGAGGTCATTCCTTGGCCAGAGAGCTGGACCGAGGCCTGAGACAGATCTACGGTCGTGATGAGAAGCAGCGGCTTTAGTGGGTGCTGAGAGAATAGAGTAGAAGCTGAACCCAATAGAGTCCTTACCAAAGGTCCTGCAGGCCCCTTGACCTGATAGGGGCAAAGCCTGGCTTTTCTACAAAAGCTTGTATCCCCAGACCCTTTAGCCCTATGGGCAGGGCCTTGTTTTTAGTTCTTGGGCACTGTTTTAGGCACCCATTTTCTGGGACCTCGTAGCCTTGGTATTCATGCTTCTCCTGGAGAGGGGGCAGGGGAGCCCACTGTTCCAAGGACTCATCTTGGAACATGGAATCAGGAGCGAGACCCCCCTCAACATGGCAGAAGGCTGCCCTTGGGAGAATGAATAAATGTGTTTCTGTGTCAGAGAGAGCACACACCTCCCAGCCTCCTCTTTTGGGAAGTTTAGGCTGCCATGGGCCTGTAAATACCCAGCCCTAATCTGCCAGGATTCTTCTTCCCAGTTTGCCTTGTGTGTGAAATGTCACAACAGACTTACATCAAAGGCCACACCATCCCAGTCTGCATTGCAACACCTTGAGCCCCCAGCCCCTGCACTGTCTTCCTGGTTCCACATTCTGCCCTTATCTGCCACCTGTGCCCTGGTGGCCAGACTGTGGGTACCCTGAGACCCCTGATGCAGTGATGCCCCGGCACTGGGTCTCTTCTCTGACACCAACCACTGTGCTGTGCCCCTGCTAGATGCTGAACAGATAAGTGTTGCTCCACCCATGGATAGAAGTGGCTTGTGCTAACAAGTTGTTACAGTTTTCAAAGGCAGTTGTGTAGTGAGTCAGACTCTGCAGATTCCATGTGTCTTCCGGGCTCTGCTGGGCCTTCTGGGAGAGTGCCCTGGCCCAAGTGAATAGCATCTGCAGATCCTCGAGGCCCATGGAGAGCAAGAGAGGAGCCACAGGCTTGGAGATGGGCAGATGTCCCCGTTGGCCCCATAAAATCTGGCTTTGATTCCTGGACAGGTCTAGGCTGGATCATTAGAGAGAAGCTTAGTGAACCTATGGGAAGAGAAAGTGATGACTGGAGAGAACCTACCTGATGTCAGCAGGCACAGGTCAGCTCCTTTTTGCCAGGGATACTGGACAGGCATCTCAGGGGAAGGTGCCAAACGGAGAGGGCTTGGCAGGCACGTGTTGATCAGATTGAATGGGTAGAGGCCAACTCCATCTGAATACACAATGTGAGGGGCAGGTAGTTCCAGGGTGCTTTGGGGAGTGGGGGAGGCTGGCGATTGGGAGGGGTCAGGAACCACCATCCTGTGGAAGAGGGATCATGCTGGTTCTGTTTGGCCGAGGTGGGCAGACCCTGGAGCAAAGGCTGGGGGGCAGGAAGAAGGGTAAAAAGGACAGTTAGGTTCAAGATGAGAAAAATGACCTTCCAATGCACATTGTTCTGAAGTCTCCTGGACTGCTGTGGAGAGTGAATTCATAAGGAAGAAGCACCCGCTGTCAACAAGAGTGGTGCTAAACCCGAAGGGATATAGATTTTTTTTTAAATGAGCTGTCCATTCTCTGAAGGCACTCCACTCCGATCAACGGGGGAGATGGCGTGGTTGGAAAGCAGGCATGGTGATGACAGTCACCCCAAGGACAAGAAGACTTGTGTCTGCCTCCCTGGCCTTCCTCGCACTCAGGCCTCCCCTGGCATCTGCCTCCCTCATCCCCATGTCTCCATGCACAGAGCCATCAGCACACTCTTTTCCTGAGCCCCTGGAATCTAGAGAGGTAGCAGGGCTAGGAAGAGGGGCATGAGAGCGATTGGAGGCAACAGAGACCTGGGAGCACGTCTTGGCCCAGATGCTCAGGGAGCGACTGCAGATGTGACCTCCCCAAGGGGCTAGGCGCCTCCAGCAAGATGCCCAACACCAAGCACTTTGCAGGCCTTTGAGCAGAGCACATGTTAGGACTGCTAGGAAGCCATGACCTGCAGCCCGTGGAAGGGAAGATAGGTCTTCAGGTCTGACTGAGGCAGAGGCTGGTGGGAGATGTGTAAAGGGGATCAGGGACCATACTGTTTTCTCAGCATCGCTGAGCATGTGTGCTGTGAACACAAACTTCATCAGTGCCACCAGGAGCATGATTGCCACATGCTTGGCCACTACCAAGTTCTGGGAACATTGCCTTGTTTTTCCATGAGGTCTTTTTGCCTTTTCTTCCTTGCTGTGTCCATTACTGGGGCTGGGGTGGCTAGAAGATGGCCTCACTTCTCTCGTTGGCAGGTTTCCCTCTTGGTGACCTAACCTCTGTCTGTCTGTCTCCACAGACGCTTTGTACAAAAGCCACAATGCAGACCATCCGGGCAGCTGACACTAATGAAGTTGTGAAATTAATATTCCGTGAATCCGATAATGACCGGAAGGTAGGTGTGCCAAGGGTTGCCAGATTTCAGCGAGTAGGCAGGCGCTTCTGGGCCCTGTAGCACAGCACCAGTGATTGGCATCTGCTTATAGAGAGTAGGGTGCTGTGGGAAAACAGGCTTCCCCCTCCCCACCTGTGACCTTTTCCCATGGGGAGGCTGTTGGGAAAAGCAGCCCCCTGAGCATGCTCCCCAGAATCTCCCAGGCTCCTTCCCTTCCCTTCTCCATACTGGCCCAGCATGCATTTGGGTGATCCCATCTGCCTCCCCTCTGAAACTGGGTGTAACCACAGGCTTTACTGAGGAGCTGGGGGAGGGAGGTTTTGGGTCTGACAGCCCTTGCTAGGTGACCTCGCTTTCTCCATAGGTCATGCTGCAGTTAGAGAAGAAATTGTTTGATTATTTCAATCAAGAGGTGTTCCGAGACAACAATGGGACGGCGGTAAGCACCCTGCCCCCACCCTGGTTCTGTGGTCATCTCTCCCAGTGGTGCCGGGTTGTCCACAGGTGGCCAGTGCCCTCCTGTGCATCCAGTAAGGGTGGGGACCATGTCCTGGTCTCTGTGTGAGGTCGGCTCTTGGATCCTGTCCCAGGCCAGAAGTGGTGCCAGGGGCACTGACTAGAAGCTCAGGTGCCTGGGGGCTCACACTGCCAGTCTGGTGTTCTCTTTGGTATGAGCCGCACAAGTCAGCTTAGAGTTAAGTGTGTGTGTGCAACCACCACATCATGTATGTGTAGAACCACAGAAACCCAGCTCTCCAGGCACCTGGGAACCCTGGGCAGAGTCCCTCAGTACCTCATCCTTGGCCTGTTAGCCAGGCCTGAGAAATGGAGCCGTGAGCGCAAAGCTGTGTCCTTGACCACTGCCTAGGGTCCTGGAAGAGGGTTTCTCCCTCAGGCCCACCCTTGATTCAAGGGCTTGGGAGGTCCCTGCCAGCTCTGAGACAGCCCAGGGCTCTGGGAAGATGGTGTCTTGAATCTCAGTAGAGGTCTGAAAGGTTGACTTGTCTTGACTTTTAAACCTTTGCCAGAATTTATCTGAGTCATTGGTCTGAGCCTGCGAACCAGGACTATGTGTGTGTGTCCACATGTAGGCGTACAGCTCTCTGTGTGTGTTCCATGTGTATGCATGTGTCTGTACATATGCATGTGTGTGTCCACATGTATGTGTATGCGTCCCTATGCCGCCGCCCCCCCCGCCCCCCAGCCAACAAGCCTTTCTGATGGCCCAGTCTTCTAAGACTCCTCCTGGGTCCTGAGGATGTGAATCTCGAGCCGTCTCGGCCTTTACGCCTCAGAAGGAGATGGTGCGGGTGCCCCCAGTGCTAGAACTTGGGGTCTATTGCACAGCAGACATGAGACACAGAGGAATGGACACAGCTGTTCCCTGAGCCTCTGAGTTCTTGGATAAAGAGAGCAGCTGCTAACATGAGAAGGGCTCGTACTCCTTTGGGCATTGACCACCACAAAATGGCCAGGCCAGCTGGAAGAAACTTGTGGCCTTGGGAATGCATGGTGGGGACTCTGTCCTCAGGGACAGATGCCATTTTCTCCTGGCAGTAAGCCCCAGGCGATGCCCCTGCAAGGTCACCCTCTCATCCCTGTAAAACACCATGTTTTGACAAGTGCCACATTTTCTCGTGTTTTGTGGTGACATGGCTTCCGTAGATGTAATTTTACAAGGCGGCTGATGATGAAACTGTATAGGCCGGAGCTTCAGAAGCTGGCTCTGCCCCGGGAGACCACCTTCCCAGGGATCCAAGATGGCGGTGACTTCTGTGCCACACTCGCCCCTGCAGGTGTGTGCCCAGGCAGATGCCCCGCTGCCGCCCCCTCGTCCACGCTTGAGGAAGCAGGAAATCTCCCTGATGCTCTGTGGCGGGCCAAGATAAATGGCATAATGAGCCGCCGGAGATCATCTCATCTTCATGGTCTAGTTAAACACGCACGCCATGGTCACCAAGAACAAACTACCTCTCGGTGAGGATAAATGTCCCTGGGCCGAACTCGGCCCCCAAAATCCATCGCATCCTTCATCAGCCGCTGGCTTGTACCAGCCTGACAGAAATTTAATTCAAGCTGGCTCCTGAAAATAATTATTGTATTTTAAGAGCAGTAATCATTGGTCGGGACATGATTGAATGTGTCCATGCCTATTGACTTTTTCTATGATTTATGGCTTTGTTTAGTCGATATTCCCATCGAAATTGTATAATTAATTATAAGTGGGGCTGTCAGGGCTGCAGGATGGAGAACCCTGATGAGTATTTGGGAAGATTAAATTTTCCTTAGCTGCACCGATGCCAGGCTTGGGAATTTTCACAGCCCTCCGGCTGCTGGATAAAGATGTTTTCTGTGTGTTTAGCAACTGCTCGAGCTCCTGAGCATTGATTTTCCCGGCCCTTTTTGATCCATGCAGTGTCTCTTCAGTAACAGTGGAATTGGTGCAGATTTGCTGGTCTCTGACAAATATTTATTATCCAGAGGCCGCTTCATCATTGTCCCTAGGCCATCCTCCCCCACCCCCACCTTTTTTTATATTGTAATCAAGGAGGATGCTGGCGATCCATGTGAAAACTGTTAGCGGCTCTTGAGAAATCGCCAGTAGATACAGATTAAAGATGCAGCATTTCCTGATCGTGTCTAATCAGAAGCGTTTCCAGAGCTCGTGTTTTCTGCCAACACCCCAGGAACGCTTTTCCTTCTGGGGCATTTATCCCACTCAGATGCTTGTGCCATTGAAATCCGGCCTAGAGGTTCCCCAAACCGTCTGAGTGTCCCCAGTGCTAGAACTTGGGGTCTTCCCAGGGACTCTCTTCAAGTTTGCAACAGAAAGCATGAAATAAATGGCCAGGATTCTCTGATAGTAAACAGGGTGTACACGGCTGCATCCAGATGGACACCAGCAGACCTGGTGTATCCGCTGCCCGCCCACCTGCCCCCACGGCTCAGCTGGGGAACAATACAAAGTGCTTCCTTCTCCAGCTCTCATATCTCTCCCATGTAAGAGTTTACATTTCAAGACTGATGAGCGTGAAGAGGAGAGCGCCCCCGAAGGCCTGCCGAGATTTCATTATGTCTTTCAGACTCTTAAAATGACTGTTTATGCAGCACTGAAACAGCATGGATTTCCTCGGTTTTAGACACCCTTGTGATGGAGCCAGAACATGCCTCACCCCTGCAGGAAGGAGATGTGTGGGAGGATAGTAGTATCCCCTACCTACAACCCCCAGGGAGGCCCAAATGTGCAGCTTAGATGGCCCAAGGTTGCAGGGCCAGTGCCCAAAGCCTGGTGGCACAGGAATGACAAAAAGATGGCTTGGGAGCTTCTGAAATCAGGTTCACTCCCGACATCTTCATAACCTGCCCTCACAAGCCTTGGTGTCCTCCCACATGGTTGCCCCTTGCCTTTTCTCCCCCTGATTTCAGATTTATAGCTCTGTCTTGCTGGGAAATCTTTGTTTAGGGACACAAAGCTAGGGGAGGTTTGTTTGGTTTTGTTCATTTTTTTTTTAAATCTCACATTTCTGACCAAGCCTGCAGTGGTCACTCTGAACTGGTCCAGGAGTTACTCAGTGCTGTGCCCATCTGATGTCCCTTTGGGGCCAGGAGCCCTGGCCATGCCCTATTGGACTCCTGAATCCTTTTTATTGGAATGATGTAGAATGAAAACGTGCTTGAGTTTCTCTCTGGTGTCAATGAAACTGAAGATAAGTGATGACGTTCACTTGCTGATCCATCAGGACCATCGGGCCTTCCTGTGCCCACTCTGGACCCAGGGGCTGGCGAGCGTTACAAGACGGTGTTGGGGAACGCTTCTACATAACAAGGAGCTGTGCTACTGCAACTCAGAATTAATTCCATTCTGTCCATTTGATACTCAATTAAATAGGTAGCGTATGAGTAAAAGTTAATAATGACTCATGTGGAAATGATTGAATCATTTAAAATGACTATGATTTTATAATCTCAGCAGAGTCCAAAGTGGAGAATGATAATGAGCTAATTCCCTCTCCCTTGGGGCCCAATGCCAGCAGGCCCTACTGAGAACGGATGGCTGCAGGGTGGGTCCGGTCAAGGGCAGCAGGGCACACTCGGCCAGAAACACTGAGCAACAACACTGGTGCCTGATGGGATTCCACATCCCCCAGCCTCCTAGCCAGCCATGGGACCCAGCCTGAGTAGGGCTTGGGAGTGCAGGGTGCAGAGAAGGCATCAGAAGAGTCATCTCTTTCCGGCTGTTGACCCTCTGCCGGGGACTCAGGCCTCATGGCCCTCGGGTTACCACCATCCCCTCTGTTCCCCTGCTGCCTTCTGCTTCACTCTAGCATCAGTGAAAGCTGTGTGGTGTGCTGCCACTTAAGCTAGCACCAGGAAAGGGTGCTGGGGGCCTGGCTGTCCCACATGCATCATTGACTCTGAGCTCTTCCAGGGTAGCTAGTTTTTCTATGAAAAAGACTTTAAAGTTTGCAAAGTTCTTCACAAGTATTATGTCATTTGATGCTCTTTGATGTAGGTGCTTTATCACCCCCATTTTATAGATGAGGAAATTAAGGCAAACAGGTGAAGGGTCACACGGCTAGTAAGTGTCCGAGGCAGGATTTGAACTGAAGTCTCCCTGACCACTGTACCACCCAGCCTTCTCAAGGAGCTACCCACTCCTGTCTTCCCATCTCCAGTGCTAAGCACACTTCCTGGCATATGGTAAGTGTTTCACAAATGCTAGCTGGCTAACTGACCGATATACTTAAGGAAAGGTCTAAAAATAGATCCTGACTGACCATCTCATCTGTGAGTATGGGAGGGGACAGAGCTTGGCCCTGGCACAACTCCTCTAGAGCCAAAACTGAAAATATGAGTAAACAGAAGAAGACCGAACACTGTGAAGAAATGCCGTGGGCCACATCACGCCCGAGAGGTTCCCCCAGAAGGAGAGTTCTTCTGTTATAGCACCAGGTGGGCTACAGTGGGACATGGAAGAAGTCAAGCAAGACGAGGAGGAGGAGGAGAGAAAGAACAACAACAGCAATAACGTGTCTCAAGGAAAGTGTTAGAAAAACCTTGAACAGAAGGTAGAAAACCTCATCCAAGTAATGAGCTTCTTGAAAATTAGAGTGGGCAGAATAAAAAACAATCCCGAGACAAGACATTTAGGACAAAAAGAGAAAACGTAAAGCATCCCATGTTAAAAGTAGCTGTATTGGTTGGTCGATGTCCTTCATTCTCGAGGAGGACCAAAATGATGTCGCCGTGGCAGGGCCAAGGTCCAGTGTGTCCACTGCGGCTGACCAGACCAATACAAGCGTGGAAGGCTCTACCACAGATTGGGTACAAATAGTCCGTGTGAACGTTTGGGGTGGATTCTCTAAATCTGAGCATCTCACCTTTCTCTTGAGCTGTTTCAATTCAGTTTTGCTCATAGAGCACAGCATCTTCTCTGATGCGGGCACACCATGCTGGGTGGTCCTGGGCCAGTGTCCCCCATGTCACACAATCAATTCCAAAGTTCTTGAGAGAAACCTTGAGAGTGTCTTTGTATCGCTTCTTCTGACCACCATGCGAATGCCTTCCTTGCATGAGTTCTCCATAAAACAGTCTTTCAAGCCAATGTACATTTGGCATTTGAACAATGTGACCAGCCCATTGGAGTTGTGTTCTCCGCAGTAGAGTTTGAATGCTTGGCAGTTTCACTTGAGAAAGGACCTCAGTGTCTCATCCCTTCTTCTGCCAGATGATCTTCAGAATTTTCTTAAGACAATTCAAATGGAAGTGATTCAGTTTCCTGGCATGGCACTGGTAGACTTTCCAGGTTTCACAGGCAGACAACAACAAGGTTAGCACAACAACTCTGTAGACCTTCAGTTTGATAGACAAGCTAATACCTCTTCTCTCCCACACTTCCCTTCAGAGCCTCTCAAAAACTGAGCTAGCTCTGGCAATGAATGTGTCAACTTCATCATCTACGTGTATGTTCCTGGAAAGTATGCTCCCAAAGTAATCCTTCAGAACTTCTCCATTTGCTGTAACCAATGGGTCCATGTATGGATGGTGTGGTGCTGGCTGGTGGAAAACCTCTGTTCTCTTGGTGTTAATCATTAAGCCAAAATTAGCACAAGCAGCAGAGAATCCACTTATATTTTGTTGCATCTCAGCTTCAGAGGCTACTTTGAGTGTACCATCATCAGCGAACAAGAAGTCAGGCACCAACTCTTCCTCCATTTTAGTCTTGGCTTGTAGCCTTTTCAGATTAAATAACTACCATCATTGTGGTAACTGACCTTGATGCCATTTTCATCCTTGTGAAAGCAGTCAACAGCGTTGCAATGCATCATGCTAAAAAGCACGGGAGCAAGCACACAGCCTTGTTTTACTCCATTAGTGACTGGAAAGCATGAGAATATCTTCTGTCATACAAAAACTGTGCAAGCATGCCGCCATGGAACTGATGAACTCTGGGCAACCAAATTTTGCCATAATTTTCCATAAGCCCTCATGAGTGACAGTATTAGAAGCCTTGGTCAGATCAACAGGAGATCATCTAAGAATCCCTAGACTCTCAGAAAACCATAGTCAGACAAAAAATATAGTTACCACATTTTAGGAAACTGTGAATGAGAGTCAACCACAGCTAGAAGGCAGAGCAAAATAAGGAAAATCCACTAGAATCCTCATGAAGGAAACTCTGAAATGAAAACTCCCAAGGAATGTCCTAGCCAAAATCCAGAGCCTCCAGGTCAAAGAAAAAAAAACTCCAAGCTGCCAGAACAATATAGAAAATCAGGGACTATGATATTCCAAAATGCAGGATAAATGTTTACAACCCAAAATAACACCCAACAAGACTGACTGTAATTCTTCAGGGGGAAAGAAGGAACCTCTAATAATATAGAAGATTTTCAAGTAGTAATGAAAATTAAGGAGATGAGTAAATATTTTGAAGTTGAAACACAGGAGTCAGAGAAAGCCAGGAAGGTCAATTCACTCAAACAGTTGAAAGGGGCTAAACACAGAAAAAATGCCAGCATCCCAAGAGAGGAGAAAAGATCCAAGTGTCCCTTTGAAACTAGTGTCTTCAAGGGTTTTGGATGGGATTCAGTAGCCCTGTGGGCCTGTTACCCATTCTCCTCTGTTCAGACTGTCTTGAGAGAAAAGGGAAGAAAGATAAAGAGGTTGAATTTAATTGTTTTCATAGCTGGGAGGAACAAGAAGAAAATACAAACCTAGGGCAAAGGGTAGAACAAGCCCCAATCAAAAGAGTTGAATACAGCCATGCTAAGAGCTTGGTACCCAAATTTATTAAACCAAACAGAGGCATGGGGCAGGGAAGAGACAAGGAGAAAGGAAAGTGGGGTTTCAGAGAGGAGCCTGTGGGGGAGGGAAGAGCCATCAGCAAACCAAACTTTGGCTTCAGAGGCTGGATCATAAGTGACAGGAGAGAAAGAAAATAGAAGTATCAGGGATTGGAATCTGGGCAAGGTGCAGGATGCAAGCTGAGACCCTCATTCAATGAGGACAAATGCGGAATACATCCCTTCTCTTTCTCTACTTTCTTCTTTGCAGGGGCAGATGAGAGACAGTAAATACTATAAGGAAGTAGTGTGAAAGAATATGATGGAGAAATACAGAATTAGCAATCATAACTGTGTGGGGAAACTAGGAAGCTCAGTGAATAGAGCAATGGCCCTGGAGTCAGCAGGACCTAAGTTCAAATCTGACCTCAAACACTTAACACACTTACTAGGTGTGTGACTCTGGGCAAGTTACTCAACCCCAGTTGCCTTGCCTTGCCCCCTCAAAAAAAAAACAACAAAAACAACCAACAATCATGACTGTGACCACGCATGGCATAAAGTTGCCACTGAAAATGGAGTAAATCAACAGTATGAGTTTTAAAGTAGACTCCAGCAATATATTGGAAATAATATTCATACAGAATGAAAATGAGCTCTTGGAGCAGAATTTATTAAGCTCTAGGTGAATTCAAAAAAAGCTGGGCTAGCAATCATGACCTAAGACAAAGCAACAGCGTGTTAAAAGGAGGTGAACAGGAAAACTAGAGTGTGCTTAAAGGCAGCATAGACAATAAGGTAATAGCAATAAAGTTCACCACACTGCACAGCATCTCAGGACTTAAAGGAAAACATGATTATAGAGAGAAATAGCTAACAAAACTTTTAATAGTTGGAACCTCCACATACCCCTTTCAGACCTAGAAAAATCTAAAAACAAGAAACAACAGCAACACACAAAGACAACAAAGAAAGGAGTTAAGAGTCTGAAGAGAAGAATTCTAGCATGTTTTAGAAAATTAACCATAACCGTGCAGAGAACACTGAGTGAGAACAGAGGAAGTGTACACACGTTTCTCAGCTGAGTATGACACCTTACAAAAGCAACAAATGCAAAAAAAGAAAAGAAAAACATAAATCTTAGACACATCCTTTGCTGGCCAGAATGCAATCAAAATATTAACACCAAAGTGCCTTTTCAAAAAAAATCCAAATACAGAGACCAATGATTTAATCCTAGAGAATGGGTGTGTCAAAGTACACGTTGTCATGATAATAGCTAGTTTATCAAAGTAACAACCATAAGGTAGCATGTGCAAACTTGTAGAATGCAGTCAAGGCGACCCTTAGTTAGAATTTTACATTGCTAACATTTTCACCAATAAAATGAAAGAAAGAACAGACCAATGAATCAGGAGTGGAACTAAAAAATCAGTAATTAAAACTGAACAACAAAAAAGAATGACAGAAACAATAAGTAGATAGAGGAGCTATCTCTAAAACTAATGAGCTACTTGCTCCTCTAACTTTAAAATGAGAAGAAAACCAAACTTCCAGCATCAAAACATTGAAAAAAATTCACAAATGATAAAGTTATTCAAATTATTTTGCCCAATTATTTGTCAACAAATAATATTATTTAGCTTATTATAGTTCTTATATTTAATGTGTGATTCATATGAGATGTTACAATTATGATCATTTAAATGAAATATATGAATATCTACCAAAATGTAAAACATCTAGATGAATGGAATATCCAAGTTGAGAATTCAGGTAACTCAGTCTCAGAAAAAGAAATCGAACAATTCAGTGAAGTAACTCCCAAAGTGGAGGAAAGAACCAAGAAAAGAGAATCATTTACAAGTCAATTCTATCAAACAATTCATAGAACCTTTCACTCCAGTATTCAGGATGATCCTGATTCCCAAACGATGGAGAGACAAAGCAGAAAATAAAAGTAAGGATCACTGTCTCTAATGAAGGTCAATGTAAAATATTGTTTAAAAATTTAGAAAAGAGAATAGATCATCGCAATATATAGATTATACACTATGACCAGGTTAGCTTTATACCACAAATTCAGAGTCAGCTCAATATTAGTTAAGTTATAAACACGATAAACCATATCAATAACAAAAAGTTTAAAATCCCATTATCACGTTTTTCAGTGTGGTGTGGCTTTTAACAAAATACACAGTACGCCGTTCTGTTAAAAAAAAAAAAGAGCAAACCTTCAAAATCATAGGAATGAATAAACTATTCATTAATATAGCAAATAGCGACTGTTGAAACCCCAAGAGCTAGCGCTGTCTGTAACTGAGAATCCCTTTTCCAACAAGATGAGGAATAAAGTGATGATATCTGTTTCCACCAATGCTCTCAGATCTGGTTCTAGAAATGGTGACTATAGCCTTAAGGCAAGAAAAGTAAATTGAGGGAATAAGCCCAGGTAGAATGGAAACAAAGTAGCCACTTATTACAAATGGACATAGTGATACACTAATGGAACTCCCAAGAGACTCAGCTCAGTATTGATTGAAACAATCCCTTGCACAAGGTAGCAAGATACAAAATAAGTCTGTGGAATGCACTGCCCTTTCTAAATACTCCAAGCAAAATGTAGCAGGATGAAACCGGTTGAGATCCTTTCAAAATAACTACAAAATGCATGAAATTATTGGGTGTCCATCTACTAAGACATCCACAGGAATTATATGAGCACAACTAACCGAGAAGCAGGTGGGGGATGCAGCAGGTGGAGCATAGGGTCTAGACTCTAGAGTCAGGAAAACTTGAGTTCAAATCCAGCCTCAGACACTTCCTTGCTGTGTGACCCTGGGCAGTTCACTTAACAGTGTCCTTATCTGTAAAATAGAGATAATAACAGCACCTACCTTCCAGGGTTGTTATAAGAATTAAATGAAATAATATTTTTGAAGTGTTTTCAAACCCTCAAATGATACATAAATGCCAGCTATTAACTGTTAGCTAAAAACAAATGACAACTTTATAGAAATAAAGACAAGCTAAATAATTGGACAGAGATTAATTGTGCATATATGGGTCATGCCAATACAATAAAAATGATAATGCCACCTAAATTAATTTACTTACTCAATGCCATATCAATGAATCTACCAAAGGATTATTTTTTTTTTAATAAGGCTAGAAAAAATAGTAACAATTCATCTGGAGGAATAAAAGGTTAAGAATCTCAGGGGAGATAATGAAAAAGTGGAAGGAAGAGTTCCTAGCACTGCAGATTTTAAACTACCCTACAAAGCTGTAACGATCAAAACCCTTTGGTCCCAGTTGAAAAGTTGGTAAATGAGAAAGCAGTCTTGCAGAAAGTACATTTATACCAACAGATAACACTGTGTACCATCCTAAGTCCAAACGGATACATATCCTAGATAGAAAAAGATCACATCATAAATGCATTAGAGGAACAAGAAAAGAGATGGCTTTTATAATTATGGATAAAAGAAGAGTTCTTGACTAAACAAAAGAGAATCACTGGAGGTAAAAAAAAATCGATAGTTTTCATTACAGAAAATTGAAAAACTTTTGCACAAACAAAATCAGGGCACTAAAATTCTAAGGGAAGCACTTACCTGGGAAAAAAACAAACCTTTGAACAGTTTCTTTGATAAAGATCTGACATCCTGGATAGATATAGGGAATGGGTTCCAATATATAAAAAGAACAGGTCAGTGGTCAGAATTTATATGAATAAGCAAGGGAAGAAATCCAAGCTATCAATACAACCATACCTCACCCCTCAAAAATGTTCCAAAAGTCATTAATAATAATAATGTGCACATTAAAGCAACTCTAAGCTTTCACTTTCCACTGATCCAGCTATCAGAGATGACAAAAATAAAGGAAAATTACAAACACTGGAGAAGCTGAGGGAATCTAGGCACATTAATGCACTGTTAGAGGAGCAGTGAATTGTTCCAGTCCTTCCAGAACTATTCCCCAAGAAGTCACCAAACTATACATGTCCCAAAGGAGAGCCCACAATAGAACAGCATTATAAGAAACAAAGGGACAGATTCAGAGAAACTTGAGAAGACTTGTGTGAACTGATACAGACTGAAATGAAGAGAACCAAGAAAATATTTTATATAATAAAAGCAACATTTTGAAGAAAAACAACTGGGAAGGACTTCAGAACTGTAATTGATGGAAGACCGTGGCGCTGAAGGAGGGATGATGCAGCCTGCTACCGCAGGGTGGTGGACTGCAGGTGCCAGATGGAGCTGTCCCCAGACACGGCAAACCAGTGTTTGTGATGGCAGAAGTAAAAGGAAAGAGTCCCCAGAAATGCGCCGAAGCCAGTCCCGAGGGGACACCGGCAGCAGGACGACTTCAGCACCGCCGTGTTGATTTTATCGCGAGCTTTTCAAACATACAAGTAATTGCAGTCTGTTGATTCCCACACCATCATCCTCTCCTGTTCTGTGTGCTCGTGTCTGCTTGTGTTTGTCACATTCAGGATAATTAAAAATTAGCTTTCATGCTAGTACCGGCCTGCAGCTCAGACAGCTCGGTACCGAGGCTCTCAGATGGGCCCAGATCAAAGTCCCCAGCGCTGTGTGCTGGGGTGTTGCTCACCAGGCCACCTGCGCATGAGTGGCTGCTGCTGCCTGTCTGCAGTGGATGTCACTGACCCCTGTTTGCTGAGCAGCCGCTGGTGGGGTTCTGGGGCCCAAGTCTCTCTGCTGCTCCGCAGAGCGGGCAGCCAAGGGTATCAGTGCACCAAAAGCCAGCATTAGCACCTTCCCTCTGGCTAGAGGAGGCAGCCCTCCCAAGTCAGAGAATCTGCAGATTGTCCTCAGCACTTCCTGGGTGAGAAAAAGTATGAAAAATCAAAAACTCCAGAACTTTGGGGCCATTCCTTTCATGAAGAAGAGTCAGATCCAAAGAGACTCCTGGAGCTTTGTGTGGATGTGGATCAAGACTCAGGCTGTGGTATCCCTAAACATTCAGGCCATAAGAGGATCCAGTTTGAAGAATAGAAGACTTGGGGATGGGAAGAGAGGAAGAGAGCTCTCACCTTGTGGAGGAGGGGTCAGACTCAGAGCCAGGAGCTGTGGGCAGGAGGTACCACTCTGATTCTGTCCTCACCCCCAGAAACTCAGATGGATCCTTGAGGCCCTCCTGCCTCCCTCCCAGGACTGTGAAAGCATTTAACCACAAAGACCTGGCTCTCTGCTCGTCACCCATATGGATAAGGAAGGGGCAGAAGCCTAGTATGAAGAGCCCAAGGGCCCAAGTGGGACCCTCCCACTTGTAAACTGAAGGTGCTGCACCAAGTGGTCTTGAGGGTCCCCAGAACCTGGGGTCCTCCTTCGCGGAACTCACACTCGCCTCTATGGTGTACCTGCCGATGGTCAGTGGAGACAGCCAGCCATGGTCTCCTCTCCTCCCTCTCTCAAGGGAGTGACCACTGGGAGCCCTGGTAAGTGGTACTGAGTTCCCCCCCCCCCCAGTCTGGCCGTGTGCAGGCACTAGACTCAGGCCTCCAAGGAGTGATGGCCAAAAGTCTCATGCACCTGGATGAAATGACTTCATTGGCAACCCAGGGATGGCAGCCTTCTCTTTGTGGCCCAAGCCGGGAGCATCATCAGGATTTCATCTTTCCCAATTTAAGTATCAGAGAAATGTGAAAGAAGTTGATTGCTTCCCCCCCCCCCCAGTAAATAAACTTAGTCTTGATTAAGCTTAATTTGATGACATTCTCTCCTGGTATCACTGGATGTGGTGGCATCTTGCCCATGTGAAGTGGGCCAGGCCCAGGACCCTGTGACAAGGCTCTCAACACAGCAAGCGGAGGACAGGAGAGGGCTGAGGGGTAGGGGGGTAGGACCAGGGTCTCCTCTCAGAAGTCTGTGGAGGAAGCCGGATCAGCATGAGCCGTGGTCTCCTGGAAGGAAATGTCTGCAGGCAGGTCGGTGAGCATTCTGGCTTTCAGAGGACCCATTGGAAGAGTCCACACTTGGCCCAGAGGGAGATGAGGAAGAGCACAAGCTGTCATCCTCTCAAATAGAACGGAGCTGTGGGCCTCGGGGGTGCTGGCAAGGTTCCTTTGGGGCTGCCCCAGATGCTGGTCATCTGACGGCCCGTCCTCTGGAGTGGGGCTCTCCCGTTGGCTGTCTCCAGGGCCATGCTCAGAGCCCAGTCTGGCATTCCAGAAGCAGTCTTGGAGACCCCGGGGGATGCCTGGAGGATGATGCAGACCGACTCTGTGACTCTCTCTGCTTCCTTGGTTTCTTGGCTTTGCCTTTCTCCATCCTGTTGGGAAGCACACCCCGATGCAGGTCCTCATGACCACTGTTAGTGTATGCAGCATTCTGCACCCATGATCTCCCCACAGCACCTTGGCCAATAGGTCAGCAAGTATGCCAGAAACTGCTCACTGAGCCTCCCCACCACCCTATCAGGGTGGGAGATGGAGAAATTGGGGGCAGCCCCTTGCCCCCAAGCTTGCAAAAGTGGGCGGGCCTTGGGGAGCCTCCTCCTCAGGGCAGGTGGCTCAGGTAGAGGCTTTTCCCACAAATCATTAACATGGGCAGGTAGCTGCTAATTGCACATTTCAGGAATGATTTATGAGGTGGTGGAAGGGGTCTCCTCTCGCTGGGAACCACCACCATCCTCCTCGTGGTATTAGCACAGCTGTGTGATGGGACATGATTAATGAACATGGGCAAAGACGGAGGGAGCCAGTGGGAAGGGGGGTTGAGGGTTGGCTTCAGGGTCTCTGCCTTCTGGCCCCCACCCTGTCACCACCCACATGTACCTGCAGAACATCTCCACTTGGCAAAGCTCTTTGCACTGGGTCTTGGTGAGTGTCAGGTTCACTGATTTTTGTCTGTTTAAACAGCATTCAGATCAGTGAAAGCTAAGCTGATTCCAGAACTCTTCCCCATTTAAAGCTTGGCACTGTTGGGGAGGTTTTTCAAAGCTTCCCTGTGTCTGAGTGTATGCATGAACAGCCCACTCATGGGCTCCAGGTAGCTCCTGGATGCCCCCTCGGGGCCACTCAGTCCACACCAGTGTTTCTTGGGGTCTCACTCGACTGGAAGGTCAGAGCAGCCCTGTGTGTTTCCGGAGGGGAAGAGGGTCCCTCCAGGACAGGTGTCAGAGCCAGCCCCAGCATACTTAGGTATTGTGCGTGGTAAGGGGAAGACCACTAGAGGGTCCTGAGTGGTGACCATCCCAGGCAGCGATGTCCAGGTTGGGAGGCTGACCCTCTACCCTGTCCCTTGGCCTGAGCTAGGCTGGCTACCAAGGTACCTCCCCTCCCACACGTCCCAAAAAGTCCCAGAGAGGCAAAGCTGACATGCCTTCCTTGCCTCAGTCTCCAACCAGCCCCTCTCCAGTCATGGCTCACTCTGGCCTCTCTTCCTTTTTTTGTAGCTCTTGGAATTTGACAAAGAGCTGTCTGTCTTTAAAGACAAGTTGTATGAGCTGGACATCTCATTCCCTCCCAGGTAAGTGAGTGTCTTGGGCTTTTTTCGTCCTGGCTTCCATGCTGCAGAGGCCACTGTGGGGAGCAGCCCAGCCCCTACGCAGGTGCCAGGAGGTAGCCCATCCCATTCTGGGGCATCCTTTTCTGAGGCATGGGAGAGAAGGGCTGTAGGGACCTGAGGATGCTCTCCTGGGAGGAGAGAAAGTGACCTCTGCCCAGCTTAACCAAGAGCCCAGAAACTTTAAAAATGCTTCGGTTGTCATGCTTCAGAGAGTCCCTTTTCTTTGTGACCCTGGGCATTTTATGCATTAAAAATGCAGTTCTGAGAAGGGGTCCTTAAGCTTCCCAGAATGCCCAAGGGATCCCTGATGCCCCCCCAAAAAACATTAAGGACCCCTGCCCTGGAGCTGGGGAGCTGCAGAAGGGAGATGCAGAGGGTTTCCACCTAGGACAGGATGAAGATATTCTGGTCTATGCACACACACTGCACATACACATGCATGTATACACAATGCACACACATTCACACACACACATGTGCACACCACACAATGCACACGCAAACACACATTCACCTCACACACACGCACCATAAAATGCAACACATGCATACATGCATGCCACACAATGCACATGCATACACACATGCATACCACACAGTGCACATGCATACACACATGCATACAACACAATACACACATGTACACATTCACCACATCCATGCACACACCACGCAGTGCACACACCGTACACAATGCACACGTATACACACATGTACACACCACACATTGCACACATATACACACATGCATACCACACAATGCACATGCATGCGCACGCACCACACAATGCCCACTCATGCACATGCATACACACGTATGCACACATGCATACCACATAATGCATACACATGCACAATTCACCACACACATGCACACACCACATATATACCTGCACACACCACACAGTGCACATACACTACATAATGCACATGCATACACACATGTACACACCACACATTGCACACACATACACACATGCATACCACACAATGCACATGCATACACACATACCACACAATGCACACTCACGCACACACGCATACCACACAGTACACATGCACGCACATACACCACACAATGCACACACATATGCACATATGCATGCCACATGATGCATACACATGCATGCCATACAATGCACACACATGCATACATTACTGCACACATGCGCACACACCACAGATATACCCCTGCACACATGCACACACCACAAAGTGCACACACATACACACACATACACACACACAAAAGACATTGCACACACACGAAAGACATTGCACACACGTATACGCACATACACATACCACACAATGCACACGCATGCACACACACACCCATGGTGCAGCAGAGAAAGGAAAGGAAAGACTGGGACCTCAGCTGCCTTGGGGCTTCCAGGAACCCTCGTGAATGGTGACTTTGGAGGCCGGGTTCTAGTTAGATCATTTTCAAGTAAAGAGAGGTAGCGCCATCTAAGAACATGATCTAGGGGCTCCCTCTTCCTAGAGGAAAGTGTGACTTGTCCAGGGTCACAGAGGTTTTATGCCCATGTGCTCTGACTCCAAAACCAGCAGTAGGGTAAACTGAGTCATGAGTCACTCATCTGAAGGAGCTGGGGAAGTATCAACTTAGGGGCAGGCGAGTAAACCAGAGTTTTGGAGGAAGGGATCAGGTTGGAGAAGGGCCTGGAGAAGAGATGCCTCGGGAGAAGCACGAAGAGTCACATGTTGGAATGGCGCCTCTGTGTTCCAGGGCTGGGGGGCCTGTGCTGTGGCAGAGGCCTGGGAGGGAGTGAAAGTGGGATGGAATTCCAGGAGGCCTTTGACCAGTGGGGGCATTGTTGATCCCAGTGCTTTAGGAAGGGGATGGGAAGGGAATACGCGTTTACTAAGCGTCTGCCCTGTTCTAGGCACATCACAAATATCATCTTATTGATCCCCTCAAAAGTCCCGGGAAGGGCTATAAGCTCATTTGATGCTTGAGAGAACTGCGGCAGATAGTGGTTAAGAAGCTTGCCGGGGTCCTGCAGCACAGAAATGTCTGAGGCCAGCGCTCTGGCCACTCTGCTACCCAGCCAGCTGTATTTGGGGGCCTCTGCTCTGGGGCAGATAAGACCCGGAGGTGAGGGGAGGCGACTGCCAAGCAGAAATATAGTGCCTGCGGAGTAGGTGTCATGGATGGCTCTCTTCCCAGTCTCTGGGCCTTCTCCATCAGCACCACTCTGGTTAAGCCTGTAACAGAACCCACAGGGTTTGGGGAGAGGGGCCCTGGACCCTGCCTTGCTCTCCAGCCCAGCCTGTGCCCCCTCCTGCGGTGCTCAGAGCTTAGTGGCAGAGCTGGGCTGCTGGGCTCCCCCACCCCATCACTCTGTCCATCCTTTTCCCCTCCCTCGGCCCCTTGGGTCTTCTCCAGGGAGTCATGGCCAGAGCATTTCACAGCCTTAAAACAGTCTACTTTTAATTACCATTCCTGCCCAGGGAAAGGTCTCACTGACTCTGTATTCCAGAGCCCAAGGGCCCTGAGATGATGCCCAAAGCATAGTTAGAAAGAGGTGAGGTGAGCACTGGCCCTTTGGCTTCCCACCACCCGCCATGGGGATTTTGGTTCCTCCTCCTTTTTAAGGCTGGAGACCCCTCAGCATCCTATAACTCTGGCCACGGGGCTCACAGGTAGGCCCCAGACTTCCTGTTCCCTTCCAGCAGTTGTATCATCTGATATTTTTAAAGCCTGGAAAGTGGAAATGTCCTGAAGCCAGTTGGGCCAGGCTGCATGCCCCACAGGTTGTCAGAGAGCATATTCGGTAGGCCTGACAGATAAGTGGGGGACCACTGGGGAGGGATGGTATATACACTGTCAGATGCACTCCTCTCTCTCTCCCTCCTCTCCCTGTCTCCCCCCTTTTCTGTGTCTCTCTCTCCTCTCTCTGTCTCTCCCCCCTCTCTCTGTCTCTCCCTTCTCTCTCTGTCTCCCTCCTTCTCTTTCTCTTCCTCCTCTCTCCCTCCTTCTCTGTCTCTCCCTCCCCTCTCTCTCCCTCTTACTCTCTCCCTTCTCTGTCTCCCTCCTCCTCTCTGTCTCCCTCCTCTCTCTCTGACTCCCTCCTTCTGTCTCTCCCTCTTACTCTCTCCCTTCTCTCTCTGTCTCCCTCCTCCTCTCTGTCTCCCTCCTCTCTCTCTGACTCCCTCCTTCTGTCTCTCCCTCCTCCTTTCTCTCTCTCTCTCTCTCTCTCTCTCTCTCTCTCCCTCTCTCTCTGTCTCTCTCTGTCTCTCTCTCTCCCCCTTTTCTCTTTCTCTCTCTTCTCTCCATGAGAATCCTGTGGCTAGGCATTACCTCCAAGAAAGGCCCCGAGCCAGCAAAGCATCACCCTGGTGCTGGGTGCCCAAACAATGCCCGTTCTCAGGGCACAGGCCAGGCACAGAATGGGCAGAGCTAGAGAGGGTTTCCACTGTTCAGACCCTGTGGGCTGACCGCGAAGGAGGCCTCACAGAGCTGCTCAGACCTGTTCCTAAATCAGCTCTTACTCCATCCTTTCCCTGGGGGCTGGGGGGAGGGAGCACTTGATGCTCTCTTAGCTGATGCCACAGGAGGCGGGCAGAGCCAGCCTTGCCCAGGAGCTCTGTTCTGGCCAGGCAAGGAGAAGATGGCACATGTCCTAGGGATCTGGTCAGTGTTCACTGGTGGGAGGGCTGGCCCAGCCAGCGCAGCAGTCAGTTGGCCTGCACCTTTCCAAAACTCACTTTGTGATCTTTAAAGCGCACAGGCCTGATTTCTCAGGCCCAGCTTTGTTTTGATCTTATTGTTAACCCTGTATGCACCTTGGCTTGTGGCCGCCTGGACCTTGCAGTGCATTGGGGAGGAAAGGGCAGAGCATGGAAGATCTAGAGTACAGGCAGGGCATCAGACCCTGCTTCTTAATGCATCCATCCTCTGGGGTGAAGGATGCTCAGGGGGTCAGGCAGCAGCCCAGTCTGACAGCATGGCCAGAATGGGTAGGACAGCCCCTGAGCCCCAGGAATGCTGGTGCCAGGGAGAGTGGGCAGGGGGAGGAAGAGCTGTCTGGCTCCCCCAGGCCCAGAATCCTCCAGCACAGGCACCAGAAGTCAAGGCATGGGGGAAACGTAGTCAGTCAGGGCCCAGGAGTTAGCCTTGCAGAGGGGTGGGAGATAGGAGCAATGTGGTCAGTCAGGGCCTGGGCCAGGCCTTAGAGTTGGGGGCAGAAGGGGAGATGTTGGTCAAGGCCCGGGCCAGGCCCCGGGGTCAGCCTTTCCCAGGGGCACTATGTAATTGGCAGAAGATGAGATAAGGCCCACGATGGTAACTGGGCCAGACATGTTCTCACATGGGATGCTGGCTTTTAGGATTTCTGAGAATTTAGCATTTCGGAAGAAGATTGCATCTCCTGTACTATCACCAAGCCACCCCTGCTTTTAGGGCCTAACCTCTGAGCCCCCGGGAACCCTGCACCGCCCTTGGTGCCTCTTGGTGACCTGCCTTGGAGACTGGTGGGATTTAGCCTAGAAAAGGCTGAGTGGACAGGCAGAAGAAGCCCCTGCCAGGAGCTGCTGTGGCCTTCTTTTTCCTCTTCCTCTCCCTCCCCTCTTCCTCCCCCTCTTCCTCCTCCTCGTACTAGAAAATGACCCTCCTAAGAGTCAGCCCCCAGATGATGCCTTCCTGGGCCCCTGCCCCAGGCCTCTTTCTCATGAAGGCCAGGCCGTGCCTGGTAACAGGTGCCCCATCCCTCCTGTCCCCAGCACAGTCAGAGGACTCTCTCTGGGTCTGGCTGCAGTGACCCAAGGACTGTCCTTTGTATGAGGTCATCTAACCTGGATGCCAGGGTCCCCAGGGGATGCCAGCAGTTCCTCGTCAGTAGCAGCCCTAAGTCAGTGTGTGTTGGGGAGATCTCCAGGCATAGTAGTGACAGCCAAGCTGCCTGTGAGATGGCTGCCCCATCAATGGCCCTTTCCCTACATGTCCCTCTCTGGGTGTGTCTATCTGAGGCCCCTGTGGTGGGCGCCATGCATCCCCTCCTACCCCTTCAGGGCTGGCAACTTTCCAGTTGGGTTATTTCTGCAGGTCACTTGGCCCCTTTGTTTTGCTTTTCAAAGCATTGAGTCGTTGCTCAGGACACTGGGAACCCTAGAGCTGAGCTCGGGGCCAAAACTGAAGCCGTTTTTCCTGGCCTACTTGTGATGGATGGACACAGTGATGCAGCAGCCAGCCTGCCCCTGTCTCGGGTTCTCCAGGTGACACTGTCCTTAATTATGCCATTCGGAGCAGGCAGTGGAGGCTGGGAGGGAGGAGCACCCTCATTTCCCAGGCATCCCTGTGGGAACCATTCTGAATAGGTGGCCCTGAAAATTGCCGGTGACCTCTATCACTAGGCCAGGTCACTGCCCTGGTCCAGGGCTGGCAGTGGGGGGCTGCTCTTCCTTCTCCCTCTTCCTGAAGCTGCCAGCTGAGCTTGGGACACCAGAAATCTCCGGCTGCTTTGCCCTCTCTCTTCTGCCTTTTCCAAACTGCGCTAGGCCGTGGCCATCCAGACGAGACTTCCGAGTCCCAGGACAGACGAGCTTTTTGTGTTTCCCTTACCTTGCACGAGGCCATGGCAGCCCTGCCCCTCAGAAGCAAATGCAGCTCAGAATTCTAAAGACAAGCTTTGTCTGGGCAGCCAAGGCAGCGGCCCTGACCGCAAGCAAACATGGGCTTTGGGTGAGAGCACCTGAGGGACTGGGCGGCGGCCATAATCGGGAAAAGGACCAGGGGCCTTGTGGGGAGCCCAGCTACAGGTGGACGATTGTTCATTTTATCAGAGTTCTCCATTAATGATGGCGATTACTCTGGTGGCGGCTGCCACCCAGCAAGATAGGTGCAAAGGGTTCATGGGCACACACCCACCTCCTGGGTTTGCTTTCAGATAAGTCTCCCATATTAATCACTCTCTTAAAGGGACTCTGGGCGTTTATCAGCCCCAGGCTGGCAGGCAGCTTCCTGCCGGACATATTTTCCGGTCTCTGGCATCTCTCTGTCCTGGGTCACGCCCCTCCCTCCCCTCCGCCTGGAGCGGCCTTCTTTCTGCCAGTCTGGCCCGTCTGCTCGGTAGCCTGTGCAGAATAACAAACTCCTTGGTCTCTGCTCAGCCTAGGCCTGTGACCTTTCTGTTCCCACCAACGTCTTTCTCTTGATGGCCTTTGGAATGACGCAGACTCTCGCTTCCATCCTCATTCCGAGTCCCACCACGGCTCAGAAGCCAAGGTCAGCCGCCCTGGCTGCCGTTTCATCCTCCCAAGGCTGGGCAAGGAATAATAATCTCGCCTTTGGTGCTTCCGTCCAGGGAGGCTGCCAGGACTTCATGCCCCCTTACCTCCCCTGCCTCTCTGGCAGGGTCGAGGAAAGTCATGCCCTTGTCCCTCCCTCTGGCCACCCCCAGGCTTCGGGAGCCCCTACTTGTAACTGCATGGCTCCCTGTTACCTGCTCAGGGAGTACCTCCCTGGCAGGTGCCTGAGACTCCCCTGTGGCCCCGAGTTTGCTAGAGCTGGTGAGGGGAGAGGAGACCAAGGAACCAGGCAGTCTGCCACACAGCCAGTAGAGAAGATTGTCAAATCGGAGCCCGCCTTTTAGGGCTGGGGAAACTGAGGCCCAGGAAGACAGCCAAGATCCAGATTCCTGTGTGCTGCTTTCAGCTAGTGAATGGTGCCCACCGATAGTGGCTGACTTGTCCCCTGAGCCGTGGCTACTCCTGCCTCACCACCCTTGCCCATGCAGATCCCCCTCCCCAGGGTGCCCCCAGCGGCACCACTTGGCTCTGAGTGCCCAGCTCCAGCACCACCTTGTCCATGGGACCTCCCTGCTCACCTTGGCTCACAGTTCTGCTTGGTTCTTCTTCTTGCTGTCCCCCGGAAACATGGACAGAGGCCAGGGACTGGCCATGCTTGGCCGGCTTCCTTTCCTGGCAGGCCTCAGCAAAGGGCCTCATGCCAAAGAGACCCTGGACAGAGGGTGGAATGAAGCAGCTCCCTGATCTCCATCTGCATCCCTGTGCAAACCAGGTGGCATGGTCTGAGTCAGGCACAGGCTCCCAAACCGGACCGGAGCACCCCTTCTGAGGGAGACCTGGAAGGTGCTGGGATGCTCTGGGGAAGTTGTTCCCCCCCCCCACCTCCTCGGGGCCAGGCTGCCCTGACGAGGGCTCCTTGGCCTCCTCCAGCCTGGGGCCCTTCTCTCCTCTCCAGACGTTGAAAGCGAGTGTCTCTGGGAGGGGGCGTCTGCTCTGGCTCCTCCCCTTGGGCCGAGGAGTCGCTGGCCGTTGGCCTCGCCCAGGCTTCTGCCCAGAGGAATGGCGCCGTCACTGTCTCTTCCTCCCCCCATGCTGTGCCATGTCCTGTGGAGGCGGGCAGGGTCCGTGGCAATCGGTCCCAGGCCTGGTGAATCTCGGAGGATGTGCACTCACCCATCCCTGTGCAGCTGATGGGGCTGCCCGGCCGGACTTTCCTGAGCAGGACACACACTCCTTCTCCAGGGGCCAGCCGAGGGAACAGAAGCCTAGCGGTGGGAAATACCCAGGGAAGGAGGTGGCCAGAAAGTGAAGAAGACAGAGAAGGGACGTCTGCAGAGCCTTCCGGTGTCTCCGCCACCCTGACTGGGAGGAGAGGCACAGCCAGAAGTGTCAGGACCGCAGTGGGCATTGAGGCCTGCCCTCTTGTGTAGGACATCCCCCAGGTCATGCTGGGTGAGAATGGAGCCCATGTGTCTTCACTTCAAAATCGTTTCTCATTTCCATTGGCCTGTGCTGTCTCCGGGGAAGTAACTTAGTCAAGAACTCACAGAAGAGTTAGTGACAAGGCCAGAGTAAGACTCGGGTCTTATGAAGCTATCTGTGATATGTCCCCCTGCCCACTGTGTGCTCCCCTACCCACTGTGTGCCCCCCCTGCCCACTGTGCGCCCTGCTGCCCACTGTGTGCCTCACTGCCCACTGTGTGCCCCCCTACCCACTATGTGCCTCGCTGCCCACTGTGTGCCCCCCTGCCCACTGAGCATTCCCCTGCCCACTGCGTCCCACTGCTCACTGTGCGCCCCCCTACCCACTGTGTCCCCCTGCCCACTGTGTGCCCTGCTGCCCACTATGTGCTCTTGCCCACTGTGCACCCGCTGCCCACTGTGCACTCCGCTGCCCACTGTGCACCCCCCTACCCACTGTGTGCTCTCCTGCCCACTGTGTGCCCCCCTATCCACTGTGCGTTCCCCTACCCACTGTGTGCTCCACTGCCCACTGTGCTCCCTTGCCCACTGTGTGCCCCCCTGCCCACTGTATGCCCCACTGCCCACTGTGCTCCCTTGCCCACTGTGTACCCCCCTGCCCACTCTCCTCTTCTCTCCCCACCATGCACCCCACTCCGCCAGTTTCAACTCCAAGATGACAGTTTTTCCTCCTTTATGCTCCTCCTGGGGTCTAAACAGTGGTGCTTTTGCCCCAACAAGCTGGTATTGGGCCTGTGGCGAGCACAGCCACTCCTAGCCCAGCCCTCCCTGGCAGATGGATGGCCGCAGGGGTCAGAGGTGGGGCTGGCAATGTTCTCAGAGGCCTGAAGATGGACCCTGCAGGCAGAGGGGCACTGATGCTGGGCTCCTCTGCTCAGCCCACACGGGCAATGTAAAATGATCAGACTGCACCCCTCTGTAGGAGGTGGGATCTTAGATTGCGTGAAGGGGCTTGTAGCCTCTAGGAATAAGGAGGCCCTGCTCCTCTGCCCTCCACCCTGGTCATCCCTCCTCTGGGGACCATGACTTGTTCTGAGTGCCTCAGGACAGGAAGACCATCCAGAGGAGGGGGACAAGGCTGGGGAGGAAGGGTGAGCCTAGATAAGAGAAGCCTTGTGGTGTGGAGTAAAGGGGCCAGACTTGCTTGGCTTGGACCCTGTGGGCAGACCCAGGAGCGACAGGGAAGCAGAAGCTCATGGAGGGTGGGGATCAACAGAAGCTTCCTGACAATGAGAGCCATCCCCAAGAACCGGTGGTGGACGTCTCCAAGGGGGGCACATGCCAGACTAGGAAGTTCCTTTTCAGGGGTGGGCTGGACACAACCCTCCCTTCCAACTCAGAACTTGGCCTAACTCACCTTCCAAGCCCCAGACTAGCCCAAAGGCACTGGCTTCCCATCAGCCCAGGATCCTGGAACAGGGCAAGGATTGATTTCAAAGGGTTGTCAACCTTGCCCAGACTCAGCCTAGGTCAGAAGGCCTCTCTGAGTGGACTGCCCAGAAACTCCCCATTCTTAGCAATTGTGACTGATCTCCATTGAAAGTGGGCCCTTGGGGCAGCTAGGTATTGCAGTGAATAGAGTACCCTACTGGCCCTGGAGTCAGGAGGACCTGAGTTCAGATCCGACCTCAGACACTTAACACTTACTAGCCATGTGACCTTGGGCAGGTCACCTAACCCCAGTGTCCCTGCCTTCCCCCTCCAAAAGGCTAAAAAAAAGAAAGTGGGCCCTGAACGCCACCTCCAAAATCTCCACGTTGTTGGGGACCAGCATGCGGGAGCAGGGACGGCCAAGACATGTGGAGAAGAGGCTTTACAGTGGGTGCTCCGGTGGGACCCAAGCACCAAGCAGAGGCTGCCTTTAGCCCAGACATCAGAATGGGGCGGGGTCCTTTTGAAAACAGCCCTGGAGGATTCCCAGGAATGTTCAAGGTCCTGACCTCAGGATGGGCTGCCTGAGATGCCTCAGAGTGAGATCCCTGACACTAAGCATTTGGGGAAAGTTGAGGGAGGGTTGTCTTAGGCGTTAAGGCCGTCAGGGTGGAAGGGGGCAGGATACAAGACAGCTAGAAGAGCTGTGTTCGAGTCCCGTGACTAGGCGGGAGGCTGAGTGGGGCTCACTGCCAGCTTCGACTTCCAGAGGAGCCTGGGCTTCTCCGGATCCGCGTCCGGCTCCTCCTGGCCCTGGGGCTCGGCTGGCACCTTGGGGAGCCTGGGCCCCCAGCCACACCTGCCTCTGATGGCAGGCTGGAGCTGTGGAGAGGAGCACCTGGGAGCCGGCACAAGCCCGGCTCGCACACGCTCCAAATTAAGCCGTACTTGCTCGCGGCAGTGGAGCGGCAAATTGAGTTCTCATGGCGTGTGTTGAGAAGGAGGGGGGCTGCGCCTGATGAGCTGTGAAGGCCAGGTGTGTTTGTGGGCAGGGCCACTTCTCGGTGGGCAGCACCAAGTCTCCGATGCTGCCCAGGAGAAGCCCTCTCAGCAGCCCCCCAGGAGTCCCTGAGGTGGGGCCGCAGATGCCGTGAACCCGTGCCAAGAATGGGCAGCCCCTGCCTGGGAGCACCCCTCCAGGCTTCCGTCTTCTCCTCTGTTAAATGGAGTAAGGACTGGAGCAAGGCGGGGTCCGACTGTAGTCCTTACCAGATCTCTCACAGCTCTGCCCAGACTGTGTTCTCCGGATGTTTTGTTCGTCCCTCCCCTGGCAGCCGCCTTTCACCGTCTCCTCCCCCACCCACCAATTCATGTGGTGTCCCCCTTTAGACGGGGAGCTCTGTGAGGCCTCTCCTTGTATCCCCAGTGTCTGCACGTAGTAGGTGTTTCATTGATGTTTCTGGCTGGCCCTGTGCTTCACTGTGCATGGAGGGATGTTCTGCCTGTATCTCTCAGGCACCCAGAGCCCTTTGTAGAGGCCACAGAGTCAGATCCTGCCAAGAGCATTAGACGAACCTGGGCAGGTTTTGTCTGCCCCTGGATGCAGCCACAAGGAATCCAAGGTAGTCCTTCCTGCAACCAGGTTTCCTTCCTCCTTCAAGGAGCTACCTTCCCCTGCACACCTCACAGCGAGTGTGGTCCTTCCTGGGGTGTACAGAGATGGCCCCTCGAACAGGGTTCTCTGCTTGTCAGTCATCTAGCATTGCTGAGCACCTACTATGCTCAGCCACCCTGCTCTGGACAAAGAAGGGGAAGAGCCCCTGTCCTCAGGGAGCTCATAGTCAGCCAGGGGAGTCAGGCTTTCCACATACAACTTAATACAAATCCAGTCAGAGACAACACACAGTAATTTGGTGAGGAGTCGCCACTGGCAGCTGGCAGGGTGAGGGGAAAATCAGAGGAGGCTTCATAGAAGAAGTGGCCCTAGTGGTTTTGATGGAAATGGGATTCTACAAGATAGAACTGAGGGAGGACAGCTCTCCAGGCAGGGGGCGTAGCAAGGCAAAAGCAACGCAGGAGTTTCGCCTTGGAGGAGCACCCAGGAGGCTGCTGTGGGGGGACCAGAGTGTGTCTAAAGGATAGGATAGGAATGTGGAATGGAAGCCTGGAGAGGCAGGGAGGGATCTGGCCATGAAGGGCGTTAGGTGGCCAGAACTGGGGTGTGTATTTTCTCCTAGAGACAGTAGGGAGGCATTGGACTTTTAGGAAGATCATGTTGGTGGTTTTGTGGAAAACAGATTGGCGAGAAAGGGGATTGGAGATGGGGGGCCCACCCAGAAGCTGTGATGGGAGGTCTGGATGAGAGGCCAGGAGGGCCTGAGCTTGGGCAGAAGTGAATGAGTGAGGGAGTCAACAAGAGTGTTGGTTAAGTGCTTACTGGGGCCAAGCACTGGCCTCATTCCTGGGGAAACATTAAAGAAAGACAGTCCTTGCTCCCTGCAATTCACATTGGGGGTGGGAGGAAGTCAGTGCCTACAGGAGGATAGAAGGGCAACCCCACCCCACCCCTGCCCAAAGGTGCAAGAAAACCCCCACTGATGTGGCCTTCATTTATATGGATGAAATGGTAGGGCTGCCTAATGGACATGGGGTGAAGGGATGGAGGCGAGATATGGGAGAGGCAGCCAGGAGAGGGACTGAGGCAGGAGCCAGTGGCCTGAGAGTCATCAATGTAGATGGTGATTGAAGCCAAGGGAGCCCCTGAGGTCACAAAGGAATGGAATATAAAGAGAGCTGAGAAGAGGGGCTGAGCCAGAGTCTTGTGGGAACAGCCACAACTAGGGGCAGCAGATGGATAACGAGCCTGCAAAGAAAATGGAGGAGCAGCCAAAAAGGTAGAAGAACCAGGAAGGGCAGGGTCCCAGAATCCCCAAGAAGAGTGTACTTGAGAGGGGGTAGTGAGCAGCTGCAAGGTCAAGTAGGGAGGGAGCAGGATGAAGGGATGGATGGATAGATGGAGGGTGGATGGATGGATGAATGGAAAAATGGAGAGATGTGTGGATGGATGGATGGAATAATGGAGGGGGTGGGTGGATGGATGGATGGACGGAAGAATGGAGAGATGGGTGGGTGGATAGAAGAATGGAGGAATGGATGAATGGATGGATGGAAGAATGGAGGGATGGGTGGATGGATGGATGGAGTGAGGGATGGATGGATGGATGGAAGAATGGAGGGATGGGTGGGTGGATAGAAGAATGGATGAATGGAGGGAGGGAGATGGATGGATGGAGGGATGGATGGATGGATAGATGGATGGGTGGATGGATGGATGGATGGATGGAATAATGGAGAGATGGGTGGGTGGATAGAAGAATGGATGAATGGAGGGAGGGAGATGGATGGATGGATGGATGGATGGAGGGATGGATGGATGGATAGGTGGATGGGTGGATGGATGGATGGATGGATGGATGGATGGATGGAAGAATGGAGGGATGGGTGGATGGATCGATGGGTGGATGGATGGAAGGAGGGATGGATGGATGGATGCATTCATAAGTGAATCGACCATTTTTTAAGCACTCACCATCTGCCAGGCCCTGCACAAGCACTAAGAGTATCAATATGAACAAAAATGAGTCCCTGCCCTCGAGGAGCTTTCTTTCTAAGGGGACAAGACAGTGCATAAGAGAGAGCTCAGAAATTCGAGACCAGGGCCAGGCTTGAACTGCCCCCTTCACAGGCCCAGAGTCCTGTAGCTGTGGACCCAGCAGGCAGGGCCAGTGCTCTGTGGTTGTCCTGGAGCAGCCCCTGGTCAGTATCTGCTCAGTCCTTTCCCCTCCCCCCATGCCGCTCAATTTTCTTGCACAGGTGGGGGTGGGGGGCTTGGGCTGCATTTCTTAGGGCCTTTGCTCACTGAGGGCAGGGATGGTACTTTACCTGGCCATTCCCAGAGCCCAGCATACAGCAGGTGCATAATAAAAGTGCCAGATCTTACTGTTACAGCTCAAGCTTAGGCTGGGCAAAAAGGAGAGACCAGATGTGCCGAGTACAGGGTGGGCGGGAGTGACTCTTGACAATGTGAGATGAGATGGGGAAGCTGTAGGGCTGACACCCCAGGGGGAGAGGGGGACCAGAGGTGACTCAGGGACCGACGATACCCCCCCCCCCCGACTTCAAAGTGAGTTGGGCTGGGGGTGGGGCCTCCTGGTGGTGACTGTCCACTCTTTGGTCCATTTCAGTTACCCATACAGTGAGGACTCAAGCCAAGGAAAGCAGTACATGAACACCAGGTGTCCGGCGTGGTGTGACCGGATCCTCATGTCCCCATCAGCCAAGGAGCTTATCCTGAGAGTGAGTACAGTTGCCCCCTCCCTGGCAGCGGGGCCCACAGGGTGGACGAGAGTGAACACACACACACACACACACACACACACACACACACACACACACACACACCTGCACATAGACACTCTCACCTGTACCCAGACACACCACATACACAACGGGCACACATGGGCATGCACCCCCCAGTCTCTGTGGTTGGCTCAGCCCCCTCCCTCAGTGGGAGCTCTGGAGTACAGGCCAGGGTCTCACCTGAGCTCAGAGTTCCACCCCTGCCTGGCCTGGTTAGCTCAGGGATCCAGTGGAGTGGAGAGTTTCTGAATGGGCCCTAGAGACTGCCCTGGGAAGCCCCTGTAGGGACTGCAGGCCCACCCCCGCCCAGGCCTGAGGGTGAGGCCATCTGGTGCCCCTCCTCAAGGCAGGCCCTGGTTTTACTCTGGATCTCTTCCTCTCTGGTCTCAAATGAGAAGCCCATGAATGCTATGAAGCTCCGCCCCAAACCTGAAGCAGGGTTTTGGGGGCAGAAGCCTGGAGCTGGCCTGCCTTTGAGGCCTGGGGGGCCCTGGGGCACAGTAGGGGAAGAGGCAAATCCTGTCCCTGCCTCTGACTACCCATGTGACCTTGGGCAAGTCACTGCTTCAATCTGTGCCTCAGTCTCCCTATCTGTCATGCCCTGATGATCCAAGAGGGTGGCAGCAGACTAAGGAAGGGTGCAGTGTGCCTTTGAGCCTCAGCTGTTTTGTCGTCTGTCTGTTTCTGTCTGTTTCTGTCTCTTTTCTTTCTCCCTCTCCCCAAGTGCATGGATGGCTGAGGAGGGGCCATCTCTAGAGCTCCCTACTCTTCTTTAAAAGTTGCAAATGAGTCATTCTTTGGTGCTAAGGATTTTTTTCAAATAAAGCATCATTTTTAGAAAATTGCATGATGATGGAATGCAGTGAATTCTGGGAAATGTGCAGGTTTCCTGCACTGCCTGCCAGGGCTGGTCAGGCCCCCACTTTAACCTGGAGGGAAATGTTTGTTGTGAAACACTCCCAGAGAATCGATACCTGGATTGGTTTTGTCAGCTTCTACCTTGAAAAATCCTAATTAGATACTTTAATTCATCATAGACAGAGCAGTCTGACATCCAAGCGCTCAATGAGCAGGAGATTTTCAGAAAGCATTTTATAGCAGTTAACGGCCCGGCCGGAGGCAGCCTGGGGGCTGCTGGCCCTGGCATCCTGGCTTCTTCACTGCTGGGGAGCCTCCAGAACCGCCTCTCCCCCACAGCCCTCCCACTCCATCCTGGGCCGAGGCCAGAGAGGGCCTTTCGGTGGGACTGACCATGAGTTCTGATCCAGCCCTGAGCCTTTTCCTCCCTGCTCTCTAGCCTAGTGGCCAACAAGTCTTAACCCTGGGGGAGTCGGCCTTGAGGACCGTGGCCTTAATCCCGGGCCTGGCAGTGACTCTGAGGCGGGGAAGGGGCTGCTATGCTCCAATTAGCCCCCGTGCTACCTGAGGGCTCGTGGGCGCCCCTCCCCCCCGGCCACACGTGCTCGAGGCGGTACAGATTGTACAGACACGGGGCCTCATCGATCATGCCACGCTCGGTTACCTCGCCATCATGTCGCGTTCTGCTTCCTGGGCCCTAACACACCAAAGGTTGCCCACTGCGCGGGAGCGGCTGCGATGCCTGAGAGCGCGCGGTAATGAATGCTCACTGGAGTGGCCGCTGTTGCTGCTGTGATTTGTTTATCTGTCGAAAGATTATGCAGTCGGAAATCCACCCTCCCGGCTGCCTGGGTAAATTATCAAGTTGCTTTTGACGAATGTCCCCCCCCCCTCGTGATGGCGGCAGCGCCGAGGGCCCGAAATATTGGAAGGTGCTCATGCGTGCCCCACGGAAGCTTGGCTTGTTCACTCTGGGGAACCATCGAGTAACCCTGACCTTCAGCTCCACTGCTGCATCAAAGATGATTCAGTTTTAACTTGATCGTGGTAAATGCTGCTCTTAATACCAAGTGCCGAGTCAGACTTGACTGATCACACCTGTGACAAATCTCCAATGTTTCCTCTCAAACCAAAGCATCCTAAAGGCCGACTGGCGGCCTTGCCTCTAGCTGAGGCCGCATGGTAGGAACTCGAACCCTCGAGCCATGGGAGAGCCAGCACACCTTTCCAGACGTAATTAAGTTGTACAAATTGCTTTGTGTAGCGGCATGAGAACTCCCTTTCGTTCCTGTTCTCGAAACTATATGCTGCAGGCTGTCAAAATCAGATTAAACAGAGAAAATGACAAAAAGATGAGCCTCTTCAATTACAGGAGTCAGGGTTTTATCATCCGTGAGATAGAAGAAAACAGAGTGTTTGAGAAGAAAGTTCCGAATTGAATGGAGTTTTTGTTTCTTTTAAATCAGAATTTAGAATCCAAGTTGGGTGTGCTGGTCCTGCCTAGCTGGGCAATACACCAGGCTCCCCAGCCCAGGAAGGCTGTGCCTCTGTGACACTCCCCACACACACACACACACACCTGCACATAGACACTCTCACCTGTACCCAGACACACCACATACACAACGGGCACACACGGGCATGCACCCCCCAGTCTCTGTGGTTGGCTCAGCCCCCTCCCTCAGTGGGAGCTCTGGAGTACAGGCCACACTGGGACCCTGACCTCTCCTCACCCCCTTCCCCCAGTCACGTGTCATCCCTGTGAAGTCTGAACTGGGGTGTGGCATCTACAGCTCACAGCCAGCAGGAAGGAGCTGGGGTTCAAGAGGGGTCTTGAAAGCAGGTGGTTAATGGGCATCTGATGAGACCTCTTGGACTGCCTGGGCTCCTTTCAGACTCACAGGGCCAGGCCCAGGGACTTGGACTGAGTCCCCAGGGCCCCAAAGCTGCCCAGAGACCAGGCAGCAGGGGAGAGACCCTAAAGGTTGATGCAGATTTTCTGCTGATTAATGACCATAAATAAGGTTTTAAAAATCACTTTAACTGTTCTATAAGGTAAGTTCCTAAATCTTGTGCTGGTGGACACTAAGATCCCACAGCCACTGGGGCAGAGGGTCTCAATTTTATATTAAAGCCCCAACATGTTCAGGAGAATGAGGTGGGTGGAGTTGCATCTCAGGCAGCTTATGCTCATTTATGAAGCTCCTGTTATGTGACTGGCCCTGGACTCCGCGGTACAGGGACAAAAACAAAGCCTTTGGGATGGTGGAACAGAATCCTGCCTCCTGCTGGGCACCCCTGTGAGAGGTGTGAAGCTGCCAGGCTGGGCTTGAGGGGCTTTTCTTGAGAAAGCATTCCTTAGAAGTGTGCACAGCATGGCTAGCACCTGCCTGTGTACACCCTCATTCCAAAGACCTTGGCGGTGACCTAGGCTTCTCTCTGCAGCCTGAGGCCCGGTAGGCCCATCATCTCTGTGACTGCTCTTGGCCCGACTCAGCTACCGCTTCCCCAGACTGATCCACCCCTTCTCCCCTTTGTCTTTTCCTAGTCTGAAAACGATGAGAAGGTTGTGACCTATGACAATATTGGACCCAACGTCTGCATGGGAGATCATAAGGTATGCCTTGCAAATGCAGGCGGATTTGGTGCCTGCCCAGAGAAGAACATAAGTCGGCCCTCCCAGTCTCCTTAAGGCTGGGGGTGGAGGGTGGGAATGTTCCCTAGATGGCAGACGAGCCACATAAGAGCATTTTCTGCAGGATTTTTATTGCCCATATGAATTCACATATTAGTGAGATTGTGTTTTCTTGGGTCCGGTTTCTGTATCGCCTTACAAACAGTGTTAAGTACAAAGCGGTGTGGTGTATCCAGGCCCAGGACCCAAGAATCCGGTAATAGGCCCCCAGCCCCTCGCCGCAGGTGCTGCCCAGTGAAATATCCCTCAGGAGACAAGAACACGCCTCCCAAATCACTTGAGTGGAGCCAGGAGAGAAATGAAGGGGAGGGGGGAGGAGGGGGCCGGTGTGTACCCCTCCTTCCAAACCCAGAAACAGTGACTGCCCCCTTTTCTTCCCAGCGTCTGTAGCGCTGCCCAGTGCAAACAAGGGAGGCTTCATTAGAGGCCCCTTTCTTTGCTTCCGTCACGTTCTTGGTGAATTAACTGAGAATTCTCAACTTGGGGCTTCTTCCCTCTGGATGTGGCAGTGAGACCTTTGTTACGAAGTAGAAGACTGGTCTCTTCCCAGGCAGTCCTTGGGCTGCCCCATTCAACATTAAGCACGCGGGAGCCCCTAGTCCCTGAAGCTTGGGGTGGTGACGACCCCTGCCCCGCCGGATTGGCCTGGAGTGGATGAGGGCCCTTCCCCGGGAGCTGGGCGGGGCCCCAGCCGGCGGCTTGGCTCCGCCCTGACGCCTTCTCTTCTTCCTCCCCACTGCAGCCGGTGTTCCTGTCCTTCCGCATCGCTCCGGGGGCAGGTAAACCCAGTGCTCATATGCACAAGTGTTGTGTCGTGCAGTGACGTGTCGGTAAATATCCCTTTATTACAGTTCCCCTTTGCCATGCAGCCTTTCCTCCTGCGCGAGCTCTGGGCTAACGGCGTGCTCCTTCCCCGGCAGGGAGGAGATGCCCGCGGAACGAGAAGATCTTTCGGGAGACTGCCTTGTAGCCTGCCAGGAGGAGGAGGAGGAGGAGGAGGAGGAGGAGGAGGAGGAGGAGGAGGAGGAGGAGGAGGAGGAGGAGGAGGAGGATAAGCAGTATACTGAAATCCATTCTATTTAACAGCTGTATTGATAAACAGTCCTGAGTGCCACCTTTGTAGACTGCTGGCCACACACTCTGCTTCGGCACCAGGGCGCTGTCCAAGGAGAGCCTCACATACCTCACTGTCTTGTATGTTCCTGTGACGTCCAGTAGAAATGTGGAGTTTTTTAAGAAGTCACAGTCCTGTTGCCAAAACGCTAATAGACTGCAGAAGTAGTCTGCATTTTAGATCTCACCGTTTTCAACTCTTAACAATCGTTGGCTGTGTTGAGAAGCTACTTCTGCCTCCCGCGAGCCTTGGGGCGCCGGCGGCGGGGGCTCTGTCCACTGGACTGTGTAGATAAGGTAGTGGTCCTTAGAGATAAGCACTGAGAGCCGCCGGCTGAGGGGAGCTTGTCCTGCCGCGTCTCGTTTGTGATTTGTATTGATCCGCCTTGCCGTTTCCTCAACTTTACTGCCATGGTCCATGGTTTGTGAATCACACTGCAGCTGCTTTCCATTTATATATATATGTATATGTATATGTATATATATATATATATATATATATATATATATATACATACACTTTTTAAAATAATTTATAAATCTTACCAGAACCTATGCTAAATAGACTTTCCGGTCTGAACGCCTGTGAGTGGCGTCAGTCAGCCCCTTGTGTTGGAGCCGGAGGTTGGTTTAGTTCTGTACATAACAGCCACCAGAACCTTTAGGATAAACCCCGTGCAGCCCTGTGCCCCTTGGTGGCTTAGAAGAGATGAGACCCTACCCCAGCCCTCATATGATAATCGACCCCCCCCCCCTTTTCTGTGCTCCTTAAGGATGGAATGTGATGTGACAGCCAGGCTGACTGGACAGGTGTCCCCTTCCAGAATGCTGTGACCCATTCCAAGTGTCTTTCCTTTGTCATTGTCCTTGGTGCCAAGTAGTCTCGATGATAGTAATAACATCACGGAAGAGATAAAAACAACCTCATCTACTTCAGGTAGAAACTGCTTCTCACTGTAGCTAGGTCCCAAGTGTTAGGAACCCACTTGCCCCTGGCCCCAGGCTACACCCATGGCCAGCCCACGAGCTCACCTTATGTCGCCAGAGGTCACCTCTCCCCCACCCCCTTGGTCTCCCCCCTCAGCTTGCACAACATTCAGAGGCGATTAGTGAGTCTGCTGATGAAACACAAGCGTGGGCTGTACCAATTCCTCGTAGAACACTACAGAGCTCACGGACCAAGGGAGGGCATTCTGCAGGCACTGAATGGGGCAGAAATCACTACAATGCTGGTGTGTCTGTGTCCACTGGCAGGATTTGTTGTGTTGCTAGCACTGCCGGATTTGGGTGTGCACGCCTCTGGAGGGGAGAGATGCCACAGCCTGAGCCGTGGCCAGCGTAGCGCTGCTCTGTCGCCATTTCAACGCAGGTAGTTCTCTTCATCATGAATTTCACTTATGAAATAACTTGGAAGGCCCTGAGAAATGAGAACTCTGTTCTCGAGCAATAAAATTGATCTTGGTGACAATGTTTGTTCCCATGTTTTGTTTTCCTGCCTACCTAGGAGACCCAGACAGGGCAGGTGTGACATTTCTCCCACCTCCATTAAACAATTGATTTCAGAGGGGTCCCCATTTCTGAGGCTGGGTGGGAATGTTGTAGACAGCCTGTAGGAGGCACACAGCTTTCTACGAAAGGTATCGTGTGCCCCAGAGGTAAGGTACTGGGTATATGGCCAGGAGGAAAAGGAAGGGGAAACCAGGGCTGGCCGTGCTAGCCTACCCATGGAGCTCCAGGTATGTTCCAGACCCTCTCCTTCACTCCATCCCAGCAACCCTGTGTGGCTCACTGACAGGTGTTACTGGGCCCAATTCTGCACATAGTACAGCCTCCACTGGAAGCCAAGCCATCTGAGTCCAGCTCTTGCTCAGTGCACTCTTGTACCATGGCCTCACCATCACTGATAGGAAATCCTCTCATGTCCCTGCCCCAAATAAACTTTTGATTTGCAAGGAAAGAGACTGATGGGACCCATATGTACCCTAGGTGTGTTGACAAAGACAAGAAGTAAACAGACCTACTTGGGGCAAAATCATCCTATTTCAATTTATCTCAAGCATGTTCCAAAGTGATTCATTTAGGGGGAATTCCCAGCTTCATCTCCTGAGTGGATACTGGATAGTGTACTCCATCTCCTTCAGAGGGTGTGGGCATCTCCCATGACCTGCTCCTTGATCTGCACCTGATTCTACAAGAACTCTGGAAATGTGAGACCAATGGAGCAGTGCTGTGGCATGCCCAAGGAGTGAAGGCCAAGCACAAGCCGCTTTGGCCAAAACAACCATGCCTGGGAGACCAGAGCTTCACCAGGCTGGACCACAGATAACCAGCCAATGACTAGGCCCAGTTCAGTCTCCCCACAACCTCCTGGAAGAGCTGCTGAGGCCAGTTATTCCTGAGAATGGCAGCCTCTGAAGGTTCCTCTTCCAGACCATCTTCCTCCCTTCTCCCCACCTCCATAGCCTGCCAGCCTCTGCTCCCTCCCTGAGAGCCAGCACTCAGCCCAGCCCCCAGGAGCCAGGCTGACAAAGGACATGGGCAAGAGAGATTGGGGCTTCTCCCCACTTACCCCAGGACTGGCCCCTAAGTGTGGAGTTCCTTGCCCCTGAGTATGGGCTTGGGACTTCAGAGCTGAGCAGGCTGCACCAACGTATTCCAAAGTTAACACTGGAGTGAAAGCCAAGATCAATTTCTAAATGGATTCATTTCATCTTATGTGAAGGAGCGCATGCACATGTGCACACACACACACACACACACACGTGCGTGCACACACATGCACACACACATACACATAGAGTAATTAGCTAGCAGGCTGAAAGATGGGGTGTTTTCATCATCACACTGAAATAAATCAGCCCACAGTGGGCTCCTGGGCGGCAGTAGCAGCAGTGTCTGTGCCCAGGCTCCACATCCACAGGGCCTGAGCCAGCTCCAGCTGCTGCAGGTGGGCAGGATGGGGGGACACACATGGCACAGGTCAGGGACCTTCAGAGTCAGGGAAGCCCAATCCATCATCCTGGAGTTGACGCTAACACTGAGGCCCCTGGACATGGAGAGATTGGCCCAAGGTCAGACACCATCGATGAATAGTGTCTGGCACCCTGACTGCCAGGTGGAAGGGGCAGCCCTTTTCTGGAAAGTGATGTGCCCTGAGGCCAGGCCCATTCAGGTGAGCAAACAAAGGGAAAGGAGGTTATTTTGAAAAATCTTGTCCTTTTCAACCTTCCCTTTCAAAAGTATAGAAAGTCATCTAAAACTGACCTGCAAGAGAATTGGGAGATTTGTTCAGTCAGCTCCAGGCCTCACTCCACACCCCAATCAGGAAGGCTCATCTTCCTGAATTCAAATCCAGTCTCTGACACTTCCTAGCTGTAAATCTGTGAAGTATAAGCCCCACTCCTTCCTTGCCTGGGATTTGTGGAATATAAGCTACCTCCCCACGTCCCCAGGGAAAATGACTTTGCCTCACCCAAAAGCTTTTCTCCATCCCCTCTCCTCCCATGCTCATGCTCAACTCAGGAAAGGTTAGCCGTTTAAACCATTACCTGGCACCAAAACCTCAGCCCAATGGGCTGGATATGGCCTGTGTTCTAATCCTGTCTCTACTTCTGTGACTATAGAAGCCACATCTTCCTTCTGAGTCTCAGTTTCCTGGTCCCTGAAATGGAGATAATGATGTTGGTGCCACCTGCCCCCCAGAGGGACTGGGAGACTCCAAGAAGCCCTTGACAAATTGGACAGGGACCTGAGAATGTCCCCTGTGATGAGGATGGGTCACATCCCAGGGAGGGGGGTCATGGCTGGGTGAATGGGACACAGGGAAGGAGGTAGGGGGAGGGGGTTCACAAAACAGGGGCAATGAATGCCAGTTTCCAAGCTGGGCTGGAGAAAAGCTAGGAAAATGGGAGGTGGGGGAAACCACAGCTGGAGAAAGTCAAGAGGTAAAACAGGAAAGATGATGGTATTACCAACCAGGGGCACCCCATGTGTCATGGGGACACAGAATGGTAGGGACCATCAGGAGCACCTGTGTGTCATGGGGACACAGAATGGTGGGGGCACCCTGTGTATCATGGGGACACTGAATGGTGGGGCCCATCAGGAGCACCCCGTGTGTCTCAGGTACAACCTCCCAGCCAAGTGTTCAGGGGCCTCTTCCCCTTGGAGGAATCTGCCCATCACAACCCAAGCCCTTCCCTTGGTGGCTCCTTCTGGGCTCTTGGGGGGACCACCTGCTTATGGGCCCTGACCACTTCTCCCCTAGTTCATGCACGTCCTCGAGGTCTTGTGACAAAACAGGTTATAACTTATCAATAAAACGCTGTGACAACCTCAAATTTGAGTGACCAATCATCTGGTGATCTCAGAGCACTGACTACTTACACGAAATCATTTTGTTCAATGAGCTCCATGCCTAATGCAGAGTCTTGGACATGCTCAATGCTTAATAAGGATGTGGAGAATCTAACTGATTAAGTTTCCTAATCAACATTAAATTAATGCTAAATTACATTAATATCCTGTTAGTTGTAGAGAGGAAAGAGATGCAAAGCATTTTTGAAAGCTCTCACTGGCTCCTCAACACCCACCCTGGGAGTTAGGGAATGCAGTGTGTAACCCCATTTTACAGAGGAGGACATTAAGACATGCCTCTCCTTTCATAGAGCTGTGGTGGCCAGCGTGGAGCACAGGCAGCTGGAGACTGCTAGGAGCACTGAGTTTCCTGCCAAGCATGACTTCCAAGGCTGTTTAGTAAGTTTCTGTGGATGGGGCCAATATTCTGGCTTCATTCACATCATCCCTCTAAACTTTAGAGGCTTTAAAGGCTGTAGCACATCCCAAGATGGAAGGTTGTAGCCAGCTTCTCCTCCTACCCCCAACCTCCAGGGACTTGGGCCAGAAGGCATTGCTGGACCTGGAGTCAGGAAGTTGTTCAGTCATGTCCAGCTCTGTGACCCCAGCTGGGGTTTTCTTGGCAGAGATAGTAAAGTAGTTTGCCATTTCCTTCCCCAGGTCATTTTACAAAGGAGGAAACTCAAGCAAACAGGGTAAAGTGACTTGCCCACAGTCACACAGCTAGGAAGTGTCTGAGGCTAGATTTGAACTCAGGACAATGAGCCTTCTCGACAATCTGCCATGCCACCCAGCCACTTGTGCAGTCAGGAAGACCTGAGCTCAAAACTGGCCTCTGACACTCCTTAGCTGTGTGACCCTGGTCAAGTCACTTCAACCCTATTGGCCTCAGTTCCTCATCTGTAAAATGAGCTGGGGAAAGAAATGGCAAAGCAGTCCAGGATCTTTGCCAAGGAAACCCTAGGTAGGGTCACAGAATCAGACGTGGCTGAACAACAATTATGCCCCCCAAGCTGAATGCTAGGCCTTTCTCAAAGCTTTTTTGATCTCTCTCAGAGGTGAGGACCAAGCCTGTTCTGGTCCCTGAGCTAGCCAGTAGGGCTAGGATTATTGTCCTGGGAGCAAAACCCTTTAGACCAGTTGAGGCCTCCAGTGCTGACCCCACACTCTCAAACACTGTACTCCCCCGAGGTCACACAGAAAAGTCCAATAAAAGCCCAGTCCTCTGAAGCCCAGCCTCTTTGGACAGAGGAGAGGCTCATTCAGAACGAGGAGGCCTGGAATCCAATGAGATTCCTCTTTTCCTTTCGCTTTAGTAGGGGAAGGGACAAAGCTAAGCACGACTTTCCTTTGTAATGTTCTTCCCCCTCAGAGGATGCTTCTCTGGAGCTGGGCTCCTGCATTCAGACCATCTGGGCCTGTGGCCTTCCTGGGGAGCATCCCTCCCACTAGCAGGACTCCTCTGCCATGTAGTAGCCCTGGTTTGGAAAAGGCAGGCTTGGGTCAGAGTATCAGGATATTGAGGTACTCTGGGTGTGGGGAGGGGTGTTAGATTAAATGGGGGCCACAGAATATGGAACTCTAGACTGTTGGGGCACTGACAGGATCGCCTCTGTCCCGACAGGAGGCATCTGGAGCATCCCTGGGGCAGGGAGTGGGGAAGGAAGCTCAGGACAATTCCTATCCTTCCATCCCCTGACTGCAGAGCTCTAGGTGGGCAAGGTGCAGCCAGTGTCAAAAAGGAGATAGGGAGAGGCCTCACCATTGATTCCTCGGCAGCTTGGGGTGTCCCATGACACGCCCTTTCAGGGTGAGGGCCCTCCTCTCTCAACCACCCCCTTCCCAAGTGTCTCCAGGAGGCCTGCGGCCAGAAATGCCACGGAAAACATCTGCCTAGTGCAGCGGTGGCCGCCGGCAGACAGCATGGCCACCCTCAGTCTGAGAAGCTAGACAACCTCTGGGGCCGCTGCCTTGTTGGGCCCCCAGGGCTCTGTAGAGGCGCGGGTGGGCAGGAGGGATGCGTCCTGGATTTTTCCCGGTGGCAGCTTTGGAAGGATACTAGGGAGGAGCAAGAGAGAACTCCAGAGAGAACCTGGAGAGAGGATTCCGGGGAATGGGGGTAGAGGTGGGAAGGGGTGAGGGCTTGCCGCTGGGGCCAAAGTAAGCCAAACATCGGACCTCAAGGGCCTCGGTCTCCCTTTGCACACCCAAGCAAACATCTGAAAAGGGGGCAGAGAACCATTCGGTCAGTGAGCTCAGGGATCCCGGAGCGGGGGGCGGGTAGGAATAAGGGAACCGGGAGATACTCTGGGGCCGGGGGAAGAGACGAAGGACCGAAAGGTGAGGAGGCACAGATACAGACCCAAAGAGAGGGAGTCGAGGACCGAGGAACTTGACCACCGGAAGGGAGACTAGCAGAAGGGCCGCCAGAAAGAGCGCCTGGGCTCCTAGATCCGCCCTGGTCCTCTGGGCTTGGCCTAAACAAGGCCTGGCTGAGACTGGACTCCATGGGCCAAAAGAACTGGCATGAGGGCGGCCCACCTTCACCCGGATTTCCCGTGAACCGAGTTCGCCCAGCGGAGGGCGTCCTCAGGCCAGGAGCCTCGGATATGAGGGAGGAGGGGGCTCCCAGATTGGTGCGGGAGTGAGGGGTATGTAGGGACGCTAATATTGCCAGGTGCCAAGGGTGAGGGAGCCCAGCCCACGCTTGCCCGCTGCCCGGTCTCCGAGAAGGGCTCTCGGGCCGTCCCTCTTTGTCTCTCGTTCTGTTTGGGTCTCCCGTTCTTCTATCGGGGGATTTCTGCTTTCTCTCTGCCTCTCTGTCTCCTTTTCGCTCTGTCTCTGGTCTATCCTCTTTGATTTCTGCCTGTTTCTGACCCTGGTAGGGTTTTGTGGGGTACCAGAGCGGCACCCCTTGGGGTGGAGCCCAGGTCGCAGGGAGACAAGAGACGGGGAGCAGGAGCCGTTGAGCTCTAGGAGTCCACGGCTGGACCCTTAGAACACGTGGCTCGTTCGTGTTCTGGGCTCCCGCACCAGATGGGCAGAGGTAGCGACTAGCGAAGGAACTGTGCTGAACCCACGAAACTACAGCCACCCAGCCCTTGCCCTGTATCCCCGCCCCGACCGTCCAACAGACAGTAAGGAGCCGTCAGAGGGTTTCATAACTTATTTCTGTAAAAAATATATACATCCCACATACATTTCGGCTGTACGCGCCACGTTTCACCAGCCACGCACGACAGACAAGTCGCCCTCTGACAGGGTTGGCGACACACAAGCCTGCTGAGGCCGTCGGGGGAGGGGCCGGGCGGGGAAGGGGAGGCCGGGCCAGTCCTGGGGGGCCAGGCGGGGAAGGGGCAGCCGGGCCAGTCCTGGGAGTCCAGGCGGGCAAGGGGCAGCCGGGCCAGTCCTGGGGGGCCAGGGAGGCAAGGGGAGACTCCCCCACATCTGGGGTAGCCCGGGGTCTCAGCTCCCCCCCAGCCAGAACCCTCTGCGGCGCAGCTCACAAAGCGTCTGAGCTGTTGCTGCACGGACTGACCAGCGCCAAGTTTGTGGATTTGTGCTTTTTCAATAAGCGCGTGATTTTCTCGTCGTCCGAGTTGGGGTCCAAGGGCTTATTGTATTCGTCATCTTCTTCGTTCTCTGAGCTCTCCTTCAGCTTCTCGGTCTCGGAGTCGTGTTTCTTTTTAGCCGACGCCATCTCGGCCGCGTGCCTCTTCCGCCACTTGGTCCGCCGGTTCTGGAACCACACCTGGGCCGAGACACGAGGACATATGGGTGGGGGCCAGGGGAAGGCTGGAGGGCTGGGGCTGGGGGGAGGTGTGCAGCGCCTACACAAGCACACACATGCATATGCACACACACTACGCACACACACTACACACGCACACATAGAGTACACACACAGATACAGTCTCTTTTTCCACATCCGTACTTGGATGTTCTATTGCGACCACCCTGCACACTAGTCCTTGACCAGGGTTCTTTACTCAAGGAAAGTTCCCTCTTCCTTGCAATTGAAAGGCGCTCCCCCTTCCTCCCTGTGGACCAGCCCCACTCCCTAACCACACTGCTAAACTCGCCCATTCACTAACATTTTGGGCAAGCCTGGCAAGCCCCGGTCCCATTTCTCAGAGACCCTTGTGAGGAAGGAGCATCCTATGGTCACAAAATAGCTCGGGCGCATTTAGGGTTAGGTTTACGGAAAGGCAACGCACAGTGTCTTGGGACCAAGGCATCCCCAGGCCAAAAGCGGGAAGGGAGGCGCTTATGGAGCCAGCCCCCCACCCCGAAAACCTTATTTGATCCCACAGGCATTTCAGATAAAACAACAAAATTTAAGAAGGGGGTGAGGAGCGGAGTAATAGCAAGATGGAAAGGAAAAGGTAAGGGGAAAGGTTTTCTCCCTGATCTCCAGAGAACTCCCAGGCCCTAGAAAACCCGCTTCGGCCGGCCTTCAGGGCCTTTGAGGTTGGCTGGAAGAAAAGGCGAAAATCGCTTTTCTGCTCCTCGATCCCTCTCCACCATTACTGCCGAAATCGATGAAATGAAAGAAGGGCCCTCAGGGCTAACGGGACCTCCTCTGCTCTATTCAACCGGCTTCAACCTTTAGCCAGAAATGCTGGCGTGGGGGACTGGAGGAAAGTGGATGGTCACACGAAGGCCAAAGTGGACCGACAATTGACGTTTGGGTGGGCACTGCTGGGGAATGTATATTCGCAGAAATGAAGTCTAACGTTCTTGACGACATATTACACACACACACACACACACACACACACACACACACACACACACGCAGAGACAGAGAGACAGAGAGACAGAGAGTCCTGTAAATGTGAACAGAAAAGAAAGTCTTGGGAAAGAAATCCCAGTGCTACACACGATCGTTTGGTCGGTCAGTCAGTCAGTCAGCTAGCACTTATCGAGACAAGTGTGCCAAGCCTGAGCTAAGTCCTGGGCATAACGTACACACGCAGATAGGATGTGCACAATTAAAAGGGTATTCTCAGAGAAATAAAGAGCCCGGGACAGGTTAAAGGGCAGCCAGAGCTAAAGTTCTTACGGTAGAAATGCAAACATTTCTGGACTACAATTCAGTAAATCCACACTCATGAATAATATAATTTAAATATGGACAAGTCAATATATTCACAGAGAAACAGACCTAAGGTGTGAGACAGAGACGAGAGATAGACAGAAAAGAGACAGAGAGACAATAAAGGCGAACCTTTATAGTTTTGGAGAAATGTACTATACAATCCCAAAAGCCACACTCATGAATAATATAATTGAAATGTGGACAGGAAAATATGTTCTCAGAGAAACAGAACCGAGAGAGACAGAAGAGAAACAGAACAAGAGAATATTTTAAATGTGAACATTTATGTTCTTGGAGAAGTAGACTACATTCATTAAACTCACTCAGGAATAATATAATTTAAATGTGTATGGGCAGGCATTTTTCTCAAGGAAACCCCCCCCCCCAAAAAAAATCTAATGTATGTGAGAGACAGACATGGAGAGAGACAGACAGACAGACAGACAGACAGAGACAGAGAGAGAGACACACACACACAGAGAAACATGCGGGGAGGGAAGAAGAGAGAGATGGGCAGACGAAGAATATATACTTTAGTTGTGAACATATATGTTCTTGGAGAAATGAACCACAATCCAGTAAATCCATATGCATATGTAATGTAATTTAATATACTCTCAGAGAGGCAGAGGCAGGGATCACACTTTAGATGCCGACAGGAACGTCTGTTAGAGAAATCCAGCCCGTGTTACACATCACAGACATGGGAAACACTTCACACAGGGCAGAAAGTATATTCTGGGACAAATGGCCCCAGTGATACACATGCATAGACAGGAAGTCAGGTTCTCTGAGAAACGGACCTTAATATGATACCCACAAATACATACAATTAAAATGTGGATCAAGAAGTAGATTCTCAAGAAATTGGAGTCCAATATTCGACTTGCCCAGAGAGAGAAGGGGAAAATACACTCTGAATGCAGCCAGGAAAGTACGTTTTTAGAGAACTAGATCCCAGTGTTACACACTCACACACGCACACAGGCACCACAGCTTGAATGATCGGAAAGTTTCTTTTTTTAATTTCATGAAATTGATCCGTGTTAAATGTACACATAGTGAAACATATTTTAACGTAATTTAATTGGAATGTGAACTTGGATGCGCTTGTAGCAATGGAGCCCCGAGTCTGCCCCCTACTCTATTCTCCAGTCAGCAGAACCCTCGGGAAGGGCCCATTTACTTCAGGGATTTCAGGGACTCGGGCTCTCGGAGAAGCAACGCTAAGCGGCTAAGCCGCTGTTTTGTAACTCTCAGGGTTTCTGCGACGCCCGCGCAGATCCAGAATGTAAATCTACCCTCCTCCCGGTGTGAGAGCGCTGCGTCTTGGTCAGCTGCCTTTTGTTACTCCCCAATCTCGGGGGAGGCCTGGACTCCCAACCTTGTGGCTACATCCACACACGAATGTAAATGTGGAGGGGAAAGTCAGCGGCTTTGCCTCAGTAGAGCCTGGTGTTGTCCACTCATACTGGTACCCATTTAAAAATCATATCGGAGAAAGAATCCCAATTTATAGAAAAAGTACGTGTGAATTGGCGTTCAATCGGGTGAACGTCACTCGTGGAAATGCATACCCACCCACACAGACCTCGCATGGTTTTACTATTCTTAGCAAAGTTGATTCTTGGAGAAATCGCTCGTAATGCCGCCCCCCCCCCACCACCACCACTTATTCCGAGAGACGCACACGCACACGGCCATACAGGTACACAGGCACACGTGCATACATTTTGGGAATCCACTCTTCACATTGCTGCAGCTCTTTCTATATTTGAGACAAGGAGGCCAGCTTTGGGGGCAGCCCTCAGACCCGATGCCCTGGAAGCAGGCTAGTGGTCCTTAAGAGGACCACATACAGCCCCAGGGCAGCCCAGGAAATCTTGGAGCCCCCGGATTTGCGGCTTTACGCTGCGGATGGAATGCTTATATGCTCATGTGAACTGTTTGCTACGGTTCAGCAAACAAATCTCTCCATCTCCAGACGACGGTCGCGACCTGGTCCCTTCGGTCTCCCCAACTCCGACCCCTTCCCCCGGCCATGCAGCCTGCGGCGCCCCCAAGCCCCGGCTCACCTTTACTTGGCTCTCGGTCATGCCCAGCGAGTACGCGAGCCTCGCTCTCTCGGGGCCTGCCAGGTACTTGGTCTGCTCAAAGGTCTTCTCCAGGGCAAAGATCTGCTGGCCTGAGAAGGTGGGCCGCGAATGCTTCTTTTTACCGTCCTTGTCCAGCGCCAGGCCGCCCTGAGCTGCGGGGAGGGGCGACAAGACCGCGGTGGGGCCCAGGGCTCCTGCCTGCCACAGTCCCTCTCCTCCCAAGCCCTCTGCCAGGACTCGGACCCGGGTCAGAGTGGCAGCGATCGGAACGCCCTCCCTCCTGTCAGTCTAGCTGGAGGCCGACCCGTAGGAGCCAGAGAGCCGGCACAGCCGGGCCGGCAAGCGGGCGGACGGGCGGGGTGGCTGTGGGAAGAAACTACCGACCTCCCGCTCCCCGGGCCCTGCCCCCAGACACACAAGTACGTGCGCATTCACAGAAGGCACACGGGACACATTCCCCAGTGCTCAGCTTTGCCCTCCCTGCTGCCGCGGGCCATAGTCTGTCGGCCCGCCGACAGAGCCGGTAGTCGGCGCCCGGTCGGACTCCTGTGGCCCACAGAGCAGACATACTCGCTCCCTTCACAAGCGAGGGCTGCAGGGCAAAGGCTCCGAACGAATCCGGCGGCCCCCTCCGCGGAGGGCCGGGTACTTAATATGATTCATGTGATGTTGAGAAAAATCGGCATTGGAATGGAGACTCGAAACGAGAACCCCAAGTTCCGGCTTCGGAGTGAATGTGTGTGTGTGCGCGCGCGTGTGGACCTGCAAAATCCCTGGAAGTTCCGAAAGCGTTGCCTCCACCCCCAAAGATCCCGGTGAGTAGGAAGTAACCTCTTCCGAGAAAGGAAAAACTGAGCTTGAGAGGGTCCCTGTGCTTTGCCCCAAGCCCCGCGGGCCGTGCCCTGGGAAGATTGCAATGGGCTGAGCTCCTGCCGGATCCCGCTTGGGTCGCCTTTCTTCCCGTCCCCGTCCCTGGTCCCACTTCCCCTAAGCCCTCTTCCCTCCCGGGCAGGCCGCACTTACTAGGACAAGCGATCCGCGGGTCCCTCCACGGGGAGCCCTGCATGACTCCGGGCCAGAAGATAGGAGGGCGGCCCGGAAGTTCTGCTAGGGGCTTTGGGTACCTGGAGACTGCAGCTGCGGCGGCCGCAGCGGGGTTGAAATACATGCCGGCCGACGTGGCGAGCCCCCCGATCCTCGGCAGGCCGCCCAGAAGATTGCTGCTGGCGCCCACGGGCCGGCCCAGAATGTCACTGATGCCGTGAGGAGTGCCGAGGGGCATCTGGGCGTTCAGGCCACTTAGGGCCGGAGCCTTGAAAGTGGACGGGTTCTGCAAAGCGTAAGGAAACAGCGACGTCTTCATCTCGGCCATGTTATGGAGAGCAGCCAGAGGCGCGCTGCTCAGCACGAAGGCGCTCTGGCGGGGGTTGGCATCCATGGGCCCCACCGCTAACATTGGTCACCATTAATGGCGAGGGAGCGGGCCCAGAGGCGCCCCTGCCCGGCCGCCAGGCCGCCCGCCCCCTCGAGCCGCCGCCGCTTGGTCTGAGCGGACCGGCTTAGATACCGAATGTCCTGGAGGAAAGGACTCTACAGTAGCATAAACCCACGGCGCTGCAAGCGCCGACCGCAAAAGGTCAGCTGCTAGCAGAGTCCGTCACAAGCGATGTTCACCGGAGGCCGCGGAGAAGGAGAACAGAGTGACGCGCAGCTGGACAGATGAGTGGCCAGACGGACGGATGGATAAATGGCCTGCTTGCAAAGCTCGGAGCCCCGGGCTTGGCCGAGCCCCGCGGACCGTCCCTAGCTGCCAGGCGCCTGGGCAAATCCAACAGCAGAGCCGGGAAGCGAGCAGAAGGGTGAGGAAGGCAGGGCCCGGCCCGGCAGGCGGCCAGGAGGTCCGCGGTGGGGGAGGGTAGTGGCCTCAGAGACCGAGGCAGACGCAGGGAAAAAGAGAAAGGCGGCCAGTCTCCTGCGAGGCTCCGAGTGGTGTCTGCGAGCTCCCTCCTTGCCCTGCTCCCTCCCTTCCTGCAGCCCTGCCTTCTGGCGTCCCACGTCCCTGACTCGCTGCCTCCCGGCCAGCCCGGCGGCTTGGAGCTGAGCGCCGCGCGCCGCTGGAGGCGCTGATAACCACCCCGCCACCTGCGCGGCGCGCGCCCTCATTGGCGGGGCGTTGGCCGGGGTCGACACCCATTGGCCGAGGAGCTAGGCCGGCGCCCACTTTGCATGCGCGTCACCGGCAGGGCCCCTCCACGAGGTGCGACGGGGCGGGCTGGCAGCCAGGTGTCCCCGTCCTGGCCGTAGTAAATTCGGCCGCCGATGGAGCTCAGCGCAGGGCATCGCAGCTCTATGGGTCTCGGGCCTGGCAGTTTGGCGGGGCTGATGCTGTGCGGGGAGCTCGGAACCATTCAGTTTGGGAGCCGACCGATTTCTAGAGAGGGACGCTCGTGGGACCCAGCAGATTCCAGAAAACAAAATGCCCATCTTGGCCAGGGTGAAGAGGACCTGGGAGGATGGAGACACAGGGGCAGAGGCGCGGAGGGTGGAGCAGAGGACCCAAGAGAGGGAAAGACATGGAGGGGGGCTCAGGGCCATAGGCCATGGAGGGAGAGACAGGGGAAATGGGCTACAGGGGCATAAAAGTGCTACACAGTGAGCCCCAAGGGGCGGGGGCCACTGAAAGATGGGATCCAAGCCGTGGGTCTTCTCCTACTGAAGGAAAAGGTCAGATAATCCTGAGAGGTGGACGCTGAGATGCTGCTACGGGTGGCGGAGAGCGTCTTGGTGAGCACCCGAGCCAGGATAAGGCCAGGCGTTACTGGGCCCCTGATCTCCACCCAGGCAGAAAAGAGGAGCCAACACTGGTGCCGTCTGCGCTGCCCCCAGCAGCCGCTGGCTGTTTGACTTTGGAAAATGGTTGCCATTCCCAAGTGTCCTCCGCCGCTGAGTTTCCCCGAGGGCTGGGCTCAACGAAAGAACTAATGCAAATGTCTCTCTGGGGGATCTGGAATGTGTGGGATTTCCTGTTTTTCTCAGCAAACCTGAGCTCAGGTGGCCAGGACGACCCTTGCGCAAGGGGAAGCCAGATGAGGCTGGCACAGGAGGTCAGAACTGGGCTCCTGGCTCACTGTCCCAAACACCTGCCCAGGCAGGCCCTGAGCCCTGGGCGCCCACTGGTCGGCGAGGCCTGGGTTTGCAAAGTGGGTGTCAGGGCTGGAGACAGATGGTTCCTGCCGGCTGCCAATCTGTCAGTCTCTCGGTCCCAATGTTCGAGACTCTTGGGCTCGAGGCCGTGTCGACCCCTTTACTCTCCCCGAAGCCTTGGGGAAGGAAAACGTCCTCCTGCGCATTGGGGTAGCGGCCCAGAATTTCCTGGAAGGAGCCCTAGCCACTCCCGTAGCTTGGGTCTCCTCAGAAGTTCTTGAGAAGTCGCTGCAACACCCCGAGGAGCCTGGGGCCTGCGGTATCAGTCTGGGCTGGCTAGGACCAGAGGGAAGTCCAGCTGCGGCGTTCGCGCAAACATCTGCTGGAGACAGTGGTGGGAGGGACAGGAACTGCTCTCGAGATACAGAAAGAATAGGAACAGGGCCAGTTGACCGGGAGATCGTATCTTACAGTGGAAGGGGGAGCCACCGGCAGTTTGCTCTCAATAGACGTGTATCTACTAGGTTCCAGGCACCGTGTTTAACGACCAGCCGCTTAGTCCTTCCCCCGGTGCAGTGAGCAGCCTCCCCCTGCAGAGTCGCTCTCTCCAGCCGCTCAGGCTTCCCCTCCCTCCTGACTCTTGCCATCCCTCAGTGGGCCCAGGGAGCCTCCCGACAGTCCCTTCCGCCTGACCAAGCTGGTGAAAGTCACTAAGAAAGGTGAAAGCCGGGAGAAGAAACCGTGGCTGAGTTTGGGAGCTTTGTCTGTGTCCGGTATGACTGGCTCCAAGTCCAGCGCTCCAAGTCCAGATCCCCGGCCCCTGCCCACACCGGCTGAACATCGCATGTGTGTACACACACACACACATATACATGCGTGCTTGTGTGTATGTGGGCGCATGTTTGTGTTTATGTGTTGTGTGGATATGTTATCAAAGTTTAACACTGCACCAAGACTTTCGGGAACCTCTCTGCCTGCCGCATATGCGTATATGAGTGTATGTATACGCATCTTGTGCGTGTATGTATGTAAAAATGTATATCGACACACAAAGAGACAGAGAGAGAATGAGGAGACGGACGGCAAAGAACGAGACAGAGGCAGAGTGCTCGGTGTGGATGTGGGCGTGGGTGTGTGTTGGGAGTGGGGTCTGGGCCTTAAACACCCTTATGCACTCCTGCCTCCCCGCCAGCTTTCCGAGGGTGGGGCGGAGCCGGGCTGGGCCCTCGGAAGGGGCTTCGGGCACTGACCCCCTAATGAGGCTCGTTCAGGTGTACAGGAAGGCCTGCCCCGTTTGGGCATTGAAAACAAGGTGGGAGGGAGTATTTCTCCATCCTGCGCCTTCTCCCCAAAAGGAGTCGTAAGAAATGGAGGCCAGCCTCATCCCCGACTTCCGAATTATCCTAAAATGCGCCCAGTCGCTCCAGCTTGCGGGACGGAATCCTGAGGAAGCAGGAGTTTGGAGGGCCCGGGGGAACGGAGTCGGATGGAGGATGGAAGGTGAGTGGAAGGCGCCCTATGGCATCTACGTTTGATTGCCGAGGGCTGGGAGTGGGGGGCGCGGTGAGGAGAGGGGACGGGGTCTGTCTCAGTGCTGCTTAGAGCGCCTTCTGGGGTAGAGTATGCTGGTGGCTTGCGTCCGGCCTGCTCCTGTGGGTTGTGACTGAACGAGTTTGGGAGTGCCATCGGATGGGGGGCGCCCCTGAGTGGGCAGCTGTGTATACTGGGCTACGCCGAAGTTCCGGGTATGTCTGTACCTGTGTGTGCTCACGTGTGCCCGAGGCCGCTGCCACGAGTGCGGGGACCCTGCAGCTCCTTTCCAAAACAGCCTCTAAGCTGAGGACAGTTCGGTGGTGGTTGTGGGGAGCTGCCCAAACGTATGTGTGTGCCTCCGTGTGGGCGCGCTCCATTTGAGCGCTAGATATAAAAGGGGTGGGGATGGGATTCTCTGGGAGAACCGGAGTCGCTGGGCCCAGGATGCTGGATAGTCCCGGACTTCCAGTCCCCCAGGGCAGAGCGTATGGCTGCAGTTCTCCGAGTGGGGAAAATCAGTGCTCACACCAGGCGCCCTCCTCTGCCCTCCAGCACTCAGCCCAGCGCCTGGCACTTAGTAGGTTCTCAATAAATGTTTATTGTCTGACTGGCTGGGAGAACGGATGGCACAGTCAGATCTCTTCCTCACTCTCCACCCCCACCCTCAATGCACACCGTGCATTGAAATGAACGGCTCTTGGAGCGGATGGGATCCTCAGGGTTAGAGAGGTTAGAGGGGCCCTGGGATGGGGGGGGGGTGCTTTTGGGCTTCGCTGGAACAGAGGATATGCGGGGCGCCCAGCTGATTGCTGCAGAATTCAAACTGGGGCTGATTTTACAGCCAAAAAACCAGCCAGGAGCACCGAATTTGGCCTTCTGGTAATCAGGGGGTTTCTCCCAGGTTCGCTACGGGTTCAGCTTCTGCAGCGTGGGATGTGAGGAGCAGGGCTTGTGGAGGTGCGTTCAGATACACTTGCAGTCCCTGTCTCTCCCTCATCCCTCTCTCCCTGCCTTTCTCCCTTCCTGCTCCAGAGTCTAAGGTCATTTGTGCTTACTGGAAAGGCTTCGGGGAGAGGGGTCTGGAACCTGGGGAGCAAGGACGCCTGCCCCATCGGCTCCGCCTTGGACTGGCTGCTCCGGCTAGCGCCTCCAACCTGCGCGCGCTCCCTCCCCCCCCCCCCCCGCGCGTACACACGGGCACACACATATACGGGCACACACATGCATGGGCGCCCACTACCAGAGGGACTGGCAGGGGCCCCTTCGGAAGCTGGAGGGACGTGGGGAGCAGCTAGGAGAGACGGAGCCCTTCAGGCTCTGACCTCAAAGTGCAGGGAGATGGAAAGACGTGCCCGAATGCTTTTACCCAATTCCATGTTAGACTCTGTTATTTCTAGCAGATGGCAGGCCTCTCCGTAGTGAGCCCAATCTAACTTTCACCTCCCTAGTGAAGAGCTCCCATTGTCTGCACTCCACGCCCAATCAGACGATCCTCGACTGTCCAGGCTGAGCAACCTTAATGTGGCCCTGGAACCTCCCTCAGTCTTCTTCTCTGCTTTTCCTTTCTCCGATGTCTCTTGTCTCACCTTCTCAAAACGAGCTCGAGGACAGGGACTGGCTTTTTGCTGATGTTTGTAGCACCAGTACTGAGGTCACTGCCAGTACTCAGTAAGAGATTAATATGTGCTTGTTAGTCTTCTCTTCTGTGCATCCAGGCACAGGGCACCCATTCACTTTGGTGGGGAGCATGGGGTCAGAGTCTGAAAAGTAACTATGGCCCTTCCGCTGGAGGCCACTGGGGGGAAAGGAAGGGCATGGAGGGAAGATCCTAGCCTTCTCCCTGCCTTGGAGTCAGCAAAATATCATTCCAAAGTCATTGTGACCCCTGGAAACAGTGCTTTGTCCTTTGAAAAGACAAATTCTCTCTCCCTACATTTGTCTCCTCTCTCTGCCGTCTATCTGTCTATATGTCTCTCTCCTGTCTGTACAATGCCACCCTCCACCCCCAGGCCCTCCAGAGGCCTAGCTGGGCACAGCATGGAGTTCAATGCAGTCCTTGTGGCTGCCCTAGCCTCCTGGAGTTCATTTGTCCTCACCATCTGTTTTCATAATCTATCAAGAAGCTTTCATCTTCTGTCTCCTAGCCCTTGGTCTGCTCATTCAGCATTTTCAGGGGTTATTCCTCCATATAGGGTCCCTATAAATGGGTGCTTTTCATTATCAGCATTGTTATTGTTATGAGACAATCTCTGGGGACAAGAGGGCAAGCTCAAGTATCCAAAGCAGGACCCATCTCATTTCCCCAATCCTTCCCCTCCTCCAGATTTGTTTTGTACAATTTCCAGTAAGTCATCCAGAGTTTCTTCCTTCCATCTATCTTCCTGGCTCCCTCCTTTCCCTCCCTCCCTCCCTCCTTTCCTTCTTCCCTCCTTTCCTTCCCCCTTCCCTCCTCCCTCCTTCCCTCCTTCCCTCCTTCCTTCCTTCCTTCCTTCCTTCCTTCCTTCCTTCCTTCCTTCCTTCTTTCCTTCCTTCCTTTTACTTTTGCATTTTAAAAAACATTTTATTTATATCTTCTGTGGGTAAAAGAATATATTAGTGAAGACAGCTTTATTCAATTCAGCCAATATTTCTCGATCACTTTTCTATTAACCGCACTGACCTCTCAGAGTTGTCCTGGGGGTCAGATGAGGTATTTGTAAAGTGCTTAACACGGTGCTGGGCACATAGTAGGTGCTATATAAATACTTATCTCCCCTCCCCTTTCCTCCTTTTTTATGTGCTAGGAATTGAAAATATACAGCTAGGACATAGATATGGCTTTCTTTCTTTTTGAAGATAATATTTTATCTTTTCCAATTACATGTAAAGATATGTATTGCTGGGGAGAATTAAGTTATTCACAGTTCATCATTGCACAATGTGGCTGTTACTGTGTACAGTGTTCTCCTGGTTCTGCTCACTTCACTTAGTATCAGTTCATGTAAATCTTTCCAGGTTTTTCTGAAATCCAGCTGTTTACCATCTCTTATGGAACAATTGTATTCCATTACATGCATATACCACAACTTGTTCAGTCATTCCCCAATTGATGGGCATCCCCTCAATTTCCAATTCTTTGCCACCACAAAAAGAGCTGCTATAAGTATTTTTGTACCTTTCCCCTTTTTATCTCTTTGTGATACAGACCTAGTAGTGGTATTGCTGGATCAAAGGGTTTGGTTGCTCTTTGGGCATAGTTCCAAATTTCTCTCCACAATAGTTGGATCAATTTACAACTCCACCAACAGTGCATCAGTGTCTCAATTTTCCCACAGCCCCTCCAACATTTGTCATTTCCCTTTTTGGTCATATTAGTCAATAGGATAGGTATGAGGTGGTACCTCAGAGTTGTTTTAATGCGAATTTCTCTAGTCAATAGTGATTAAGAGCATTTTTTTCATATGACTACAGATAACTTTGATTTTTTTTTTTGCCTGAAAATTACCTGTTCATATCCTTTTACCACTTGTGAATTGGAGGAAAGTCACCTGAATTTGCAGCCTTGGAGCCAAATTTGACTCTTCTGTTTCCTGCAATCAGTCAGTCAATCAGCAGATTAATTCAACTTCTGCTAGAGGCCAGGGGCTATGCTAGGCACTGGGATACAAAGTAAAAAGTGAAATAGGGGCTTCTAGGGGCTTCTAGTCACTCAGAGGAGACGACACATATACATAATGTACATACCAAATATACAGCCTCCAAACGAGGTGATTTGTCAGGGACAGCACCAGAAACTAGGAGAGTCAGAAAAGGTCTGAACTGGGTGTGGAAGGAAACATGGATTTACAACAATCGGAGATTAGGAGGGAGGACATACCAGGCATAGGCGACTATCAGTGCAAAGTCAGGGAGATGGAAGTGGCTACAAGGATGAAGTGTAATGAAGGTGAAGGGGAATCCTGGATGTGATCAGTCTGGAAACATTGGTTCAGACCAGGTTTCGAAAGTCTTTAAAAAAACAAAGGAGATTATATTTGGTTCTCAAGGTAATGAGGAGCTATTAAAGTTTATTGATCAGGGTAGTGAAGTGGCCTGACCTGGGCTTTAGGGCAGTCAGTTTGGTAGCTGTGTGGACTGGAGAGGGCAGGGACTGGAGATACAACCTGAGTAGGAAACTCTTGTAAGGATGCAGTTGAGAGGTGATGAGGACCTGAACTAGAGTGATGTCAGTGAGAGGAGAGAAGAAACTGGGGTATGGTAATGAGGGTGCCACCAAAGCTCAGTGTACCTTCTACTCTCCATTCTCCCTCAGCCTCCAATCCCAATCAATCACCAGATTAGCCCATTTCTGTCTGCACAACATCTCCCTATCTGACCCCTTCTCTCCCCTTAATGTCCCTCCCTCCCTCCTGGAGGTTTAGGGGAGAACGAAGAATGGGGAGACAGAAGGAAAGGTGGAATGGCAGCAAACTGTTATCAGATAAGGGTATTTCAGAATTCATGAACATGGAGCTGGGATGTTTGTGGATGAAGGAAGGATGAAGGGTGTGACCATATGTAGCTGAGGTTCGATGGAGAAGATCAAGTTGAGGAAAAGGGACATTAGGCTGCTTGAGGACTAAGTGCCTACTATGTGTCAGGCACTGTCGCTAAGCACTGGATACAAAAAAAGGTAAAAGACAGTCTCTGCCCTCAAGGAGCTTACAGTCTAAAAGAGAAGATAACCTGCAAAAAAAAATGCATACAAAACAAGCTGTGAAAAGGATAAATAAGAGATAATTAACCAGAGGGACTAGAATTAAAAGGGGCTGAGGAAGGCTTCCTGTGTAGAGTATATAGCAGAGGCTAGAGATGATGGAGATTGCAGCTGCCCCTCGAAGAGGGAGCTGAGAGAATCCAGCAGATTGATCCTGCCAATGGAGGCACTGCCCTGGGAAGACCCCAGTGACTACAACAATGGTCCAACCCAAATCCAGCAGCATCCCTAAGTGAACAAGTGTTCAGCCCATCGTAGCTGCGGTTGTACCCAGCAGTCCAACAATCTTCCCAGTCTAGCTTAGCAGAAGCTAAATCAAGTGAGGAAGCAGTCTATCAGCCACGTGACCTGATCAGCCCAGCTGAGTAACAGAACAGGCAACTCAAGAGGTGCCGCGTTGCTAGTGGAGTGAGTCCCGCTGAGCACCTGCCATGGATTCCACGTGTCACGGCAAACGTTACTCCCCCTCCCTGGTGATGGAAAGGACATCCAGGTCTCCCACCCCAAAGTCTTGAGCACCCCCTGTCCTCACGCCCCATCACCGTAGGTGGCCCCTTCCCCACGTGCTCTGCAAAGACTGGGAGAAAGCGCACTAGGGTCTGGCTCGGGTCTGGGCTGGGTGGGGCTCCTGTTCTCCTTGGGTATTTGAGCATCTTTTCTAAGAGCAGAATTAGCTTTCCTGTCGGCTATTCGTGGGGAACGGGTGAAGCCTTAGGGGTTGCAGTGCTGGGAGGAGTCACCCCGAGGGTCATGCCTAGAACTGGGGTAACTTCGCCACCTCCAACAGGAGGCTTTTCTCCTTTTCTATTTGATCATCTTCTTGAAGAGATGATTGAATCAGGCTTGTCCTTCCAACAATCCTCATGTTGATCCCTTCAATATTTTTCTTTTACTTTTTATCTTTCAGTTTGCTTGGTCTTTGCTTTTCTCTCTGTGTACTCTGGGGCTTGAGTCATGCGCCTTTCCTGGTAGTTTTTGTTGCATGTCCAAGCCACTGATTTGTTACTTTTTCTTTCATTGATGCAATAGTCACAGACAGACATTTAAGTGCTGATTCGGCTTCACCCTCAAAGTTCCAGCACGCTTTCTCACAGTGCTCATTTTCCTGAATGGAATTCTCCATTGTTTCCATGGTTCTGTAGGACAGAATGACTGAGTTTTCACTGTCATTGGAAAACTTCCTTTAAAAATGGCTGCCCTTGTTGAGTATGATTGTTGTGTTCTGTCCAGCAGTAAGGGGCGTCTTTAATATTTCTGCTTCTCCCCATTTTCAACACATGTTTAGTTTTTTTCATGGTGCCATAAACAGCTTAGAAATATGTATATTCCTTTCTATTCTTAATTTAATAATTGTCAGAAAGCTATCACTCCCAAGCCCCCATCTGGTGTGTTCCCATCGTGTTATTTACCCAGTTAACATCTTTCCAATAGCAGTTAACTAGTTAGTAACTATTAGCTTTTTCAAAAGTATATTTACTGAAAAGATATAGTGAGCACTAGGTAGCTTGTGGTGCAGTGGATAGAGTACTATGTCTGGAGTCAGGAAGATCTGAATTCAAATCCAGACTCAGACACATCCTAGGCATATGACACTGGGCAAGTCAATTCTCCCGTTTGCCTCAGTTTCCTCATCTGTAGAATGACCTGGAGAAGGAAATGGGGAACTACTCCAGGATCTCAGCCAAGAAAGTCCCAAGAAAGTCCTCTGGTCACAGAGAGTCAGACCTAACTGACCAACAACAACATTGTAGGCACTGAAGTATAATAACAATTCCCCCCCCCCCCCCCATACACACAAACATATCTGGAGGAGGCTGAATTCATCTTTGCCCCTGCGCAGTCCATCCCTGGGGCAGCGCAGTGGATCACTGGAGTAAGACCTTCATTTCATTCCTGCGATAGAGAAAGTCCTAAATAACCCATTGGGCTGGCTTGGCCGGGAGCGCCCACACTGACCTGGGCTCTTGTGGCCGAGGTCAGCGGGGTTCCAGTTGAGGCTGGCTAGGGAGGAAGGGAGCCCCCGCCCCTTTATTCACCTCTCCAAGAGCGTGCACATCTTCAATCTGGAAGCCGCCCTCTCACTCTGCGGCCAATCCCCGGTGGGCTCCCAGGTTGCCTAGGTCCCTTCCATGTGAATTAGCGGCATTTTACCATTTTCCTGGACCTTTTTCCCGGGGTCTCTAAGCACGTATCCCCGTATGAAGCTTCGGACTGGAGAAAAGATTCACCTGTAATTGAATGGGAAGCCTTCTCAGAGCCCCAGAACCTCCTGAGCACCCGGAAAGGAGCACTCTGTGCACTGGAAGAAGATGTAGCCACTATTGTCATCAATGCGGTGTTAACCTGAACAGTTCTCAGGTGGAGCCCGGAGAGGCAGCTTCCTCCTGTGGACTCCTGCGGCTCATGGCTCTCTGACTGCAGGAATCCTGGGCTCTTGCATACGACAATAGTTATTCGTATTATCCTCTCTGGGCCCACCGTGTGTGCCTGGAAGCCCCACAGGGACCGTGCTTCCTTCACCCAGGTCTCCACCGGAATCTACCCGGAGGCTGTGCATACATTCGGTGATGAGTGAATGCTTATTGAGCTAAGGGCTGGCCCTAGAGTTTAGTTCTACAATGACCCCACCTTGGAGGGAATTGGATTCTTTCACTGATTTGCAAAAGGGAAGCCTGCGGGGGAGGGTGGTGGCTCCTGTGCTGCGATCTCCCACAGATGTGGAGCCACAGGCTCTCTGTCAGTGAGCAGAGAGACACGGGAGGAGGGGGCTGAGCTGCAGACGTCTTTGCTCTTCATTATAAGCAATGCCATGAGGCAAACTGAAGGTGCAGCTCAGTGATTAAGAGCTGGCAGAAAGCTTTCATTGTGCCCCCAAAGACAGCAAGAAGCATTGTTTTGTGGGACCCTTGGTCTTCTCATGAGAAGCTTTTCAAAAGGAGCTCTCTGAAATAGCGAGATTTACTCTCTCAATAAGCCTGGGAGGGAGGGTGCTGTTGTCACTTGGATTTTGCAGATGAGGAAACTGAAGCAAGCAGCAGACATGAGTTTGCTCGTGGCCACTCAGCTATTAAGTGTCTGAGGCTAGATTTGAACTCAGGTCCTCCTGACTCCAGCTCCAGATTCCTACCTACTGCACTGCCTAGCTTCCTCATGATGATGCTGGGATACTGAAATCCATCATAGTGGATGAGAAGGCAGAGGAATGCCCTGAAAAACTGGGAGAGATCTCCACATGGGGGGGGGGGGCACCAGGAGGCTGGGCCCACACTGTGCTTCCCCCTTGTTTTTATTCTTGCTCTAGCTTTGTACAAATTTTGATTTTTGCCCTAATTCTATTCCCAAGGCTGCTTCCAGGCTGCCTCCTTGTCAGTGATGAGCTGCGTTCTGTCTTTCAAAGTAGAATCAATTTACTTTGGGGATGTATTCAGTGCTCACCATGTCCAGGCCCTTCTTGTTCTTCTAGGAAAGCCCATCTACCCGATCTATTTAATTAAGCTTTTGGCATCTCCCCCAACCCGTCCTTGAGAAATCCACTGACAATGATGTGGCAGCTTAGATCGGTCACCATGACAAGGAAACCAGTGGAGTCTGGGGCCCACTTCACCAGAAACACCTGCATGGGCCTCCTTAGTCCCACTTTACGGAGAGGGGAGATGAGAGACTATGGGGCTTACAACTGGTTAAGGAAATCCGTGTACATATGTGTCAGAATGTGGCCAGTGTGTGAGACCAATACAGTGTCAGGAGATCTGATGACCCTCAGTTGTGGGGGTGAGGGAACCAAGCAAAGATTTGAGGGGGAGGGGGCTTTGGCCTGGAATGATAGGGTTGTAATCCTCCCCTACAATAGACTCTGAAAGGGACTGGGCCCTTATGCTGGGGGTGGGGGGGAATAGTCATTCCCACCCCAAGGACAAGTGGGTCACTCACTGGGAGGGAGATTCAGACCCAAGACAGTGTCTCCTCCTTGATTCCTTCACCTTTGAGGGGCTGGCACATGGGGGCCACCTGTCTCTGTCACTTGGTATTTCTTCTGCTTGGATCCTCCCTGATTGAGGATTCTGAGGTGGTAATGCCCAGGTGACTGGGCAGGTTGGGAGTGCCCATCGGGAGCACTCAGGGGTGAAGGCTTGTGACAGAGGAGGGGCCCAGAGTTGGATGGGGAAAGGCAGTACACTGAGTAACATCAGGGAGGTGGAGAGAAGGGCCCACAATGGACCCAGCAGAAGCCCTGCCCGCCATGGACCCAGAACCCTGAAGCCTCAGGAATCACAGTATAGGTAGTAGCTTCAGCCCCCAGGAGAACCTTAGAACCCAGAAGAGCTCTGGGGACCCAACCAGCCAATGCTCAGTTGGGGGGGGGGATTAGAGAAGGGTGGGATATCTGGTCACTGACAAGTGCTGAGTTCTTCAAGATGGCTCTCCTTTGGGCAAAGGGGGCTCCAGCAGATGCCCAGCAGGTCTGGCATCCATGGCCTCTCCTGATGTGTCTCTGCTTGGACTCACAGCCAGAGCTGGGCTCAAGGCAGCTTCATCTCGTTCTGCACATTGGCAATCCAAGACAATTTAGAGGTGATCTGAGAGCAGTTGGGTCAGACCCCCAGGATGCTGGACAATAGACAGGGTGATAAACCTTAGAGACCTCCTGGGCTCCTGGAGTGAGGCTGGGGCTGGGGTCTCTTGTTCTCTCCCTGCATAAAAGGAGACTGTCCACATGATAGTCTTCAGAGGTGGCAGCTCCTGGCTGGAATTGGCAGTAGAAGAGTCCACTATGTACCTGGTGCTGTACTAAGTGTGCTGGATACAAACATAAGAAAGACAATGACTGGGGGCAGAGCCAAGATGGCAGCATAGCAGCAGCAACATATCGCAGCTCTCACATAGCCACCCCAAAATACCCATAAAATATGACTCTAAACTAATCCTAGAACTCCAAAACACACAGAAATATACCTTCCACTAAAGTCAACTCGTCTGAGAGGAACCATATCAGCACTGCAAACCGAAACCAGCCTGGCCTGAAGCCCTGACTGAGCCCCGGGGGCACCTGGACAGGAGGAGTCGAGGAGCCTTTCTGGTGAGTGGATTAGCAGCAGCTGTGAGCAGCGTTCAGAACTAGGTCAGTGGGAATTGCAAAATCGGGGGAGAAAAGTGGTCCAGCCGAAAGGCCTCCAGGGCGGGAAAGCGAAAAGGCAGAGGTTTTGCACCTGCCTCCATGTTGCAGCTTCCATACCCATGGCCTGCAGACAGCAGGGGGACTAAGCGATTGTTCAGAGGCCAAGTTGCTCTCGTGTTGAGCAGCCTGGATCCATATCCCAGTCTTGGGCCTTGGTCCTGGAGTCTTCATTATCCAGTGAGCTGGAAGTAACTAGGAAAGGGACCCAGCACCTTCCTGAGAGCTACAGCAGCCGGGAGGACCCCAGCAATTTGGGACAGAGCTTTCCCTTCTGGAAGCAGAGCCCCACAGAGATTAAAAAAAAAATCATGGACTGACCAACCATGAGTAAGAATAAGCATAAGAAGCAGGGTAAGAACAGCAACGAAACCCTAGATTCCTTCTTTGGGGAAAAGAAAGATCATGGCAAAGAGAGGGAGGAGGAGAGCGCAGC
>CM053582.1:578617786-578641049 GCA_028627135.1 Pseudochirops cupreus
TAATTACACATATTCAGCCTGTATTTGATTGCTTGTCCTTCCAGTGGGGGTGGGTGACGAGGGAGGAAGAGAAAGAATCTAGAGTCTAAAGTTCTATAATCAAATGTTAAAAAAATATATGTATATATATATATGTATAAACCATAATAATAATAATTATTATTTTAAAAAAGATATTCTATCAATTCTTTTTGGGCAGCTGACCATTTGATGTTACTCTTTGGGGGTTTCTTTACTTCAATATCCTCCTCTGAAGATGAACCCTGGTCATCTCTATTCCCATAATAGGTTTCTATAGTTGGATTCTTTCTCCTTTTCCTGTGCATTTTTTGTGGTGATAGCTTGCTTATTTGTAGTCATTTCCAGCCCTGGGGTGTGGGAGATGGTGCCTCTTGCCCCAGATCTTCAGTTCTTCCCTCTGGCCTGGAACCAAAGACAAACCTCCAGATTGCTGTAAGTGCCCACAGCCAGGGGCTTTCTGCCCCACTGCTTCTGCACTCACCGACATGTGCTAGTCCCTTCTCACCCTCATGGCTCTTCACAGCACAGCTGGGTCTTATGTTTCTGGTCAACAGAGGTTTCCTTGATCTTCCCAGGCTCAGACCCCCAACTCCCCTCACTATCCTGGAGCTAAAGGTTCCAGTGGCTGGGGCTGAGGCAGCCTCTCAAGCCAACTAACCCCAGGATTTGCCACTTGTGCTTGCTGTTAAAGTGGAACTGAGCCTGGAAGTGTTTACTCTTCACGAGGACCAAACCTTGCCCTGGGATTTTTCTTTCCGTCTTCTCAAATTGTCCCAAGAGGACCCCAGTTATGCCCCAGTTCTTATTTATCTCTACCTACATTTTGTTCACCTAAGGTGCTATTTTAAGTCTTTTGTGGGGGGACATCTTGAGAGCTTGGGATTTTCTGACCTACTCTGCCATCTTCCCAGAATCCTCTGCCAGTTTTTGTAAGAGAAAAAGATTGTGCTAGATGCTCTGAGGTCTGTTCCAGCTATAGATACCTGAGCCTAGACCTTATTCCTGCAACTGCAGACCATGCAGATATAGGAGAGCTGAGTCCTTTCTGTGCCAAGCAGATGAGGAGAATCTTGGACAAGACTGCAAAGAAGGCATTTGTAGGGGCAGATGAACTAAAGCATAGAAAAGTCTTTGACCATGAACAGGTCACCATGGCTCGGCAGATCCTCTCAGAAGCACTGGATTAACAAAGGCTTTCAGAGATAGTCCCTAAGCTATCAGGAGACTGGTCCTAGAGCTGAGAAATCAGGAGACTGCAGCAAGGTTAACAGGATGGGACTGAGCCAAAATACCCGGCACCCATTAAACTGCCCATTCCATCCCATTCCAATAAGCAATTCAATTATATTTAATTGACATGTACTCTGTGACCTCGTTTCCAAACACATAACAAATTGATCGATAAGGTCTCTGAACAGAAGATTTCATTTTGTTCTTTGTTGCAGACTTCATCATTTAGAGAACTTGAGCTGCCCAGATATAGTCATGTGACCCATTCCCGGCTGTTACTTTCCAAAAGCTTCTTTCAAAATGTTTTCCTGACTTCGGTTGATTGACTTCTGTGGACACGTGAGCACCCCAATGTGTGCCCCTTTCCTGCTCCACTGCCCCAACATTCCCTCCTGGGCAATCAATTCTCCCCCATAAAGGGGATCCTGGAAGCTTTGCACAAATTCCGTCCACCTCCACAGGATCAACCCTGCTAGCTTCACCCAAGGGCAGTTTCTTCATTACCTTTAGGTCCCTTTCCAGTGCCCGTTCCTCCACAGATGATCCTAGGGAAGTCTGGCTAGGAGAGGTCCCTGTTAAGCTCACTGCAGACTTTAAAATTCATTTATTTCAATTAATAGCAGTCTGTCTTCTCTCACATACACCCTCCTTTTAACTGAAAAAGAAAGAAAGGAAGAAAGGAAGGGAGGAAGAAAAAGAAAAAAGACAGGAAAGTAAGGAATGAAAAGAAAGAAGAAAAGATGTATTGTAAACATGTATAGTGAAGTAAAACCAAAGTTTGTTGAGCCCAGCGCCCCCTGTTGGAGGGCTGTGCAAACAGCACCTCCTGACTCCACCGTGGGGCTTCTCTTTCAGTTGGAGGAGGTAGCACTGGCTGGTCCAACCTGCAGCAGGAGCTGGTTGCCCATCAGGGTTGTGGGAGCCAGTCCTGGCTCCTTGCCTGATGGGCTGTATCCATTCAGCAAGTATTTATGTAGCGCCTGCTCTGTACCAGCCACTGTGCTAGGGGCTTCATGTAGCAAAACATAAGGGAAGACAGTGCCCTCTCTTAAGGGCATGTCATTCACTTGGATCATTTGCCATATATCTGGACTTGACTCTTCAACTGGACTTTATTAAGACTTTTACTTACAGAGCAACTAGGTTGTGCTGTAGATAGAGCACCAGCCCTGAAGTCAGAAGAACATGAGTTCAAATGTGACCTCAGATGGTTACTAACTGTGTGATCTTGGGCTACTGACTTAACCCCAATTTGAGAGAGAGAGAGAGAGAGAGAGAGAGAGAGAGAGAGAGAGAGAGAGAGAGAGTTAGAGACAGAGACAGAGACAGAGACATAGAGAGAGAGAGACAGACGGACAGACAGACTTTAACTTATGTCCATACATTCTTATCAGCAAATTAGGGCTTGGTGGATCACCTGGCTAATAGTTTGCAACCAATGGTAACACTATTAGTGACATGACTTGCAAGCCATGGACGTGTGCTAGTTGGTGTCCCTCTGACCAGCTATGATAGGAGCAATACCCTAAAATCTCCCTCCATGCAAGTTGGGCTAATTTTCTTGTTGGCTTTCAGGACTGAAGGCTTGGGTTATTGACAGAACTTTCTGGTCATTGGAATACAAAGCAGGCATGAGAACCGCCAGGGACACTCTAACACTTAGCTGCTCCACAATGGGTAACTAGGACCAGGAACTCACTTGTCCGAGGCACTCTGTGGGGTCCTCACTGCCTCTCCATGTCAAGTGTCTTTCTACTACCATGGCTAAATAAATCCCCTTTTGGTTCACTGTCGACCGTTTTTTGAGTCCCTCATTTTGTTCTAGTATTGCAACTAACCTGCTGGTGGAGTGACTGGCTAGGGCCCCGGACTGGACATCAGCCTTGGTACCCATCCAGTTCAGCCTCTCCATTGACGATTTAGACAAAGGAGCCATATGACTTTCAGGCAATGGTAACTGACTACTCTGGGAGACAGGAACACTTGAGCCTCACCACCTGGGTGTGTAGTCCTACAAACTCAGGCTGAGACTCCCCAGAGAGAACACTTCAAGAACACATCTGTCAAGGGACAGATGACCAAGATGAAGGCACCCCTCCCTGCAGCTGCCCCCCCTGGGCGACCCTGGGTAGAGCCTTCCCCTCCCCACGACACAGCTTCCTCATCTGCAAAAGTGCCAGCCTCCCTGAGGTGGTCACTAAGCTCCTGTCTAACTCCCAAACTGGTGCCAGAATGAGGGGAAAAGCTGACTAGGTGTAAATATATTTGGAAGAAGATGGGTCAATGTTAACTGCCAGTTCTATCCTGAGTGCTGATATAACTGGAATTGAACCAACCAGATACTGGGACGTGCGAGGACCAGGATAGGCCAGGGCAAGGAAGTGACCCTCCTGCACTCAGGGTTACTCAGCACTTCCAGAGTCTTGGGGTTGGGGTCGGATTCTGCTGACCAGACTGGCTATTCACCTGTGTAGCAAATTCCCTGGGCTCTTGCAGATCCCAGCAGCCTGTGTGTAACTTCGTCTTAAAGGCTTATTGCAGGGCACCCAGAGGCCAATGACCATCCAAAGAACTGACTTTTACAGAACGCCCTCGGGTTAGCAAAGCACTTCACAGAGAGCATCTGGTCTGCTTCCCAGGACAACCCTAGCGTGTGTGTGTGTGTGTGTGTGTGTGTGTGTGTGTGTGTGTGTGTGTGTGTGTGTGTGTTGTGGTTCCCATTTCATAGATCAGGAAACTGAACCTGGCAGACCTTACTTAGCAGAACTTAAAACCCAGGCCTTCATGCTGGCAGGGTGGCCACTGATTGGCAAGGTCAATCGAGAGCGAGAAGTTCCTAGCTTTGGTTACTCCGCTTTTACAAGGATAGAAATTTGAAGCGGCCCAGAGACAAAGAAATGATTTCGTATCCTATCGTATCCTTCTAAGACGGCCAAATGCCCTGACGTTGTTTGCTCAGCCTAGAGAGGAGACGGCTGTTTTAGTTACTTATTTCAAAGATTTCATCAGTTTTCTGTGTCAGCAGGACTCCCAGCACGAAGAAATGGGCTTAAATGAAAGCCGGTCTGGGTGTGGGCGGGGGCTGCTGTAGCGGTAGCACCTGCCAGACTTCCTGAAACCTACAGAAAAGCCGGCTGTCATTTAGCTGAAGAACCGGCTGACTACACAAAGATGTAGTATGTAATCTGACCACTGTGTGGTGCTGTTCTCATGCCTTTCATGTCCCTGCCGGGCTTTCCCAAATTCGCAGCACCCTCCCAGCGCACCAGAGGCTGAGTCCGCCAACTGTTAGCTAGAACTTCTTCTACTTCAAACGACAGTACTGAACTTGGATACAAGAGGACCGGAGTTCAAATCCAGCCTCAGACACTCCCTAGTCATGTGGTCTTGGGAACTCCGTGCCTCAGTTTCCTCATCTGTAAATCGAAGACAGCAAAAGTAACTTCCCAGGGCGGTCGTGAGGAACAAGTGAACTAAGACGTAGAGGCCTTTGCGAGCCTGAAATTGCTATGTGAATGCTCCCTGTTAGTTATTTTCACTCTCGCGGGACTCACGGGGTGCACCTGCCAGATTGACAGCTGGTCTAGGTGCTTGAGAACAAGAACACGGAGGATGTTTCTGAACGAGACGAGGCGATTTGCCTCCAAGTGCCCCCTGCACATTTGGGCAGCTCCCGCTCTGGGTGGTCCAAGCTCCTTCACGAGGCTCAGGAAACTGGCTTTTTAGTTTCCAGATGATTTATTCAAACACTGTGGAGTGTCTGTATGAAGGCTGTCACAGTAGGTTGCCCAGTACTGTCTGTTCACCCCAAACCTCATCCCAGCTGTCAAATGGAGGAAGGAATAAATAAGAGATTCACAATGAGAACTCACCTGAATCAGAGAAAATGAAGGAAGCCCCAGGCCAGTTTCCCAGGCTGAGGTTTCCTGCTCTGTCTCTCGGTTCACCCTGCTGCTGCCTCTCTGCTCCCTGATCTCCACTGTCTTTACCCCCAAAACCCACCCTTACTGCTGCTGCTCTCCAGGATCTGTTCCAGGTTCCAGCTCAGGCCATAAATAGAGCAGTAGGGGCAGCTCCAGCAACTAACAGGCCAGTGACATTAGGGAGCCACATTATGGGCCAGTAGCATGGAAAGACTATTTTGGAATATGCAAGAGCATATTCTACAGGAACATAAGAAAATCAACTGGTCTTTCCCCTCATTTCCTACCTTTTCATCTGTTCCCTCAGGAAGGTGTCATAAACCCCTGCTACAAATGGGGTCCATGACCGGTACTTAGCAAGTGCCTGCTGTATACATGGCTTCGTGGCAGCCACAAGAGGGATGGGAAAACTCTGTCCCTTCCTGCAGGGAGCCTTCAGGCTAGAAGGGCAAACAGAACAACCAGAGCATCCAGAAGAGCCCAGTGAATTCCTGGAAATAATAGCTAACATTTGTAAAGCACTTTAAGGTTTGTACAACACTTTACATACATTATTTATTCCTCACAACAGCTCAGTGAGGCAAATGCTCTTATTATCTCCATTGAACAGACAGAGAAACTGGGGCTGAGGGAAGTTAATTGGCTTGCCCAGGATTCCACAGGTAGTAAGTGTTTGAAGGACGATTTGAACTCAGACCTTCCTGACTCCAAGCCCAGTGTTCTATCCACCGCACAACCTCATTGCTGAATTCAATTATCTGTGTCTGCTGGGAGGAAATCCTTCTCAAGAATGGATTGGACTGGACAGCCTCCAACACTGCCACTTCCAGCCCTGAGACTCTATAACCCCACGTTATCAATTTACTCATTAAAGGCATTGTTCATTTACTGGCAAAATAACCAAGAGGAGAGTTTAATCAGAAGCCACAGCTCCTGGCAGCAGCCCATAAAACAAGATGAGCAGGCTGTCCGTTCCCTGCGTGGGGGTCATTGCCACCACCAGAGCTGTTGTTAAGGCTGATGATGAAGACTCGTGGCCCATGCTTTATTGCTTTTCCATTGGCTCTCAGCAATTGCAGAGCCAATGTCTAATAAAGCATTCGAAAGAACCCCACTTCCCTCCCCCCCTCATCATGAGCCTGCTTGCCTCTCATGATTTGTGGGAGAGAAGGCCTTTGTCTTTAACACCCTGAATAATTCTGGCATGACCTCACTCTAGCGTCTTGTCAGAAAGATCTCAGTTTCGGTCTGTTCGTCCCCAGACACAGGACAAACTCCTCATAAATCTGCAGCAGCTCAAGGCGCAGGAGGAGGAGGCATCCTGTTCCCCACAACGGAACTGCCTGTGGGGGTGGGGCTGGACCACACCCAGGCCCAATGGAAACCTTTGCTTTTGAAAACCAATTTGATTTCAAGGGCGAGTTGAAATAAGACATGAGACCCTCAACAAGTGGGCTTTTAGGGCTGTTCTGCAGCAGGAGGAGAGGACTCCCAGCATGACAGAAAGGGGCTGATTCAATTTTCAAACGGTCTCAGAATTAAGTTTCATGCTTCCAAGAAGGCAGGTATGTTCCAATCTCTGGGGTGGCCCAGGGCCACATTGAAAGCGTCTGCCTTTTAAGGTGATCGAGAACGTCTTTCCTCTGGTTTATACGTCTATTTGGTCCCTGGTTGGTAGGGCAAAGCCGTCTTGGGCAGAGGAGAAAGCACCAAAGTGGGAGCTTCAGGACCTGGTTTCCAATCTTTCACCGACACTTAGTAGCCTTGTACCTCTAAGGAAGTCTTTCCTTTGCACTTTCTGAGCCTGTTTCTTCTTTTGTGAAATGGGAGTTATAACCTTTGCATTCCTTACCTAGCAGAGGCATTGTGAGGAAAACCCTTTGTAAATCTCCGTGCAGAAGAGAGATGCCAATCTTGCTGGTGAGCATGATCTGGATGGATACAGAAGGTCATGGTGCCTTTCGAGGGCTGGTGCCACCCAGGTCCCCTACACTATCCTGCTGCCACGCTAGCTGGGCTGATTTACCCAGGCAGGGTAGGCATGGATGGGCTGGGATTATCTGCAGTAAAGACAGAACAGGTCCATTGGAGTATTAGTAGGTGGGGCAACACGTAGACTTCAGAAAGAACCTCAGAGTGACCCTAAGCAAGTCACCATGATTGTGCACACCTTTGTTTCCTCAGCTGCGAAATCCATGGTAAGAGCTGAGCTATTCACTCCACAGGGTTGTGAGAGCCAAAGGACATAGCAAGTGTGAAGAGATGGTCACTCCTAAGGGCCCCAGTAAGTCGGGGTCTGTGTTTGGTTTGATATTTACAACAATGTGAACATAACAGGAGCCAGGCAAGAGTGAACAGGACCCTGGACGACCTCAAATGTGACCTCAAACACTTCAATCAATAGGCCAATGAATCTTTCTTAGGCGCTGCTTTGTTCTGGGTGACGTGCTAAACCCTGGGAATACGAGAGTGTCCCTGTCCTCAGGGAATTTACAGTCTAATGAGGAGGGCAGACACACATACAGACGGAGAAATATCCACAAAGGCAGCTAGACAGAGGATAAGCAGGAACGCCCGAAGAGTCTGGACTAAGAGGCTTTGGGGAAGGCTTCCTGGAGGAGAGGGGATTCTAGGTGAGATCTGAAGAGGCCAGACCATAGAGTTGAGGAGGGAGGTCATTCTAGCTTGAGGCACAGTCAGAGAGAGTGCCCTGAGCCTAGAAATGGAGGGACCTGTTCCAGGAACAGCCAAGAGGCCAGTTTCACTGGATGGAAGAACACATTTCAGGAGTAAGGAGTAAGAAGACTGAGAAGGCAGGAGGGGGCATGTTAGGGAGGCTTTGAATGCTGAAGAGAGACTTGCATTTACTCCTGAGGCAATGGGGAACCATAAGGGTTTATTGAGTATCAGGGAGTGGAGTTGGGGGTGTGTGTGTGACAATGGTTGAACTTGTGTTTTAAGAAAATCACTTTAGTGACGGAGTGGAGGACTGATTGGAGTGGGGAGAGATATGAGTCAAGCAGACTTACCAGGAGACCCTGGGCAAGTGACTTCGCCTGTTTGCCTCAGTTTCCTCACATGATAATAACACTACTTAATCTCTTGAGGATTAAATGAGATAATTGCAATGGAATGAGATCATTGCATTTAGCACAGTGCCTTGCATATTTGTCATTGTTGTTCAGTTGTATCTGACTCTTAGTGATCCTATTTGTTTTTTTAACTATAAAAAATTTATTTATTTACTTTTAGTTTACAACACTCAGTTCCACAGTCCCTTGAGTTTCAAATTTTCTCCCCCTCCTTTTCCTCCCCCCCACATGGTGGCATGTGATCAAATATAGGATCCACAAATACCTTGACATTAAACATTAGTCAGGTTGTAAAGAAGGATTATAACCAATGGGGTGAACAATGAGAAGAGGAAACAAAACAAAAAAAGAGAGAGAGAGAGCAAGTAGTTTGCTTCAGTCTGTATTCAGATTCTATAGTTCTTTCTCTGAATGTGAATATCTCTTTCCATCATGAGTCTTTTGGAGTTGTCTTCTAACCTTGCATTGCTGAGAGGAACCCAGTCTATCAAAGTTAGTCATCACACATATATTGTGTTTGTAATTGTGTACAAATTTCTCCTGGTTCTGCTCTTCTCACTCAACATCAGGTTATGTAAGTCTCTCCAGGTTATTATGAAGTCCACCTGCTCCTCATTTCTTATAGAACAATAGCATTCCATTACATTCATATACCACAACTTGTTCAGCCATTTCCCAATTGATGGACATCCCCTTAATTTCCAATTCTTTGCCACCACAAAAAGAGCTGCCATAAATATTTTTGCACATATGGGTCCTCCTCCCACTTCTATGATCTCTTTGGGATACAACCATAGAAGTGGTATTGCTGGGTCGAAGGGTATGAAATTATTTATAGCCCTTTGGCTATAGTTCCAGATTGCTCTCCAGAATGGTTTAATCAGTTCACAACTCCACCAACAATGCATTAATGTTCCAATTTTTCAACATCCTCTCCATTTATCATTTTCCTGTTTGTCATCTTAGCCAATCTGACCAGTGAGATGTGGTATCTCAGAGTTGTCTTGATTTGCATTTCTCTAATCAATAGTGATTTAGAGCATTTTTTCATATGCTGTAATGCAAAGGCAACTTCCAAAGTTCAGAATACTAGCACAGTAACTCTCCATTTATTGAGTGACAAATTAAGGCAAAACATTCACAGAACAGAGAAAATCAAAATACAGTGTAACTCAGTCATTTAGCAAGTTCTCAATTCAATCACAAAGTATAGAGTCAAAGTACCCCACCCCTGGCTAGTACACTCATTTAATCAGTCATAGTCTCTCTTCTCAAATGGAGATTAGTTTCCCATCATAAACAAAGTACATTCACTTGTTCAGTCACAGAGAACAAAAAGTCAAAAGTTTCCCACTCCTGGATCACAACTGAATTACAATTATCATCAGTTAATGCCAAGCACCTTCTCAAAGGGGCAGTGGAGAGCACAAAGGCCATGTACCCCTAAGCTACAACAAGGTTAAGATATCATCATAGCATTTAATACCCAAAGAGAGGTCTTTTCTTCATCTTGACATGAGGCAAGTTCTCAGCAATCTCTCTTCCTGGGAAGACAAAGCTTAACAAAGCCACAAGATACATTGCCAGTGTCCTCATCAATTCACTCTCTGCCTGCAGAACAGTCTCAGGACCCCTGAATCAACAGCAAGGTTGCAGGACCTCTGCAACAACAGCACTGCCCTTTACCAGCAGACTAATCTGGCAAAAGAATATCAAAACAGACAAAGTACCGGCATCATAGTTGTCTCCTCAGTTCTCAGCAGCTCTGGGTGGCAGCTCTCAACAGTTCTGAGCAGCTCCAATTGGCCCTCAGCAGTCTGGGTGGCTTCAGCTGGCAGTTCTCTCTCTCTCCCAGCAACTCTGGCCCCTGGAAATTCTCCCCTCTCTCTGCCTCCATGATGCTGCTCCCCAAAAGTTTTTCTGCCTCTCTCTGCATGGGCCTCTCTCTAAATCCATGGCACCAGCTCCTCCCAGTTCAGCCCTCTCCACGTCAACAAGTCCATCCCACAAGTGGGATTCACAAGCTCTGGGTTTCAACACTCAATCTCTAAACCAAGCTATTACAGGGGGATCTTTAAATTCCATTACCATTACATATGATTATAGCTATCATTAATTTCTTCCTCTGAAAACTGCCTGTTCATATCCTTTGACCATTTTCAATTGGGAAATGACTTGTATTCATATAGATTTGACTCAGTTCTCTGTATGTTTTAGAAATGGTGTTAGATATTCCTCTATGCCCAGTTTCTTCCATACTATATTCCAGTTTTCCCAGCAGTTTTTGTGAAATAGTGAGTTCTTATCCCCCAAACTGGGGATATTTTATGTTTATATATATATATATGTATGTATATATGTTTATCAAACAGTAGATTACTATAGTCATTGACTGCTGTATCTCATGTACCAAATCTATTCCATTGATCCACTACTCTATTCTTCAGCCAGTACCAAGAAGTTTTGATGACTGCTGCTTTTTATAATACAGATTTAAATCTGGTATGGCTAGGCTACCTTCCCTGGCATTTCTTTTCATTAATTGCCTTGACATTTTGGACCTTTTGTTCTCCCAAATGAATTTTGTTACTATTTTATCTAGCTCTATAAAATACTTTTTTTTAGTAGCTTGATTTCTATGACACTAAATATGTAATTTAATTTAAGTAAAATTGTCATTTTTGTTATATTAGCTCCACCTAGCCATGAGCAGCTGATGTTTTTCCAATTAGTTAGATCTGACTTTATTTGTGTGAAAAGTGTTTTGTAATTGTGTTCATATAGATCCTGGGTTTGTTTTGGCAGGTAGATTTCCAAATATTTTGTAATGTCTACAGTAACTTTAAATGGGATTTCTCTATCTCTTGCTGTTGGATTTTGTTAGAAATATATAGGAATGCCAAGGATTTATATGAGTTTATTTTATATCCTGCAACTTTGCCAAATTCATTAATAAGACAATAGTCTCAAGTAGTTTTTTTTACTTGATTCTCTAGGATTCTTTAAGTATATCAACTGCAAAAAGTGAAACCTTAGTCTCTTCTTTGTCTAATTTGATTCCTTCAATTTCTTTTTCTTCTTTAATTGCTACTGCTAACATTTCTAGCACAAGATTGAATAAGAGGGGTGATAGTCGACATCTTTGTTTCACCTCTGATCTTATTGTAAATGCTTCTAGCTTATCCCTATTACGTGTAATACTTGTTGATGGTTTCAGATAGGTGATACTTATTATTTTAAGGAAGACTCCTTTTATTCCTATACTTTCTAGTGTTGTTTTTTTAAACAGGAAGGGGTGTTGTATTTTGTCAAAAACCTTTTCTGCATCTATTGAGATAATCATATGGCTTATGCTAGTTTTATTGTTGATATGATCAATTATACTGACAGTTTTCCTAATATTGAACCATCCTTGCATTCCTGTAATAAATACTATCTGATCAAAGTGTATTATTCTCGTGATGAGTTGCTGTAGTCTTTCTGCTAATATTTTATTTAAAATTTTTGCATCTATATTCACGAGGGAAATTGGTCTATAATTTTCTTTATCCATTTTGTTTCTTCCTGATTTAGGTATCATTACCATATTTGTGTCATAAAGAGAATTTGGTAGGACTCCTTCTTCTCCAATTTTTCCAAATAGTTTGTAAAGTATTGGAATAATTTTTTCTTTAAATGTTTGATAGAATTTGCTAGTAAATTCATCTGGTGCTGGAGATTTTTTCCTAGGGAGTGCATTGATGGCTTGTTCAATTTCTTTTTCTGAGATGGGGTTATTTGAGTAATTTACTTCCTCTTCAGTTAATTTAGGCAACTTATATTTTTATAAATATTCATCCATTTCACTAAGATTGTCAAATTTATGTGCATAAAGTTGGGCAATAATTCCTAATTATTGTTTTAATTTCCTCTTCATTGGATGTAGATTCACCTTTTTCATTTTTGATACTCACAATTTTGTTTTCTTCTTTCTTCTTTTTATCATATTGACTAAAGGTCTATCAATTTTATTGTTTTTTTCCCATAAAACCAGCTTTTAGTTTTATTTATTAATGCAATAGTTTTCTTAATTCCAGTTTTATTAATCTCTCCTTTGGTTTTCATTATTTCTAATTTAGTATTTAATTGGGGATTTTCAATTTTTTTCCAGCTTTTTCAGTTGCATGCTCAATTTATTGATCTCCATTTTCTCTATTTTATTCATGTATGCATTCAGGGATATAAAATTTCCCTTAAGAACTGCTTTTACTGCATCCCACAAGTTTTGGTATGTTGTCTCATTATTGTCGTTCCCTTGAATGAAGTTACTGATTGTTTCTATAATTTCTTGTTTGACCCACTCATTCTTTAGGATTAAATTTAGTTTCTAATTAGTTTTTAGTCTATCTTTCCATGGCCCTTTATTACATATAATTTTTATTTCACCATGATCTGAGAAGGATGCATTTAATATTTCTGCCTTTCTGCACTGAGTTGTGAGGTTTTTATGCCCTAGTATATGGTCAATTTTTGTGTATGTGCCATGTACCACTGAGAAGAAGGTATATTCCTTTTTATCCCCATTCAGTTATCTCCAGCGGTTTATCATATCTACCCTCTCTAAAATTCTATTTGTCTCCTTAATTTCTTTCTTGTTTTATTTGGGGTTTTCTTGGCAAAGATACTGGAGTGGTTCACCACTTCCTGCTCCAGCTCATTTTACAGATTAGGAAATTATGACAAATATGATTAACTGGCTTGCCCAGGGTCACACAGCTAGTAAGTATCTGGGTTTGGATTTGAACTGCACCACTTGACTGCCCTATATAAATTAGCTATTATTATTAAAATGGACCTGATCCCTTTAAGAGAAGCAAGTTTGAGTCAATGGCCAGTCTGGGGAAAGAAGTTTTATAAGATTGTAGAATGTAAGGGGGATAAACAAATCCGAAAACTGCTCAGAATTGAGGTAGAAAATCCATTGGAGAAACAGGATTCCAAGGAGCCTTGCGAGGGACCCTCAGCACCATGGACAGAGGAAGCAAGGGCTTTGGTAGCTTCAGCTGCTACAGCACTTAGGCTAGGGGTGGGAGGCAGATGTTTTCCACACTCCCCTTTTCCCCCTCACTGCCCCCTACCTTTCGCCCAAGCTTGCAGCTGCAGCCCCTAGCTTGCAAGGGCTCCTGGGCTGAGACCACCTACCTCTCTCCCCATTTCCCACCAGTGACACTGCTTCTGGACTTTAGACCTCTCCATTAGAGCTTCAATGGGAAATTATGCTGCCACACTGAATCTGCCTCAGCCTCCTATCTCCCTCCTCAGGTCCCTCTGTTACTCTGATCCAACCCTCTCACTGCAGGGCAGGGCCATGGGCTCCAGGGATTTTTTAAGAAAGGGGCCTTCTCCCCATTTCACTCCAGATACTTCTGGACTTCTCCATCATGCCTCACCTAGGACCTCCCCCCTCTTCCCCTCCCTCCTCCTTTTTAGCTTCCTTTTGGGGGTTGGTGGGCAGAAGATTTTCAGATCTATATTTCCAATAGTAGATGGCCTCACTCTTCTCTCTGTCTGCCTACAGAATATCTCTATCTGGGCCTCAACTCTGCCATGTTTACCTCAAGCTTCTTGCCACCATCCTCCCAGTCTGTTCTTTGATATGACCTTACATTTCCCCAAATGGTGCCATCATTCATTGTTTCTCCCAAGTTCAGGATAGGTGGGAGTGTGGGGTAGTGGAAAGGCATTTCTCTTTAATTCTTCTAGTACTTTCAATATACAAGTCCTATCAGCTACACAGTTTTTCACATCTTCTTTCCTTTATTCCTCCAGCTGCCCATTTCATGCCCCTCACTGACACCTTCTTGAGCACCTGCACTTTTCTAATTGATCCACCTTCCTCTGTCTAAATGCTCATCTGCTTCCTCCTTCTCTAAGACACCACACCTAACAAACCTTTAACCATAGATCTGGTCATATCACCCCGGAAGGAGACCACACAATTGAGGAGTAGAGTTCCAGTTCCTTATCCTGACATCCAAGTGCCCCTTCCCCAGGCTATATTGTAATAAGTTTCATGCTATTCATGATCATGCTATTCCTTATGCTCAGAATTCCTTATTTCCCCTGCCTTTCGAGTGAGTTTTTTGAAGACTAAATCTTCCATTCTTGCCCAGCCTAGAGTTACAGAGGTCACTGATTGGCCTGGGAGCTTTGACCTGCTCTGAGGTCAGTTCCTCCAAGAAGTACACTAAAGGAGAGAGATGGCTTATGAACCAGTCAATCACAAAGTCCAGGGACCAATGACACTTGAGTGTGCCTAGCAAATATCATAATATATGATTAAAAACCTCCCCTCTCTTCCTATATTTTTCAAAGGAGGGAATTACGTAAAGGAGAATAAATTTCTTTAACCAGTTAAGTGGTCTTGGACACCCATCCCTTCATCAGGGCTCAGAGACCATGATGTTTGTTGCTGGCCACATTTGCAGCAATTTGAAACACAAGATGTGAGATTTGGGTCAGTGCCTCTCAGCTGTCTGATATACCTGCATTCCCCACAAGGCATTTACATGAAAAGACCCAAGGGACTTATTTCAAGGATGCAGTGAAACTTAGGTGTGTCAAGATGCTTAAGCCGCACCTATTTGTGGTTTCTTGAAATGTAGTCCACTAAATGGGTTGAGGGCCTACAGGTTGTCAATTACGAACACTTGGAAATTAAAAGGGACTTTCTAACCCTGAGTCAGAGGGAGGCTTGCAATAAAGTTTCTGCTAGTAGAAGAAAGTGAGTTAAGGGATAGCCTTAATCTTAGCCTAGGGGGACCCTGCATGACTTTCATTTGGTCCCTCGGGTTAGTAAAGTATCTTAAAACTTTAACTCTGACAAAAAAGTCATCAGCTTCCTCTCACCATGGAGAAATTTTCTAGCCACTTTAGCTTAACAAATGGGATAATACAGACAACATATAGTCTAAAGAACTGAAGCTTTGCCTCTGGACTCTAAGCTAAAATACTGATGGTGTGTTTTTGATATAGAAGTTCCACTTCTAAGCACAGGGGGTAGGGGTGGGTTGTCAATGAAAAAGACCCCATCGGCATAAAAATATCGCAATACTCCTGGAAACAAAGTAGATACCCATTGATGGGGAATGGCAACATGAATTGTGGTAGATGAATGTCATGACATCTTACTATTCTATAAGAAATTATGAAAATCACAACTACTGAGTGTTATGGATAAACTGCTGTGAACTGATGCAAAGAGAAGTAATCAGAACCTGGAAGACAATATAAAAGTGCTGATGGAAATAATAATGAATGTGAACCTGAACTTTGAATAATCCAGGGAACAAGTTTGACTCTCAATGTAGAGAAGAGAAAGTATTCCCCCTTGCCTCACCCTTGTTGGCAGAGATAAGAAGCTATGGGTACAAAGCACCACATACATTGTCAGAAGTCATCAATGTACTGATTCATTTTGCTGAACAGTTTTCCCCCTCCCCTTTAGTTTTTAGACCTTGTTATAAGCCATGGTTATCTGGGTAGGGGAGAAGGAAAGGAAGGACATATTTGAAACTGAAGGTGATGAAAATACTTTAAAGCATCTGTAAAGAAGAACTATGGCAGAGAAGACTCCTTTTCTGATAGGAAAAGAGTAGTGGCTTGTCAGGTGAGGACTCCACCTGAAGGCCAGGAAAGGAGAGGAAAGTGAGAAAGAGAACAGAAGGAGTGGGTCCAGAGAGAGCAGAGGGATGAGCTCGTTGGAAGACCCTGGCAGCCTGGAAATGATGGAACATGTGCTTTGCTCATGCATGTGTCCACACACCCACAATCTTCACTGGTGTGAGTAGGTGTGGATTAGTGTGACCCAGGTTTAGGAGGCAAATACTCTAGTGCTACCTTGTTTTATTAAACATCTTTACTTTGAACTAATGATGTCCATTGACTCAATAGAAAAAGGAAACCCATTGATGGAACCTTGTGGATTATGGTTTTGAGTTGATGTAGACTCTCAGAATAGGTCAAACCTGGGTTCCTTGTTCTGGGGGCTGAGAGAGGGTGTGGCAAAGGGTGCGGTGAGGACTGTAACATTTAGGTAGTTAGGTGGTGCATGATAGACTGCTGGTGTTGGAGTTGGGAAGACGTGAGTTCGAATCTGTCCTAAGTCTCTTTCTAGTTGTGTCACCCTTGGCATGTCACTTGACCTTTGTCTCAGCTTCCTCCTTTGTGGATAATAATATCACCTACTTCCCAGGGTTATCATGAGGATAAAATCAAATACCATCACACTTTGTAACCCCTAAGATGGCATAGGAATGCTCACTCAAAGTCTCCTTCTCCTCGTCACCATCGTCACATTAAGGGAGTGGCACATTCATAGGTATTTCTGACCTTGAAACATTCCAACTCATGATTTGTGCAGAGCAGGCAAGGTGGCTGACTCAGACTCCTTCAAAATCCTGGGGCTGTCTGCACTACTCCCAATATCCAGGGGAGAACTGACATCCAGATGGCCATTTGACCCAGCTGTCACCTATGATTTCCCATAGGGTTATCTCAGCTGGGCATCTCAGATTTGATATGTTGGAGACAGAGTTAAAATCACCACTGAGATGTGGAATGTTCAGTGCTAATTTGGGCCTTAAAAAGCCAAGTAAAATGAGACCATGTATGTGGTCACCATTATGTTGGAAATATAAACCAGAGTTTCTTGGTGTCTCAGCAAAGCCGGACATCTTCCTGACCACCTCAGTCTTTCTGCTGCCCACACTCTGCTTTTCAGTAAGTGGCACCATTCCCCTTCATTTCATGAATCCTTCACCCTGTCTCAGACTTCCCACAGCAAAGAAGATCAGTTACTGAGTCTACTTCAGGTGACTAGAAGGGCGGCCAGGATGGGAAGGGCCTTGAGTCCATGACACACGGGGACTAGAGATGGGCTGCTTCCAGAAGAATGTGAGGGAGGGATGTGAAAGCTACCTTTTTGAAAACTGCTATATAAATGGAGCCTCAGCCCCAGAGGCTAAAGCCAGGAGCAGTGGAGGGGAGGGGTATTACAGAGGCCAAGTTAGACCGGATCTAGGGATGTGGCTGCTAATAATGTGTACTGCCCCCAGAGGGGAAGAAGCTTCCTGGGAGAGGGTAGGTGCCCCCTCAATGGAGATCTCCAAGAAGAGTTTGGGTGACCTCTAGGTCTTAGTGATGACTTCATGGTCCTTCTGTCCTCCTTTCCCACTCTTCTAAGCTGTGATTGCTAGTTTGAGGCTGTGGAGATGAGCATGATCTCAGTGCACACATCTGCATCCCACATGTGTGACCACAAAGGCAGGAAAGAGGAGATAAGCAAGGGAGGATTAAAGATGTGAAAATGACCCCTTGTTCACTGTGATTTCCTTCGAAGACAGAGTGGAGGAATCTGCTCATAGCTCTGTGATGAAGACTCTGGAGCTCCTTTAACTGTCCTGTAGGACAAGGGCTTGGCAAGGGCTTGACTTCCTGTTATCAGACTGAGAACACTCAAGAGGGATCTGACTATAGGATGGTCTTGAGTCTGAGGAGAATGATTTGGAAAGCGTTATCTCAGCTAAAGATGCCATGGTGGATTATTCCCCAACCACTTGTGCCTAGCCTGACAGAGATTCCACTTGCTCCAGAAATGGCTTCTCCTGCAAAGCACCCCTAGTGTAGAAGGGGGCATGTGGGCAAGTCTGTTTCTGCTGGGGGACACGTCCCTGGCAGGTGCCGTGTCTTCCTTGGGGCAGTATTGGCAGACGAAGCTGGGCCAGAATCAGTGGACTGGAAGGAGCTCACTGGGACATTTCTCCTTAGATGGTTCAATGGCATCTGTGGGGAGGGGCTTTGAGAGCTTCCATGTAGCGTGCTTTCTTCTCCAGGATCTGTGGAGCCCACGGCTCATTGCTAACCTTTGCCAGTGCATTGATGAGTTTGAGTACAGAAATGCCCTTGTGAGAGGTGAGATGCACCCCTAGAGCTGAGCGTACCATCTTGGGAGGACAGCTTGCATCACCCCTTGTCTCGGATTCATTCATTAGCTGTCTGGGTGATGGATCTGGCTCCAGCCTGTTTGGGGGTCTCCTGCAGCTATGTCCTGGAGGAAGATCAGGCCCAGTCCCTGCGCTGCCAAGGGGTGAGGGCCCCATGTCTTTCTCCCGTCCCGCTGCCCCAGAGGATGGCCAGCCCTCTTTCCCACTGTCTCCCTTAGTGTTGTAGATGAGATCTGCCTCATCCCCAGACATCAGAGCTCTGTGCGCCAGGTTGAGGGATGGCTGAGGGTCTGCTACTTCAGGCCTGCCGGCTGCCTCTGCTCCAACGCGGGCTTCCCCAACGCCCAGGTCATGCCCCTCAATCACTGTTCATCCCTTGGGGAGCACCTGGCTGGGCCACTGAGCTAAAAGAGCCCCCCTCCAGCAGACAATAACAAAACACATCTGTTCAAACCAACGTTATTGAGCTCTACAGAGGAGGGCGGGGGGGGGGGAGGGGGGAGTGTCACAATGTGAATAACCTTAAGACCAGAAGTTTCTAAAGAGTTGTAAGGGACATGAAGGAGCATTGAGTTCAGCTCCTTCAGTTTTCCAGATGAAGAAATGAGGCTGACAGAGGCTGAGTGACTTTCGGGTCCACAGAATTAGTAACTGTCTGAGGCAGGATTTGAACCCTGGTGCTCTCAGGTACTGCCTTCTATTCTGTCCTCAAGCCAACTGTGTGCCATTGAGGGGGGCATGCACACGCATTGTAATGGCGGTCTGGCATAAGCACAGACCCCATTAACTTATGGTCTGATGCAGCCTAGAGGGAATGGGGGGGATTTATAGAAGTACATAAAGGAAGCTGGAGAGGCTGAGGAGCTCCCCGGGATTCTGCAGCCAGCTGCAGGTGGTTCACCACCTTGGTGGAAGGAGTCCTTTGGCTTCATGGATAGGACTGCTGGTGTCTTCAGACAGCTTTGGCTCTCTCTGCTTCATAAGAGTCTGATAGAATTTGGTGACCTGTAAGGGACCAGGCAGCCAGGGGTAGGGCCTTGGGACCCAAGAACAGGGCCACCTCGGGCTTCTTCTTTGCCCTCTTAGCTTCTAGTTGTGGGCCACAGAGTCTCCAATCAGGGAAAAGCAAACCACAGGATTCCAGGCCTGGGGTTTCAGCCAGCCTAGTGTCAATGCCCCAAGGGGCAAAGAGGGGTCTTCAGGAGTTACTTTTGGGACCTTGGCACTCTGGGAAGGATCATGCAGCAGTCACACTTCATCTGTATGTGATGTGGTGGGACCAACGCTCTCTAGGAACTGAGCAAGTTTGAGCCTGTTCTCCAGAGTCTGAGATTGTATAAGGGAGAGTAGGTCCAAGAGGTATTGCCGAAAATGCTTATACATTTGCTCTTACTGTATCTCTGGAAGAAATGCCCCTTTGTAAAACTTGGTTGGTGTTAAGTAGTTAAATAGAACTCGGTCCTAGCCACAAGCCCCCAACAATAGTGAGAACCCACTGGTGGGGTTTGTCAGGGTGCCAGGGTACCTGGAGGGGGCACTGTAGCCCAATTGGTCCTAAGAGAGGGAGGCTAGCTGTGTGACCCTAGGCAAGTCACTTGTGAGCTGTTGACACTATTGAGGACTGGGGGATGAGGCAGTACACTCTCTTCCTGGCACCATGACTCACATCAGTAGTACAAAAGCCTTCCAAAAATAAGAGCATTGGGTCCCCTTTCCCCAACATCCACCAGTCAGAATGGCAGTCCCAGAGAGGTCTCTGGCTCACTCTAAGTCCCAAGGAGATGGAGTGAGTCTGCAGAGGCCTGAGGTGAACCCACGGACCTCAGAGCTCCCTTCCCCCTCCAAATACCTGCAGATCTCTCTGTGCTGTCTGATAGGCACACACTCGTGCCCACCAAGTTGGGAGAGAAGGCCAAATGCACAGTTCCTGGATTTCATAAAGCTGATGGAATGAGTTGGGTCCAAGAGCAAATGAAAAATCTATTGATGGATAATTAATTTCCATCACTGGGAACCTTTGCTCACAAGCCTCATTAGCTCAAGTGCATGAACAGAAATGGAAGGCAAATGCAGAGAAAATCCAAAAAGCATAGGGCAGATTGAAGCTCCGAGTGGCTCATCTCCCTGGCACACTCTGTGCCCAGCCCCATCTTGGAAACAACACAGGCTCAAAGAAAAGCCCTCAGTGATGCAGGATGGCCCCGAGGCCAGCCATCATCTGGATCCAGCCTGCCTTTCTGACCTCCCTCCCCCTTGGAGATTCCCCTTCACATGCCTGCTCCAACTGACCCTTGACTATGTCTGAGACTCAACCTTCACCCCCTCCCCCAGCCTGGTGACCCATGCTGTGATCCAGGCCTGGCATTTAATCCAACAGCATTTGTGAAGCACCTACTGTCACTGAAGGGACAAAGATCAAATCAACCCTGCCTCCGAGGGCTTTACATTGTCTTGGGAGAAAACATGGGCCAAGAGAAGTGAATAAAAATGTAAACCAAGTAATTACCCACAAGCATGCATGAAATCTGGATCCACTATGATCTAGACATCTAGGAAATGAAACTAGAGACAGCTGAGAGAAGATCTCCCCTGGGGGAGGTTGTACTTGTACTTGCTCCTTATTTGAGACACTCTTTGAGATGCCTTACTTGGGACATAGGTGTGTTCAGGTAAGATTAACATCTCTGGTGTGAGGCTGCTTCCCACCTTTGGTGTTACATGATAAGCCCAACTCTCACCTGTGGTTCCAAGAAGCTATAGTGTGGCAGTGGCCACACCCTGGTAAATCATTTCAACAGACAGGCTGAACCAAGTTGAGAGTAATCAAGGGCTCTCACACCCATTGGTGAGTTAGGGGGCGTCTACACCAAGCATGTGAAGACTTTCCCTGATGGAATGGGGAGATGAGAACAATTTGCTCCAATGAGATGAAGGCAGCTGAAGCAGCCTTAGAGCTTATCCAGACAGGGAAGACATCAAGGCCATCCACAGCATCCCATGCTACCGACAGTCATATTGACTTCCGTCCTGCCACTGGACTCTGATGATTCTAGAAGAGAGAATGAGGCCAACAGCTTTGTGCAACTCTGTCCCACTTAAATCCAATTACTCATGAATCAAAAGACATCACCCATACTATTTTTCCATTTTTATTTATCTCAAAGTCCTGTGGTGACAGTCCTTCAGTGACAAAGTAGCAGGTGTGGATATACTGGGAGCTATAGTCACAATCTGGCACACAGATGGCCTTGGCCATAGGGTTGTCTTCTTACTAGAAGCAGCATCGGCAGCCTCTGCTTCACCCAGCCCTGGCCTGATTACTGCCACAGGCAGGGGTCCCACGCAGAGGTTAAAACACACACAAAAAACACACAAAAAGTCTGCCAAGACAATTCCACTCAGTACACTGTCAGTACATAGAATGTGTATGCGCTTATGGACAACACAAAATCCAGGAGACGTGAAATGCTTTTGTGAGGGAGCTCAGCAGGTATCACATCCAAATGCAGCCCTACGTGAAACAAGGCTGGCAGATGAAGGCCGGCTTACTGAAGTCGGAGCTGGGTGCTCAGTTTTCTGGAGTGGCCACAGTGAAAGGGAATGCTAGTGTAGGTTTTACAATAAAAATTAATCCAATCAACAAGCCTGTATACCTCCCAAAAGGAGTGAACAACAGGCCCATGACAATGTGATCACCACTTGCAGGAAAACACCATGCCATCATCATCAGTGCCTGTGTTTCTACCATTATGAACCCTGATGAGATCAAAGAAAAATTTTATGAAGACTTGGAGACCCTTATCATCAAGGTGCTAAAAGAGGACAAGCTTATAATTCTGGGTGACTTTAGTGCCACAGTAGGCTCAGACCACCAGACATGGCAGGGAGTCCTTGGGAGGAATAGAGTCGGAAACAGCAACAGCAGTGGTCACTTACTACTGAAGACTTGTGCATCTCATCACCAATGCTGTCTTCCATTTACCTAAACACAATAAAACTTTGTGGATGCGCTCTTGCAGCAAACATTGGCATTTAATAGACTATGTCATTGTAAGGAGAAGAAAGAGGGGATGTGAGAGTGACGAAGGTAATGTATGGCACAGAATGCTGGACAGACCATAGACTTATCCTCTCCAAGCTAAATATTCACACTCAATAAGAGTGGCAAGATGCCTTAATGTCAAGAGATTAAAGTACTTTTCCCAGTACGTGAATAGTTTGTTGATAACTTGGAGGGAAGGCTGAGCCAAAACATGGTAGGCAACAATGGAGCAGAAGAGGAGTGGGCAACTTTCAAAGATTCGGTGTACAGCACTGCATTCACTCATCTGGGCCATAATACTTGCAAACGTCAGGAGGAGTCACACAGGGCAAGTGCTCACAGGGTGGTCAGAAGAAGCAATACAAGGACATCTCAGGGTCTCTCTGAAGAGCTTTGGAATTGATTATGAGACATGGGAGACATTGCTACAGAACTATCCAGCACGGCAGCAGCAGCTCAATGCCTGTGGTGGCTCAAAAGAAACATGAGACATGCAAATTCCTGGTCACACTCCACTCTTTGTGCCCGAGCTGGGATAGAGACTTCTGGGCTTTTGTCTGACCAGCCGCAGTGGCACACTGAACCTGGACTCCAGCGTAGTGATGTTATTTCAGTCCTCTTTGAGTATGAAGGACATTTTTTTTTGGCTTCTACAAATGGCTCTTCTGTGAATATTTTTCTTCAGTTGGGCCTTTTCTTGCTTACCCCAATGGCTTCACTGGGTGTAATAGTAATTAGTTTAGTAGGATACTTAGCACTTAGTACTAAGTGCTAAGTGTGGAAGGTGCAAACTCTGTCCCACTGTTGAGAAGGCATGAACTCCCCTGTTGATGTGGAAGAAGGGGATTGGCTGAGGTGTGTATATAAGCAAGAATTCCAGAGACAGAGACAGAATTGGAATTTTGCTCCCCTTGAAGGAAGAATCCTGGAGACTGAAGCCAGCTGAGGCAGAGAGCATCTGAGAGACAGAAT